>CM077147.1:57094952-57513332 GCA_039583875.1 Platanthera guangdongensis
CTAGAAAACTTAGGTCAAAAGGTGGAGTGTGCTAATTGTGTGGGACTATAGATTTTGAAATCACTGAGATGAGTGAGTCTTCGAAGAATATAGAAATAAGTATTAAGCCCACATTACTCAATAGTCGCAATACTCAAGAATAGCACAACTGCCTACACCAAAGCGAGAACAAATCTCAAACAGAGAAATGAAGATTGAAACGAAAATCACGTGCTTAAGAAATTTTAAGAAAAATTCTCAACACATAAACGTGCAATATCAAGAAAATTCCAACGCACGTTGAACACAAGCTCACTCACGTCAGTTAGGAAATCAAAGGGAGCAGTAAACTTCAAGCCAACGCGAGTGAAAACCTCAAATATGAAAATCATATCCACTGGCGAAAACCAACTACTCCATTTACAAAACTAATTGAACGCATATATCATTCAAAAAGTCTTTATGCTATGAGTCAGTATGGTAACAAGAAGTATTTCATGTCAGAAAGTAATCTCAAATGATTAATTCACAAAGACAATTGTGCCCAACACAATCTCTCACGTAAGGACTCCTAGACATCCAAAAGAGAATCTGCAACATAAGAAAAACATCAAACCAAGGTATGATTGGAGACAAGTCACGCGACGTAGCACGCCCAGTCCGACGGACCGGCGAACCCTCCTTCACCGGGTTCAACTGTATCACAACATCGTTGGGTTTCCAAAAGGAAAGTCATTTTCGGCTCCTTCTGGATACCCAAACCTCTCAACTCCTAAGTATGTCCCGTTAGTGAAGTAAAATGACACACTTGATCACGTCATGACTATCTCCTACTTCACATCGTACGTCTGATTAGCTGTGCGGACTCAAAGAGCTTAGGAGCAAATTAATACTGATCAAAATCCACTTTTCAGCATAATCAAGTGATAACAAAATAGAGATTAAATTGCCCACATAAAATGAAACAAAAACATTCAAGAAAAATGTTCGGGCCGGTACCTGTATTATTACATCAATTTTTTAATTGTTCATAAATCTAAAAACTCGAAAGGGTACAAAGAAAAATGGGATCACGCCTGTTCATCAGAGGATGTTGAAGAAATGCTGAGCTTCCTCATGATCTTCTTAAGCATCTTCTTCATGCCTTTGATCTCCTTTCCCTGCTCCTCCATGAGTCTATGAATTCCATGACTTGCCTCGCGAAGAGATCCCGACCGGGTACCGATGGCTCCGGAGGTGGCACCTGTGGTCGCACCCGTGAAGCAGCCGGTATCTCTCCTACATGATAGACCTGCGGAAAGAGGTCAATGGGATAGGAGGTCCAGTCGATGGTCGGGTACTTTATCTTCAGGATGGTCTGGATGACTCCTCCCAAAGGGAGTGTATTTACCCGCTGACGATCGGGGGACTTGAGGCGAAAAGTATACCTCATGATCGACAGGATGAGATCTGAAACGCTGAATGGCTTCTGCGCTATAATGTGATAGGTCACCATGGATAGCTGAGCCGTGATCTTTCGAGTATCTCCTGCCTTGAACATCAGCGAATGGCGGAGGATATCCTGAATTATCCGAGCAACTGGTGTGAGTGTGTCCACCGAAGTGAAAAAGTCAGGACGCCCCTCCGCTCCATGGAGAACCTCGTTCATCACTCTCCAATCCCGTGCTGTCCTGAAGGATTCTACAACATCCAAGTATGGAAGGTTGGATGGCCACACGTACTTCGTCTCCAGGTCGGCATGGGTGATAGTAACTATCTCATCCCCGATGCAAGACTGAACTCCTCCTCCCAGATGCATCAGAGATGGATCCCTCAAGTTGTTGTAGAACTCTCGAACGAGAGCGGAGGAAAAGGAACACCCATCTGATATCACCGCCAACACGCCCGATTCTTCGAGATACTCATAGATATGAGAATACCGATCATCAATTTCTATGAGCATAGGAATGCTCATAGTGGCGTTGTCTATAGCGGGGTACGTAGTCTCTCCACGGTTTCGTTTTGAAATACTTCGACGTCCAGAGTGTGCGCTCTCGGGAGGCCATTTCCTCCATGAAACAACATTCAAAACTCAAATCAGGAACCGGGATCCAAAACTGAAAATTCACAAAAATTGAGTGAAATCTGGGAGCTATCGCAGGCGATAATTAGCTATCACCGGCGGTAGCTCGACGGACTGCACTTCACCTCTTTCCGCCGTCTTGAGCTAAAAATCGATTTCTTTTGTAAAACCACACTCCAATCTCCATGTTCTTCATAGATCTATATATGAACTTCGTAGATCTTGAAAGAGGAGATGAGATCCGACAATAAACATCTAAAAATGAAACATGTGAAAGTATCTCTTTTTACTCCTCCGCATTTCGGATCCTTTACAAACAATGGCAATATTTTTCACCTCTTAAAGCGTAGATCCGAAATAGACTAAAACAATGGTAATATGTTTCAAAAAGGGTATGTGAGAGGAGATCCGTGAAGAGTGGATATAAAATGCCATGAGAGAACACATCTACTCCACAAAGACATCTCATATGGATCCTAAAAACAAGAAATCAAGCAAAAATGAGAAAGGATAGAGCATTACCTGAAATCAAAGGAGATCTGTAGGCTGGAGAAGCTTCTTTCCAAAGGGGATGCAAGGTGAGAATGAGTGTGGGCGGATCTGAAATAACCTACAGCATATTTATTCCGGAGTTACCGCGGCGCGGTAGTACTACCGGCAGGCGATAGTACTCTGACTCGCATATAAGTACACACGAAAATCATGCTTATCCAACCTGCTTTGACAAGGCTAGAGAATATCTTAAGGTGTCCATATAGTAGACAAATGGTGGTCGTTTTAGGGCCAAAGTGCGTTTTTTTTATCTCATGGGGGCTCATATGACCGAGTCGTGGTATATTTTCAAGTATATACAATGTTTGCTAATCTTTTTGTCAATTTGTACGGCACATTGGTATCCTGTCATGATGAGCGAAGTTAAATTTTTGTCTAGCTATTGAGTGCGAAAATTAATGTGGGTGTACGTTGTCTATGCCTCTAAGTATGTGTGAGGATTTATTTACGATAATGATTATACCTCTCACACACTACTTGATCATACACTCAACCTGAGATAATAAGCTGACATGCTATAAATCGTGACACTAACTTTAACATCTCTGATATATCTTGAACAATCAATGTCATGAAATCAAATTGCGCGTGTCTATGCTAATTAAATTTTTGGGCCAAAACTAGAAGACATATGTCGAATGTAAACAAGTTAAAGTGGATCTACCTATGTGGGTAGATTTCGATTGACTTGGGTCTTGTTCTGCTTTGATTATGTATCAAGTTGATGGCCTAACTCCAAAATAAAATGATGGCCATCAAATCCCGCTTACAGACCCCCCAAGCACTACTCATCCCTCCTGATAAGTCTTCATAAGCGTTGTGAGGGTGAGCACCTTGGATTAAAAAGTCGTTTCGATCTTGTGCATGGACTACACTTTATGATTTGTGCCCTTGATTTAATTTCTTTATGCCGCACTATGTCATGTGACGTGATTTTTCACTATATCTCTTTGGTGTTAGCATCGTTAGTTTGCTTGATATAAAACATGTCTGCCTGATATCTTTATTGAATGTTTTGTCTCTTGGTGCTACACGTGCACATGTCATTATCTTATTTAAATCTTCCGCGCATAAGAATTGGACCTCAACTACATTCGATGCTTTTCGCACAATACGTACTGGCACATTTTTTTTCTCTCATGACGATATTTGTATTTGCCTATTTTTCTGTCTATTTATCTAAACCCTGCAAACATTCATGTCATACTTGATGTGTGCTATGTCTCGTGCATATAGTCCATTTTCTTCACTCTGATTTGCGTTTGCTCCTGATTTTGACCCTGTTTTACAACTCTCTGATTTCAAGTGCTTTGTAGGTCTATATTACGTTATCTCTCGCCTACAATTTTCATCCTCCTTGGTCGGTTGGCCTCGCCCATTCTTTTGATATTATCAAAGGGGAGAAGGTATTGGAGGTAGTGTTCATGATAGGGGAGCGTATTGAGATGTGTGTGTGCTCATAGATAGGGGGAGCGTCCCACCGATAGGGGGAGTATGTAGTAGGATAGAACAGGATTGAACGGGATCGATATAGTGTGTATTGCTTATTTGTTCAATATCAATTTACTCTGATACTCTACTTTATACTGTTCTACGTTGCTACATACATCTATTCTGGCACTCTATCTACTTGATTTTGGTTTATCATGAACGGGATTGATATTATCAAAGGGGAGTTTGTTGGACCATGGTTTCACACTCCTTAGGTTTGAGAATATCAACTCCCTGCTTGTATTTGATGAGATTGGTTGTGTGATAGAGTGTGCAGGCTGATAGGTGAAAGGAAAGGAGAAGAGCTTCAAAGGTTACTGCCGCCCGGCGACAACCTTATCGCAGCGCGGTAACCATCTCGATCGACGCATATCAGTTCGATGGTCGACAGCCCATTTATCAGCTAAGGAAGGATCGTCGACAATCAAAAGCTACCGCCCGGCGACAGGACGCTACCGCCGGCGGTATCCGGTCGACGTGCATCGAGGGGACGATCGTCGACGATGGTACCTACCGCTCAGGCGATAGTCTTATCGCAGGCGGTAGAATTATCTGGCGAAATGGCGCTATCACTCTGACTGGGCGCGGTAACCTTTACCGCCCGGCGATAGCTCTTTTGAAACGGCAGTTTCCTTAATGAGCAGTTATAGTTGCCATTTCGGGAGACGTGTGGAGACAGCTGGCAGGCGTTACGCGCGAACCTACCGCCCGGCGATAGAGTTATCGCAGGCGGTAGTCTATTTTCTCCAAGACGTATAAAAAGCAGCGCCGTTTCCTCAAGACCTAAGCCTCCAGAGATTATTGACGAAGTGCTCCAGGAATACTAAGTTCGGCCATCTTCCTACGTCCGTTCTACTCGTCTTCGTCGTCAAGAAAAAGCAAGGTTTCTTCCTCCCGTTCGAGATCGAAGAACTCCGGAGATCAAGGCTTCGCATCGTCTACATCTAGCGACCGGGTGCTTTCCATCGAAGATCACAAGCACCGGCCGTAGATCTATCCGGAGAACTTCTCAAGAGGGAGAACCTAAACTTTAACGAATATATTTTTGTAATCTCTTTTTGTATCTTTTTCTTCTTCTATTGTTGTAAGTGGTAAGGGAAATCGACCGGGGAAGGTCGTCGGGATCCGGGTTGGATTCCGTGGAAAATCGTCCCGGGATTTGGGGCGTCTAGATCGGGGATCTAGCGGTGCTCTAAGACCCTTCCGGTTGTGGAGGTGAAGAGCGACTCTAAGACCTTTCGGGGAGAAAGTGAAGAGCGGCTCTAAGACCCTTCCGGTGTGGAGGTGAAGAGCGCGCTCTAAGACCTTTCGGGGAGAAAGTGAAGAGCCAACCGGTCCGGGTTTTGGGTCGGTATAGAAAACCCAAGAGTTTTATTCACCGCCTCTGACCTCCGGCGTCATGGAGATCCATGTTGTATGTATTGTGTGTAAACATGTTTTAAATCAATCCTAATTACAAGTGTAACATTGTGTGTGACTAAATGATTCATATGAGATATTGTCTTCATATCATTGCCTCTTATGTTTACTTGTGAATGATAAGTCTAGTTTCACGTGTGTGCGCACAAGCTAAATTTGTACAGGAAAAGAGTGAATAACGTACCGCAGAACATTGGTTACCCAACGCTCTGCAGTAGTTTCCTATGCTCTGGTTCTGTGGACAAATTAACGCTTAAATTTCAAGAAACGCGTCGAACCTTATTCACCCCCCCTCTAAGGTTGGCTACAAGATCCACACTTATGGCTAAGACGTTAGCTAAATACGGAGTCACGCACAAGCTTGCCACCCCCTACCACCCGCAAACAAGTGGCCAAGTCGAGGTAGTAAATCGAGAGATTAATTGAATTTTAGAAAAAAATTGTTTCACTAAATAGGAAAGATTGGTCCGTTAAACTCGACGACGCGTTGTGGGCGTATCGGACGGCATACAAAACCGCAATTGGTTGTACGCCGTTCCGGTTAGTCTACGACAAAGCGTGTCATTTACCCGTAGAATTAGAGCATCGCGCACTTTGGGCTTTAAAACTCTTAAACCTCAACTCCAACTTAGCCGCTCAGAATAGAAAACTGCAACTAAACGAGCTCGATGAATGGCGTGCCAATGCTTACGAGAGCAATAAATTCTATAAGGAGCGCTTTAAGTTCTATCACGATCGTAAAATCAAGTCCCAAAAATTATTTTCTCCGGGCGATCTTGTCCTTCTTTACAATTCTCGTCTTAGGCTTTTTCCGGGTAAACTAAAATCTAGATGGTCCGGTCCCTTCCTGGTTGAATAAGTTTTTCCATATGGAACCGTACTCGTCTCGCACCTGGACAAAGGTTCTTTTAAAGTAAACGATCATCGGTTAAAGTCTTATATAGCAGGCGACCCAGTGATCGGTTTTAGCAAAACCATAACTTTCCTCCACATTATAAACCCGCCAAAATAGTCAAGCTACACGACTATAAACAAAGCGCTCCTGCGAGGCACCCCTCGCTTATCTTTTTCGCTCTTTCCTCATTATCTTTGCTGCTTTTTCTAATAAACGCAGGGTTTCTGATCGGCCTTCCCCGAACGCGTTTCAGGGAAGCTTCTCCCCCCTTCCCTTTCTTTTCTTTGTATATATTGTCTTTCCTTTCTGTTCCGCATACTTACGATACAACATTGGGGACAATGTTGGACTTAAGTATGGGGGTGTTTTCGTACTTTACTTTCTGCACTTCAATTTTTTACTGCATTTCAAAAATATAAAAAAAATACATATAACAACAAAACAAAAAAAAATAAATAAAAAACATCTTAAAATGAAAAAAAATTTAAATGAAAAACCCAAAAAAAAAAAATTCGATGTACTCTCTCTTTCCTTTTTCCAAAAACTCAAAAAAAAAAAACAACAAAAAAATTATATTTAGTTTCACTTTGTAAATATTATTTTGTACATACTCTTTTCTCTCTCCCCCTTCCTCATTCTTGTAAAAACCTCTCATTTTCTCCCATATTTTTGTACATAGTATGAAAATTTTCTTAAAACAAAAATACAAAAAAAAGATAATAGTTCAAAAAAAATTCAAAAAAAAATTAAATTAAGTAAAATAAAACAAAAATACAAAAAAAAGATAATAAATGAAAAACAAAAAAAATGATGATAAAACTATACAAATCAAATCAAAAAAAAAATGTTTTGAAACAAATAAATCAAATATTCCATCCTTAACTTTTCTGCTATCCAAAAATTCAGTTTTGAGTTTATTTATATGTGAATTTGATTAATTCTGTGTTCACTTCCCGTTTGTTAATTATTGATTGAAAAATTTAAATACCCGGGGTTAAGTTTTAAAGAATTCTTTATGCTTTGTTAAAACTAGCGAACTCGTTTTAGGCACTACTTCTAATTTTTCATTAATAGGAGCACGTATATTATGTTATGAAATAACGACTATAGAATTCAATTATACTTACTTTTAGTTTTCTGAAAAAAAAATTGGAACGTACAAATTATTAAGGTTGCTCTCAAAAATTTTTAGAATTACAATCTAGTTTTCCTTTCTCCCCTTACTTTTCATGACCTACTTGGCATGAAAATTTTTTTCTTTAAAAGATCCTATGTCAATGGGAATAAGATTTCGTTCCGTAAACATAGGCACCCAATAATTTAAAAAGATTATATAAGGAGTAAGAGGATAAAATTCATTACTCCTACAAATATACATTGGGTTAATTTTATTCTTATGAAGTTGAAAAACAAAAATCATATTAGGAAAACAAGATTTCGTTTTCCTAATAATCCAAAAGAAAAAAATATGGAGGTTCGAAAAAAAATTACCTCACCTCAAATATCAAAACCCTCTTCATAAACCCACTACACCCTTAGCCAATTACACGATTCTAGAATTAATTCAAAAATCTTTTTGAGAGCATAATTAGTAAATTGTATTATTTCCAGTAGCACTCGTATAAGCTAGAGTTCTTATAATTCCAAACTATTTTCGTTAATCTAACCATTACAAATGTTGCCTTCTATTTGATTACATCAAGAAGTCTTTTGGCCAAAACTTTTGCGCTATTTAAATCATCTACATAATTTTAGGACTTAACTCTTACACCCCGTATATTTATTTCGATCTCTCTCTTATAATTGATTAAGCGGTAGCTAAAACTTAGAGTTTCTTTTATTCCTTATAGATTCACCTCAAACTTTTGCTCTGGAATAGCAAAAGCCTAAGTATGGGGGTATTTGATGAATTGTAAATATACGTATTTTTATGCACATTAATTTAGTCGTTTTCATTTATTTTCGTCGTTTTTACTTATTTTTGTTCAATAAAATGCCCATATTCTTGTAAATTTACTTCTAACTTGTTTTCTTTAATTTTGCAAAAAATTTCAAAATATGCCAAAATTGGGCAGTACACGCCCATGACAATTTGGTCACGCCCGTGACCGGGCCATGACATTGTATTTCCCGTGAAAGCGGATGATTTCTGAAGTAAAAAGCTTGACACGCCTGGCGACACGCCCGTGTCACCCGACACGGGGAGTGACCCAAGCCCGTGTTCACTCCACTCGACGAATTCCGCTCGACGATCGTCGAGTGTCGACACCAACAGTCACGCCCAGCGTCACGCCCGTGACCGGGGGCGTGACTCAATCTCAGCTCAACGATTTCGACTCGACACTTTCCGCTCGATATTCGTCGAGTGTCGACACCAACAGTCACGCCCAGCGTCACGCCCGTGACCTGGGGCGTGACCTTTCCAGCTGGCCCGACAAGATGCTGCCGAAGACTTTTGACCGCAACCGCGCCCGGTTCTACCTCCCCGACACGCCCGAGTCACGCCAGGGACCTGGGGAATGGACTACTGCGAACTCAGACCGAGTCAACTTTCCTGTCCAATCGCCGGCCGCATCATGAATAGTACTGTCTCACCCCTACACGCCCGTGACGGAGGGCGTGTACTTAGAATTTTTTTGCCTATAAATTGCCTATTTCTATAAGGTCCAAGGGTTCAGATTTTTTGGCCATTTTAGTGTCTTTTTGTGGGCTGCATCCGTGATTTCTAAAGCTATGTAAGGAGATTTCTCCCTCTTTTCTTTCATGTTTGTTTTTGCTTTAGCTTTAGCTCTTGTAATAGCTTGTAATAGTTTCCTTTAATCAATAAAAATGTTGGATTTTCTCTTCATATTTGGCTTTGGAATGAACACTTGTGCCCACTTTCCTTCTCCTTTTTATCCTTGGTTTTATCTTTGTTCTTCATTTAGTTCTTCATTTATGAAAAGTGTGTGTGTGTGTATGAGTGTAACTTATTTACTTTTCATGTTTTTAACTTGTTTTCATGCTTAGGTATGATAAGTTTTCCTTTTTTTCACCATGTCTTTTTCTTGAGAGAATCATGATTTCATTCCTATGAATTTGTAAAGGAGATTTGAAAGTGAACTTTATTTTCTTTTCTTAGTTTATTTTGTAGGATTGTAAAACCTCTTTTTGTTCTTTTCATTTTCTTTTTCACCTTTTTATCACTTTTATGAAATCCTAGGAATGAAAATGTTGAAATTTTAATTTTCCAAAAACTTTGGTTTTTAATTTGTTTTGAAAAACTTTTGTCTTCTAAAATTGTAATTTCACCTTTTTATTTGTTTTTGGCAAAACCTAAGCATGAAAAAGTAAAAGTTTTAATTTTTAGGTAACTTTCATTTTGCTTTTAATTTGTGTGTGTGAGTGTATGAGAATAATGTTTTGATGCTTTGATTCAAATTGTGTAGAGTGTGTGCGTGTAGGTGTTAAATTTTAATGCTTTATTTTAATGCTTTCTTTTAATGCTTTGTTCAAATTTTGTAGAGTGTGTGAGTGTAGGTGTTAGCTTTATTGCTTTCTTGAAATTCATATGGAGTCTGTGTGTTTGTGTGTATTTATTTCCGCCTACTCGTTAAGAGTTAAATGACGCATCGTTTTCATTTTCAGTCCTACTCATTTGGGTAGAACTTGTTATTTTCTTTCTTTATTTTTCCGCCTACTCACTTGAGTTAAATGGCCGGACTTTATTTCCCGTCTACTTGTTTGAGTAGGACTTGTAATTTTCTTTCTTTATTTTTCCGCCTACTCACTTGAGTTAAATGGACGGATCTTTATAGCCCTGTAATCACATTTATTTTCTCCTACTCATTTGAGTAGGACTCGCTTTCATTTTAGTCCTACTTGTTTGAGTAGGACTTGCAATTTTAAGCTTTTATTTCCCGCCCCCACTCGTTTGAGTGGGACTCGCAAATTGTAAATATGCAATTTTCTTTTATGTTTAACTTAGTTTCTGTTTAATTTATAATTTGAAGTGTGCGTGAGTTCTTGTTTTAGCTAACTTTTCTGTTTTCTAAATGTTTGTTATTTTTCTTGTGTCTCATTCTTATAATAATTTAGCGTTTACTTTGAACTCGCGCCTCATTAAATTATAAGCCATCCCCATACCGATGTGTGGCTAATCGCTATTAGCCTCGGCATCAAAGAGCATTGGGACATTTAAAATGATTTCTAATAATTGAAGCTCTTTATTTTCATTTTAATTTAAGGACTTAAGGTTTACCCTGGGTTTACGACGCGTAGGACCACATATCGATGTGTGGGCCCTATTTCCGTAGTCCATATGCTAGCTAGCCGAGACGCCGTGCATATGGACCGATCACCCCTGGGTAAATAGAGTTGCGTGCATACCCTCGAGAGAGGACAAGCGTAATTCTACCGGATTGGGTTCCCCACCCAATAGCGGGGTTCTTAGCGTAAAGCGGGCGTTAAGAGGAATCCTTCGTCGGACTAACGTTCGGTCGAATAGTCTTAACGTTTAGGTGAGTGATATCCCTATAGCTAGGTGAGCTCAAATTTGTGGAACCTCCACGGCCAAGTTGCCTTGTTATTAATTTGAAAACTAAGTCTTTTAATTATTAAAAATTGTTTTAGTCTTAATCCGATTCGATGCCGAGCGTTAACCCTTCATCGAATATTTTCTAAATCATTTTCTTTGCTCCTTTGCTTTTCCGTCTTTAGTTAATTAAAAAATTCCACCTTACTTTCAGTAAAATAATAGTCCTCCTGGAGGAGTAAGAATAGTCAACACGACCCCGAGAACAATACGACCTCGGTATTCCCCCGAATATCGAGTACTACTTGCGATAGGTGCACTTGTCTACCTAAGCACGCCCGCGGCGATCGACCCACCGAACCAACCACAGTAAGAGTCTGTTCGCGGGCGCACCAGCAGCCGAGAGTCAAATTGGACCTATTCACCACCCTCTAGGTCACTCTCAATCCTTAAACAAATATTTACAATTGGTATCAGAGGGAAGTTCACTAAAAAAAGGCATAACAGCCTAGTGAGAATCCTGAGGATTGGAAAGAAAGATTTATCATGGCTTAGAGGAAAAATAATTCCATCAAGCTCCCTGCTGCTCCAAAGAAAATTTCGGAATATGGAAGGAGAGTGTCAGATTATTTATGGAAGCAACAGATTCAAGAATTTATATCATAGTGATTGAAGGACCTTTCATTCCCATGAAAGTGTCAGTTATTGATGCAAATATCAAGACACCCAAGACATACATGGAGGTGGATAAGGATGAAATCATTCTGGCCACTATGGACAAGATGACACATAATAGTATAGTGAGTGCAATAGATGATTCCACTTTTCAAAATTTGATTCATTGCAAAACATCAAAAAAATGTGGGAGTCACTAATAGTCTATATGGAAGGAACTGAATAGGTCAGAGATGATAGAAAATCTCTACTAAACCAACAATATGAAGCCTTCAAATAGGACAAGAAAGATTCAGTGGCTGACAGTTTTGAAAAATTCTTCAGAATTGTAAGCAACCTGAGGACTTATGAAAGGAGCTTTACTAATTATGAACTTAATGACAAGTTCTTGAGGTCCCTGAACAAGGAATGAGACATCAAGATCTGTGTTATAAGAAAAATGAGCAATTTAGCCAATATAGACCCCCAGGCTCTTTTTGTCAATCTGCTGTCCCATGAGTTACAACTCAATCTCAGAAAATCTAAAAAAGAATCAGCTAGAGCACACAATAGAGAAAAGTCCTTGGCCCTAAAGGCTGAGACTTCTAGGAAGGTTAGACAAAAATCAACATTCTCAGAGAATCAAGAAACAACTTCTGAGTGTACAAAATCATCCTCATCAGGAGGAAACCTAACTAAGGAGGAACTATCTCTCTTCTCTAGACAGTTTAAGAAGATGTTGAGAAGAAGAAGGCAAGGCAGCTGGAAGGGTCCAGCTGGAGACTCTTCTCACAAAAAGATCAATCATCTAGAGAAACCCAGGAAGAAGATTTCTGGTGATAGTTATGGTTCTTCACAGAATAAATATATTAAGACTAATATTGTGTGTTATTGCTACAACAGGCAAGGGCATGTCATAGCTAATTGCCCAACGAAAAGAAAGGAGAAAAAGTCAGAAAACTTGAAGACTGGACAACACAAGAAGGCTGACAAAAGTCTCTTGGTAAAGAAACAATCTACACTATCTGATAGTGAGTATGATTCATTAGAATTAGAAGAGGAGGAGGCTCTCATGGGTCTGATGGCTGTTGAAGAAACTCAATCAGGAGAAGAAGGACAAGATTGTTCAAATCCTGCTAAGGTAAAACCAAGCTCTCCTATTTTTACATCAGTTTCTTTTTTTGAATCAGAAAATGAATCATTTCTCACTCCTCTAATAATAGAGAACATGATTCAGACACTGAAGTTGATTTTAACATCCCTATCAATAGATATGGGAAGTTACTTAAGGCCTTGATTGCAAGCAAAGTGCTTGCTAAGAATCCGACCAATGAATTAGAATCCTTGAGAGGAGTATCTCTTCAATTGGAAAGGGCTAACGTAAAGTTGGACCTACAAAAACTGAAACTTGTAGAACTAATAAGATCGCCAGACAGACGTAATAATAGAACATGTCAAGACTGTCAAGGACTGTAAGCAAAGAACTCTCGGGAAAGACAACTCTTACTCTAAACCCAAGTCTGTTCTACATATCATAGATACATTTTCTGCACTATTTAGAAGTGGTATAGGATTTGGAAAAAATAAAAAGGCTATTAAGAGGTATGATCCTAAGGGAAAAGCCCCAATGGATCCAGTTAAGTTACCTCCCAAGCATCTGACTTCTAATAGCTGCAATAAATTATATGTTCATGGACACAAGTTTCCTGAGTGCTCTACCAACAATATCAATAAAGAGCCTTGTTGGGAGAGACAAATATCTAAAGGCCAAAAACCATTACAAAGGGTGATCAATCAAAGAAGCCAAGGAATTCGTGGAGCTGGTGATGAGTTATAAATATACCTAGTTTTATGTACATTAAATTAGTCGTTTTACTTTATTTTTGTTATTTTTACTTATTTTTATTCAATAAAATGCTCCTATTTTGTAAATATTATGCTAAATTAATTTTATTTTGATTTCCTGAAATTTGCAGGAAAAATTGCAAAAAAATCATGGGTCACGCCCGTGTACTTTGGGTCACGCCCGTGACTAGGGCGTGACAATTCAAACCCGTGAAATCAGCCGCAAAAGTGAAGAAAAAGTATAACACGCCATGTCACACGGCCGTGTCAAATGTGACACGGCCGTGACCGACCCCCGTGTCATCGCGCTCGACATTTTGCGCTCGACGTTCGTCGACCCAACAAGGACACACCCATGTCCTATGAGCGATATACCATGTCATGTGACACGCCCCGTGTCGAAGCCCGTGACCATCCAACTCGACGAACCGTGTTCAAAGTTCGTCGACCCGACCCGACATGCCCGTGTCAAGACGCCACACGGGCGTGTACTCCTCCACCTGGCCAGACAAACCGCCGTTGGCGACTTTCGATGCAAACGACGCCCAGTTCAACCTCCCTAACACGCCCACCATCACGCTTGTGACCTGGGGCATAACCGTCACATTATTAGCCACAACGTCAAATCTCTGCACCTCCATATGAATAGTGCCGACACGCCCCTTGACACGCCCGTGTCAGAGGGCGTGTTCCATGAAAATTTTTGCCTATAAATACTTCTGTTCTGTATGAAGTCCTGTTTCATTTTTTTGGATCCATTTTGTATGGGGAGGTGCTGCCTAAATGGATTTCCAAGCCTTGTAATGAGATTTTCTCCCTCTCTCTCTTTTATTTTCAATTTTGTAATCATCTTTTATTATTAATGCAATGTAGTTTTTTTTCTCTATTATAATGTTTTGGATTTCATCTATGTGCCCACCCTTTGCAATCATATTTTTATTTTATTTTAACTTAGTTTTCATTCTTTTATGGGTGTGTGTGTATGAGTATAACTTTATAGTTGTATATTTTCATTAAATTTTACTTAGCTTTGTTAGACTTAGCTTTTTATTGCTTTCTATTCCATTCCTATAAATCCGTAAAAAATAGTAAAAAAAGGTAGTTTTGAGTTTTCTTTAAACTTAGTCTTTTCATTTCTGTAAAACCACTTTTTCTCTTTCCAATTTTATTTCAACTTTTTAACCACTTTTACAGAGTTATAGAAATGAAAATTTAATCGTTTTAATTTTTCGAGAATTTCAATTTTCACTTTAAACTTTTCCCCGTTTAATTTTTATTTCTTCACTTTATTCATTTCTACCGCATTCTAGCGGTAGAAATGTAATTATTTTAATTCTTCGAGCACTTCCCTTTTGCGCTTATTTTCAAAAACTTTTGCTCAGTTAATTTTTATTTTCACTTTTTATGTATTTCTACCGTATTCTAGCGGTAAAAATGCAGTTGTTTTAATTTTTCAGCAACTTAGTTTTTCTTAATTTTATACGTGTGTGCGCATGTATGAGATAGATTCTATAGTTTTCTTTCAATTCTGTAGAGTGTGTGCGTGTGTAGCATTTATTTACCGCATACTCATTTGAGTTAAATGGCAGGTCTGTGTGTGTATTTTCTTTCTGTAGAGTGTGTGCATTTATTTTCTCCTACACATTTGAGTAGAACCCGCTTTAATTTTCTCCTACTCGTTTGAGTAGGACTTATGTGCGTGTATTTTACTTTCAAGTAGAGTGTGTGAGTGTTAGCATTTATTTCCGCCTACTTGTTAGGAGTTAAATGGTAGGATTTTATTTACCGCCTACTCATTTGAGTTAAATAACAGGTCATTATTTGTCTATAATAATTTGAGTAGTATTTGTACTAGCATTTATTTACCGCCTACTCATTTGAGTTAAATGCCAGGTCTATGTGTGAGTTTTCAATTTCAGTAGAGTGCGTGCATGAGTGCATTTATTTTCTCCTACTCGCTTGAGTAGGACTCGCTTTATTTCTCCCGCCCACTCATTTGAGCCGGGACTTGTAATTTTACTGCTTTCATTTCAGTCCTACTCGTTTGAGTAGGACTTGCAATTTACTGCTTTCATTTTCCAACTTTCTTTGCTGCTTTCCATTTACTGCTTTCTTTTTATTGCTTTCATCACAAGTCGTCCCCATTCCGATGAGTGGCTAACCGTTCTTAGCCCTCAGTATCAAAGAGCATTGGGACAAATAAAATAACTTTAAATAATAAAAGGTCCTTATTTTCTAATTAATTAAAATTACTTAAGGTTTGCCTAGGGTTTACGATGCGTAGAACCACATAATCAATGTGTGGTCTCTATTTCCGTAGTCCATACGCTAGCTAGCCGAGAGGCCGTGCATATGGACTGATCACCCCTTGGTAAGTGGAGTTCCGCACTAACCCTCGAGAGAGGAGGCGCGCAAACTCTACCGGATTGGATTCCCCACCCAATAGCGGGGTTCTTAGCATAATGCGGGCGTTAAGAGGAATCCTTCGTCAGACGAGAGCCCGATCGAATAGTCTTAGCGTTCAGGTGAGCGATATTCCTATAGCTAGGTGAGCTCATTTTAGTGGACCTCCACGACCAAGTCTCCGTCTTAATTAATTCGAAAGTTAGGATCTCTTTTTATTAAAAGTTTATTTTAGTTCAATTTAATTTAGTGCCCTCGAGCTAAGCTCTTTATTGGCTCCACATTTTTAATTGCTTTTATTTTCTGCCTTTCTCTTATTATATATATAAAAATATAACTCGATAAGTTAATTATCGGTAAAATAATAGTCCCCTCCAGGGAAGAGTAGAAATAATCGACCAGACCCCAAGAACAATACGACCTCGATATTCCACATCGGAATATCCTGTACTACTCACGATAGGTGCACTTGCCTCCTTTCGTTAAAACTCGATCTAAACCCTTTTTATATCCAAATAATAAATCGCGCGCCCCATTTTCTAAATAAAACCAATCACCCGTTTTCTTAAATAAAACCGCCCGGGGTGCCGCGAGCTCGTAATAATTTTTGGAGTTTTAACCCGCATCAGCTGGTCCCAGTGCACCTCACCAAAACCTGAAAGGTAAGGGTGTAAACTTTACACCACTACCTTAGAAGTTGGATGTCAAATCCAAGTTGCACAAAAGAACCACTACACCTGTGCAACCAAAGAAAAGATATAATTGATTTGAATGTTGGTGTTGTGGGAAAATTTGACACTTTCCACTAGATTGTTGGTATAACCCAACAACACCTTCATACAAGACTTAACCAGGTTTGTTCAGAAAGCAAGCTGTGTTTCACACAGCAAAGCCTAACAAGAACCAAGGGCCTAAACTATTTGGGTGCCTAAGGTAAATTAATTATGTGTTTGCAGGACGAACCAAGTACCACAGGAAGGCCAATATGGTACTTAGATAGTGGCTGTTCTAGGCACATGACTGGAACAAGGAGTTTGCTTAGGGATTATACTCTAGTAAGGAATGAACCTAAAGTCATCTTTGAAGGGTCAGAGAAATGACCCACCAAGGGATATGATAACATTTCTAATGGCATAGTTACCATCACTAAAGTGGCTTATGTTGAAGGATTGAACCACAATCTGATAAGCATAAATCAGCTTTGTGATATAGGTTATGAAATTGTTTTCAACAATGACAAGTGTCTGATAAGGAATCCAAGTGATCAAAAGATCATCTTGTCAGGCAGTAGGAGTGGGAACATTTATTTTCTAAATTTTTAAGTATAAATGAGAAATCACCTGTATGTCTTGCAGCTAGTGAGAAAGTCTCTTTGTGTGTGCAATGACACAAGAGACTGGCTCATTTAAACTATAAAGCAATGAGCAAACTATTCTCTATAGACTTAGTTAGAAATAGTCCACATCTCATATGCTCTAAAGAAGGCTTATGTTCTTTATATCAAAAATGCACGCAGACAAAAGTCTCCTTTAAAAGCATACAGTACAAAGACAAAGAGAGGTGTCTGTACTTACTACATATGGATCTATTTGGTCCTATGCAAGTTCTTTATTTGGGTAGGAAGTCCTATACCTATGTGATTGTGGATGATCACTCTAGGTTTTCTTGGGTATTCTTCTTAAGGAGAAAGACTGAAACACTAGATATCCTTGCTAATTTTTTCAAATAAATCCAGAATGATATGAGATGTTCTGTGGTCAAACTAAAAAGTGAGTGGTACATAATTTCAATCTGAAAAGATGACAAATTTCTCTAAGGAACTAGAGATCTTTCAGGAGTTCTCCTCACCAAGAACACCATGGCAAAATGGAGTTACTGAGAGGAAAAATAGAACTCTCATTGAGGCAGCTAGAACAATGCTGAGTGATACATGTCTTCCAGAATATTTGTGGGCTGAGGCTGTAAACATAGCTTGCTATGTCAGAATAGAGCATTAATCAACAAAAATCACAACAAGACTCCCTATGAACTAATGAAAGGCAGAAAACCAAATCTGTCCTAGTTCAAGATTTTTGGTAGCAAGTGTTATGTATTGGAAAATGGAAAAACTTATCTGACTAAGTTCTCAGAAAAATCCTATGAAGAAATCTTTATAGGGTATAGTGAACATAACAAAGCATACAAAAGCTACAATTTGAAACATCAAGTTTTAGAAGAAGCAATTAATGTCATTTTTGATGAAACTTCTGTTTTATATAATGAGAACTCTAACAACTCTAGTTTAGGCGATATAAACTCTAGGATGGAAAAGTTAAATCTAGGTGATTCACCAGATCTAGAGTTACACACTAGATAAAATGTAGAAATTCCTATAGAAGATGCAGTAACTACCTAGGGGGAGGAAGAGAATCATCCTAACCCTCCTATAAAACTAGGTAATGGTAGGCACCTGCCAGTATCAGTTAGGCATCTTAAAGATCATCATATGGACCAAATAATAGGTGATGTCATGACAGGAGTAACAACTAGAAGTAAACATCACAATGAGGTTCAATACTCTAGTTTTCTCTCTTAGGTAGAACCTAAAAGGTTTGAAGAACACAATTCAAACCATAACTTTATTCTGGCTATGCAAGGAGAGCTCAATCAATTTGAGAGATGCAAAGTATGGAGTCTAGTTCCTAGACCTAGTGATCATAATGTCATAGGCACTAAGTTGATTTATAGGAACAAACTAGATGAGCATGTGGTTATTGCTATGAACAAAGCTAGATTAGTGGCTAAAGGATATAGACAAGAGGAAGGGATAGACTTTGATCAAACCTTTGCACCTGTAGCTAGGCTAGAAACCATAAGGTTGTTTTTAGCTCATGCAGCATACAAAGGATACAAGGTCTACCACATGGATGTAAAGTTAGCATTCCTTAATGATACATTGAAGGAGGAAGTCTATGTAGAGCAGCCAACAGGTTTTGTCAACCCTAAACATAACTCCTATGTCTTCAGATTGCATAAAGCTTTGTTTGGGTTAAAACAGGCACCTAGGGCCTAGTATGAGACCATGTCTACCTTTCTTATAGAGAACAAGTTCTCTGGAGGAAAGATAGATAAGACATTATTCCTTAGGGACATCAAAGGTTCAAGCATCCTAGTCTAGATTTATCTAGATGACATAATGTTTTGAATCTAATAATGAGAAGCTGTGTAGAAAATTTGCTAGGCTTGTGCAAGGTAAGTTTGAAATGAGCAGCATGAGTGAGCTAAAGTTTTTCTTGGGATTCCAAGTTAGACAATCTGAGGATGGTATATCCATCTCTCAATCTTAGTTCACTAAGGGATTGATTAAGAGATATGGTATGGAGAATTCTTCTACCATGAGAACTCCAATGGGTTCAACTGTGTCACCATATAACGATGAATTTGGGAAACTAGTTGATGAAACCTTATATAGCAGCATCATTGGATCTCTCCTGTATTTGAATGCTAGTAGGACAGATATTATATTCTCAGCATGTGTCTATGCAAGGTACCAAGCATACCCCAAAGAGTCTCATTACACTACTGTGAATAGAATATTGAGATATCTTAAGGGCATACCCAATCTCGGGCTTTGGTATCCTAGGGATAGTGATTTTGAACTTACATGCTACATAGATACAGATTTTGCAGGGTGTAAAGAGGATAAAAAATTACTTCTAAAACTTGCTACTTTCTAGGAAAAAGATTAATAAGTTGGAGTATTAAGAAGCAAACAAGTGTTGCAATTTCTAGAGCATAATCTAAGTACATATCTGCTGGAAGCTGCTGTGCACAGTTGCTATGGATTTAACATCAACTACTGGACTACAGTGTATAGCTAAGTAAATCATTATGTTTTGTGATTCTACTAGTGTAATTTCTATTTCTAATAATCCTATTTCACATAGTAGAACTAAACATATAGAGATTAGATATCACTTTCTTAGAGAGAATGTTGAAAACAAATATTAGCCTGCAATATATTGCAACAGATAGACAAGTTACTGACATCTTTATAAAACCCCTAGATGGAAGCAAGTTCAATTACTTTAAATTTGAATTAGGAAACAAAATCAAGAAAAAATTTAGAATACAAATTTTGTCTAAGTCAAATAATTGTGTCGAGACACCACAGTGTGTGTCGACACAATAAGTAGTCATTTGTCGAGACACCTGACAGTGTGTCGACACTGATTAGTGACTGTGTCGAGCCATTATAATTTAGTGTCAAGACATAAGGTTATCGAGATCTTGAGATCTGTGTCGATAAACATGAACCTTGTGTCGTCTTAAGTCGACACACCTCGACCAAGTAAGTTTTCCATGTCGTCACTAGAAATTTCATAATATTGAGAAAATTACAAAATGCATCGCGCCTTTTCACCTTCAATAGACAGTTACTATAAATAGGGGGAGAAAGGAATTGTCGAATACGCTTACAAGAAATCTTGAGAGAGTGTTTTTTGTGTGTCGAGAAATAGAAAATCTTAGTCGACACCTCTCATCTCAAACTCTTTAAACTAGAATGGCACCCAAGATGACCGACAATATTAATGAGGGTTACGAACTGATGCGAAATGCCTTCGTCTCCGCACCAGAAGAAATAAGGAAAGTGATTGACCTTATCACTAAGGCAGGTCTTGAATATCTACTTTCAAAACCCACTCAGATTTGGAAGAGACAAGCATCTGAATTCTATTCCAATACTTCACTAAACCCTAAGTCAGACAAGATCAAATCCAGTGTTAATGGTGCAAGAGTAAAGGTCACAACCAAAAGACTGGTTAAAGTCTTTCAGATTCCAAGTACTGCTCCGGAAGATATTCTGGACTCAAGCAAGATTGCAGAGGCTTTAGAGTGGTGTGGACTGGCTCCAACCACTAGGTTTGGAAGTTCTTTGAATAGGAAGGGAGAGAATTTCCAAGGGAATTTTTAATCTAAAGTAATTGGAAAGGTGCTCCTTTGCAATACTGAAGCACATGACAGAATTACAATCCATATCTTAAGCTTGATGACTAGGATCATCTTCAGAATTAAGACTGATTGGAATACGATAGTATTTGATGAAATAGCAGAGGGGATTCAGAAGCCCAATATGGGTAGAATTGTTAGTCTCTATCTAGTAAAGACAATTCCGGATAGTATCAATCAGAAGATTGGATCCAAGATAAATCATATGAGGAGAATAGACATGAGAATTCTATCCAGACGGGAAATAGTCTTGTCTAAGGACACTCTAGAATCCAAAAAGACAAATGAGTTAAAAGGAAAGAAAACAGTAATAGAAGAAGAAGAATCCATAAGTAATTCTGAAGAACATGTAGAGTTTAGCTCAGATAAGGATGCTGAGGAAGAGCAAAGAAGATCTCCTAGACTCTCACCTAGAACTAATGATCAGGTGCAGGGGAGAAAATTCCTGAAAAAGAACAAATTGAGGTGGATAACCTCATTGAATTTCCAATGGATACTGCTACAACTATAATAATGGATGTTATACAAGAACTGGACCACTCAATGATATCTGAACAAGAAATATCTGGGAAATAGATGGAGGAAGAAATTCCAAAAGAGACAAACTACACCATATCATGCATTTGGTAGCGCTTAATTTGTAGTGGTTATGTAAACACTACCAAAAGATATTTATGGTAGCTTTCATAACCGCAACTGTAGAAAAATAAAGGCTACTATAACATATCATTCCTACAGTATCAGTTATTTTGTCGCGGTTATAGAAACACTACCAATAGAAATTTATTATTGCGTGTACAACTGCTACTAGATATTATAAACGCTACCACACCCTAATTTATAAAATATTCCACTCATTTAATTTATAAAATATATGCTTAATTAATTAGGCCATTAATATTCCAACCCGGTCTGCATATATTACGTGCATTTCGGTTCAATATTTTTTCATTTCACGCCATCTCATCGCCATCCAACTTTTAGAGTTTTTTTTGCATTCTTTCTGAACGACCCACCGAGTGCGGCTATGGAGTCGCCGGAGTGTGGTGAGTGGCGAGTCGGCTACTGTGGAGACTTTAGAGTTGAGATTCTTGCGACTTGAGTGTCATCATATCTCACTATTAGAAAAATGGTCGACAACCCACAACAAAAAAATCTGTTCGAGCTTACTGCATCATTTTTTTTGCGACACTTGTCAAAACGCCGCCATAAGTTTTTGTTTTTGCGGCGTTTTATAAAACAATGCTGCTAATAATTTACAACATCATTGGCTGCGTTGTTTACATAAATTGCCACCATTAATATTAAATTTCGCGCGTGCGGGAGGTTCATGTTTTGACAAACACACCTAATTAATTATAAGATTCTAAACAAATTAATGTTTTAATGTTTATGATGCCTTAAAAACCGTCGGCTCTAGGTTTCGGGATTCTCACTCGCCCGCGTGAAGTTCTGGCCACCGATTCCTCGATCTCCGGACCGCCGTCGATTCCTCGATCTCCAGGCCGTCGCCGCCTGAACGTTCGATCTCCACGAAAGAAGTGAACTTCCCATCGATATCCAAGTCAGATCTTTATTTAGATTCGAGGGGATCTTGGACAAACAAGGGATTGCCATTCTTTGCGGTAACTTCTCCGAATGAGCCCAAGGTTATCAACGACAAGATCTCTGTCACTCAAGGTATGATTTATTTTCATGGTTTTCCTAAATCCCCGTCCGGAATAAGCCATTTGGTGGGATTTCTTGTTTAATAAACCTCAAGGATCGCTAGTCCCTCACATGGAAGTTGAATGCTTGTAGATATCTCGACATCTCTGAAGCACTCCTTCAATCTCCAGGCCTTACATTTTCAGGTCTCAACTGGAAAGGAGGGTTTGCTATCACAAGGGATTGCTGCCTACAATTGGTCCAGGTGCTGCTAATTTTTTTTGAATAGGCAAATGCTTACAAATCTCTTATGTTGTCCATTTAGTGTTTTATTTGATTATGAATCTCTGAATTCATCATCTCTTCTTTTATAACCATGAAATGCAGAAAAACTGTGTATTTAAAGTACAAATGTTTTACATTACACCTTTTGGAAATGAATAACAATGTTCACCTTCACTCACGATACTCTTGCATTGTTCTGTGTTTCAATAAATACATTAGTGGCAAAATGACTAGATAATGATTTCCTTGGTATACATTTAAGTCAGATCTTTTGTCTTCAAATATTAATAGCATATGTATGAGTAGATCAGACACAAATGGAAGGAAATAGACAAACAAAACTGTGACTATGGATTCGTTTGTCGCAGCAGTGACGGTGGTGCTTTTGTCCAAACTCATCCGAGCAAAAACACTGTGCCAAACGAAGCCTATGTGTTCTGAAAAATATTTTCCGTCACATGTTAACCATCTACTATAAGACGAATTAACTGACTTTTGGGGCAAATTATGTATGAATTAACTTCATATAAATCTAAGATTTTGTTTACTACATGTTATTTGGGGATTTCAAATGGGAAGACATGTGAGTTGGATGATACTCTGTCATGATTAATAACAACAACGACAATGACGACCTAACCTCTGCTTCTATTTTTGTGTTTAGAGAAAGTTGTTGTGCAACTAGGAGCTTCTATTTTAATGATCAGAGTTTCTTAAAGATAAAGTTTTTTGGGCGGGTAATTCTTCATGTTTACGTTTTAACACAGCTTTCTACATATTTTATGTCATAATTTTTCATGTTTTCATTAATTTAATAGTTATGAAGAATTGCTTCCCAATAGTTGTTCAATAACTATCACTATGTATTTTTCTTCTTCTTTAGAAATATATTTGTGATCTTGCTAATGGATAGAGATAAGAGTTGGATTACCCTTCCTTGATGGCATCATGATTATGTTAAAGGGGTTGAATATTTCCTTCAAACAACGTTTGTCCAAGAAACTCAAGGGGACGAATTTTGTTGTCCATGCAACAAGTGTGTTTTTCGTTATTATCATACCAAGGATATCGTGAGGGATCACTTGATTGTTGATGGCTTTATTGATGGTTATGATGAATGGGTTTTCCATGGGGAAAGTGATGAGATAAATATTAACTATCAAAATGATGATGGTGGGTTCATCCATGATGACATTGATGGTATGTTGCATGACATGTATAGAAACATTGAACCTTGTGTAGTTCCATTGTTGAACCTTGTTTTTTCAGACCAGCTAGATTTTCGTCTTGGTTTTATGATTGACTGCATAAAAATGCATCATAGTCAGATTTGATTAGTGTTGTCGAAGGTTACTATGATGTTGCTCCACAAGATGTGCTTCAGTGTGAGGATGAGTATCTTGGTATAAGATTTCCATCCAGCTCAATGCATGAAAGCAGCTGATTCTGAAGCTCTGCTCAATCTTGGCAATGGTAATGGATTCATTTTTGCTTTCATTAATGATCGCCATCTTCTCTATGTTTTACTATCAGCTCTTATGTCTTTTCCGCCTTGTAAGTAATGTTGAATGCATGTTACCACTTCTGTAAATAATCTTCATGTTTCCCACTTAATCTTTTTTAAAAATATAAGTATGATGTTTGATTGTATTCTACCAATATTTGCTCATAAGGAGATACATCTTTACTCACCTCTGTAAGGGGTTGCTACTCACTCTTCTTGATTCTATCAGCACTTTTTAGGTTAATTTTGAAGACCAATTTGTTTACATTTATATAATTAATAAGATATTAATAGTATTTCAACCACTCCCCCTCAAGTCAGCTATGATGTTTGAAATGGCAAGCCAGGATATGAAAAATAGTATTTAATAAGATATTAATAATATTTCAACCACTTTTTAGGTTAATTTTGAACTCAATTGTAAGTGGTGCCAGGAGGAGAATCCATGGATGATTTATCTCTACTGGGAGAAACCATTGACTATGTCATCTCATTACAGGCTCATGTCAATCTAATGAGGCTGCTCACATAAGTTTTTGGTGCATCAAAACCCCAGGTAAATATATATTTATAGCCTTCTTCATCATATGAAAAATAAGTTTTTTTTCTTTTTTGAACGGTACTCTTAAAACAACGTTGTTGAACTGCATGTAGCCAACATGGTAAAGGAGAAATTATTCATTGAGAAAGTTTCAGCGGGCTACTTAATGGAAGGAGAACAACTTCAACAGTCAACTGAACCATATAGTGGGGATGGATTTGGATGTTGTTTACTGCTTGAAAATTAAGTGCTGCTGTGTGAAGCTAGGTTGGCATTTTCTACTACTACTAATACTACTACTACTACTACTACTACTACTACTACTACTACTACTTCTTCTTCTTCTTCTAGTTTTCCAGAAATGGTAGCGAAATGGAATTAAATTATGCATCCAGGCAGTCAACTGTACAAGACTTTGTAATTTATGTAGTGTAGGGGTATTCTATATTCTCTTAAAGATAAATGAACAGCTTGTGTTTGTAATTCGCATGAAGAGCTGGCAAAGGGACGGACTGGCTAAACATGCATGCACGAGAATAGACTGTGAAGTAGAAATAGTACAAGCTCGGCTTTTTAATTGTCCACTAGAAATAGTGTATAAGAGCCATGATGCAGTGATGGTATTATATGCTCTAAATGCAGTGTAATGTATGTTCCTTTTTTTGATCCATGATGCTGTGTAATGTATGCTCCTATCATACCTATTTTTGTGTTTCAAAATAAATTGTAGGATACACGACCTTGATCATAGCTTATAGTAAATCTATCACAGAGTTCAACTTAAAATCTTTTACGTTATGTTTTAACTTTCAAAAACTATGTCTCTGTACATAGTCATACATTACAATTGAGTTCATCATAAGGAAGAACACAATAGGACGTACCCATTTTTCTTGTTTTATAGATTCTGGTATTGGTTTCCAGACTTTGAAAGTCATGGTTCAAGATTTAAGAATATTTTGATTTAGTTTTGCTACCTTCCAACTTATTCTGCTCTATTTCTTTTACCTTCCATACGGGATATTTGTTATGACATATTACTTTTTTCTACAGCTTCTTGGGATGCTATGGTGACTTGTTTCTCCCTGGACACTGCACATAACATCGCTGAATATATACATCTATAGGTATGGATAAACTTGGGTCCCTTGCTCTACCATTTTGCATATTCATATGGACCTGAAGAGGTATTTGTAGAGCTTCATTTACTTAATTTTTTCCATACCTCAAAATCTGTAGAAGTTCCTTTAAGTGTTTGCTCTTTATATGCGATTTTTCTGATTTACATTGTAGGAAATGTTTATTGAGATCAGTCTAGAAGATGGCTTGATTCCTTTAAGTGTTTGCTCCATTTTTCTGATTTCCTACGAAAAAAATCATTAAATTAGTTAATACAATTTTTTTAATCTTGTGGTTAATTCAAGGGTTTTGAATTGGATTTATTGGTGGAGGGGGTGTTCTTGCCGGTCTTCTTGGAGTTTGCGGGGATAAGGATTAATGTGGCATCGCTGAAGCTTGGGGGAGCTTATTTTCACCGCTCAAGCAGTTGTGATAGTATGAACCGATCTTAATTTAAGATCCGCTTCTTGCGGTCGTAACCGCTTGACCGGTGATCAAAAATAAATTCGGGGTCGTCTTGGATTGACGAGAGCGAGTCGAACTGTAGCATCTTCAACATCATGTCCATGATGTGTAGGCCGGATGATATCAAAGTGTTGGAGAGCGCTTCTTCTATTTACCTCACTAATCTGGGGTCGCGGTCTAACAAGCTATAGATAAATAACTATCTATTTTTCTGTATTGCTGATTTGCTTTTCCTCTTAAACAATGCTTGCTTTCTTTAATTAAGTGTATGAGGATGGTGAGAACTACGATGACATGGAACTCTCTAGTTAATGTTATAGCCCATGAGAGATATCTCATGATGGCTGGAAATTTATAATTCACTTAATAACTAATATTAAATTATATGTTATTAACTAACATAAAATTATATGTTATTTGCTTGATTAATTAATATTATTGATGATATTCTTTTACTTGCAGGATGCACAGGAGGAACACGAGTACTGATGCAGATGGATACTATATTTTTGTGCTTTTTATGCATTGGAGTATTTGAAGGATGCACATGCATGAGGAGAACAAGAGTGATGATGTAGATGGATGATATTTTGTGCTTTTTGTGCATATATTAGAGTATTTGACTCTAGATCTATATTAATATGTATGGATGATATTAATATGTATGGATGATATTAATATGTTGGAGAAGTTATATATATGAATATTTGATTTTGGTCTTTTTGGATTAAGTCCATCTTTTAATTTGATGTATATATGATGATATGTATATATGAATATTGACTCTGAATTGACACATTTTATGCTTTTTCTCCGGTATTGATTGAGGTATTTCGATTTTCGATAAACGGTGGCGTTAAAACATTAATTGCAACTATTAAAAACAATATTAATCCTGATCATAGATAGGCATAACTGCTACCATTGAAAACAACTACTATTAATCATCATAATTGTTGTCGTTGACAATAAAAATGTTGTTATATATGAGGATAACCGCTACCATAGAAAATCATAAATATTGTCGAACACAAGGATAAACGCTACCATAGAGTATTGTAATGGTGGTGTAAGATGGAATAATCGCTACCATTGAAAATCATAACTGCTATAATAGATGTTCCTATAGTCGTGGTTATAAGGACACCACAATACATTTGGTAACCGCTACCATATCCAACAACCATGACAGCAGATGCAACACACGCGCAAACGCTACCTTAGACCTATAGTAGCGGTGTTTTTATATACAGCAGCGGTTTTTGAGCGCTACGATATGCATGATATGGTGTAGTGACAGAAGAAGTTCTTCTTTCTAAAGAAACAAACTTACAAGCAGAGATAGATGAAATTCCCCAGATTGTACTTCCTGATGCTGACATTCAGCATATGGATGATAACTTAGAGAATATCAATATAAATGAGACAGATACAAGAACTGAGGGGGAGTTGGCCCTAGATACTGCCAAAACTACAAAGTCACCTCAAGTTGAAGAGGTAAGTTATTCTGAATCAAATGATGCAAAAGAATCTCAACTTAAGAAAAGGAAGCTTTCTACAATGAATAAGAGGAGCAAAAGCTACAAACATTATTTTCAATTTGGGACACCGGCTGCACATACAAAAGATACTAGCTCTCTGCTAGTACAAATTCAAATAGTGCTAGATAAGCAAAGGAAGGATCTAGAAAAGTATGTAGATGATAATAATAAAGAGCTGCATTTTCAACTGGCTCAGGTTATAATGTCAATAAGATTTGAAGTTAATCTTTTGAAATCTAAAATGACTACTTTCTTTGAGAAAGAAGCTAATGTTGTAGTATATCTTGCTAAACAGCAGCAAGAGGCCAAGTCAACTGCAGATGATATGGTTGTCAAACAAGGCTATTCCCTTTAAAATAAGAGAATTTTTGATGAAAACATGACAACCCTGCATACAGAGACAATGGTTAAACTGGCTGAGCTGTCTATTGAATTAGACAACAAATTAGCTGCTGCTATAAAGGCCATAAAAACTTAGCTAGCAGACCATTCAACCTCCTTGCTTAAAGTTATAAATGATTCTGACAAGAGTTTGGACAATAATTTACTAAGGGTAAAGAATACTGTCACCTCAGATATCAATTACTTGGATGGACAGGACAGGTTCCACAAGAATGATCTGAGAGATCATGTTGAAAGAGAAGTCATAAAGGGGGAGATGGTAATGATAATAGTAAGTCCTGGACATGCTCCCTGGATATCAAATAATATCAGAGACACTTTAGGCTTTCCTCCCCTTTGGTATGATGGAGATCAAACTACTGAGTTTGGTTGTCAACCATCTCACCTTGAAGCACCTCATGCCACTGGTACTCATGCTGAGGTGGAAACCATATACAATCCTGCAACACAAGCTACCTTTGAGACTATCCAAGAAGCAATCCCTCACATGTATAGTCCTCCACCATCAGCTCAAAATGTTTTCTATGAAAAGGTGGAGATGCCTGAATTTGTTCAGTTCAAATAAATAGAGGCACATCTTCAAAGAAAAGGTTTAGAGAACAAGCTGAGACTAGACCTGATTTTGTGCAGTGGAGCCCAACATCCAGATCAATAATTCTCACTGCATGGAAGACAGTAAATGCAATGTGATAGATAGAGGCAAATGGTATTCAGAATAGGAATGAGAAAAATATTTAAAGCAGCAAGAAGTTATCCAAAAGTTCAGACATGATCTGAAGAAAGTAAAACTACCTGCTAAGTCAATTGAGCCCAGTAAATACTTTCCAATGCCATGTCATTATTTTGAAAGACAAATAGTGACAGAAGAAGCTATTGCAAATGCTAAAGCTAAGGATGAAAAAGGGAAGACGGTTCCTGATGACAAGGTTCCAGAGGTGAAGGCAAAGATTCAATCTGAAAAAGGCTTAGTCATCAATGAGCCAGAGCAGTCATAAAATGTTTTTAGTTTTGGATTTCATAAAAAACTTGTTGTGTTACTATTGTATAACCAAAACTTGTAGCTGTAAACCTTGTGGTGAACATTCAATGAAATTTTTGGTTTACTCAACATTTCATGTGTTATTAATTAGGAATGTAGTTGTTTATCTTATTTTCTGATTCAACATTATTAATTTTAGATATGTGTATTTATCTATGTATTGTACTGCACTGTACTTTTAAATGTTTTTATCATAATATATATTTGGTATCATGTTGTATATAATTGAATTGGGTTATGCCTTCTCCAAATGGGCAGAGATTGTTGGGTACATTGGTCACAATGTGCTTGATTTGAAGAAACCCTTTCAGTTCAATGATATACACATAGTTGTATTTGATAAATGTTAAGTTCATGTGTGCTGGCAAATAAAGCTAAGTACAAAAGTGTCAAGACACTAGACATGTGTTGACACTTTTGTCAAGGATGTGCTGAGACAAGGAGAAAGTTGTGTTGACACTCAGGAGTAGTGTCGATACACTTAAACAAGAAGTGCTGAGTCAAGGAGAAAGTTGTGTCGACACCCAGGACTTGGGTCGTCACTATGATACAAGAAAATAACTGTGTGGACACTCAGGACTAGTGTCGACACACATTGCACATGTTTTGTTGAGATAAATAAATGTTGTGTTAACACTAAGGACATACGTCGACACACTCTATACAAGCAGTGTCGAGACTGAATACAACTATGTCGATACTCAAGAAAAGTGTCGACACACTTCACAGTCTGAGTCAAGACTGGAAGAAAGCAGCGTCGACACTCAAGATTAGTGTCGACTTATTCTACATCAGCTGTGTCGAGACAAGGTGAAGGTTGTGTCAACACATTCAAAAGTATGTCGACAGCACTACAAGAGTATTGTCGACACCCAGGACTGGTGTCGACACATCCAACATTCAAGTTTCAACTCTTCAAGAAGATTTGTTTCCTAAGTATAGAAATCATGTCAGAGGGTCTGACAACTGTCTGAACTATTAGAATTGTCAGTTATTAACCGGACCAGCCAGTTATCATTGACGGAGCGTATATAAAGGGATCAAATTCTTCAAAAAAATCAAGAGAAAAAATTTGGCATGTCCAGATCTAAGAAGTTATCTTCTAGAATACAGAAGGTGGAGAGAAGCAGGATCAAGAATCATCTTCAACATCCTCCGGCCTAGATTTACCCTAACTTTAACTTTAAGAAGCTTTGAAAAGCTAAGAAGGGTAGGATCAAATCTATTACTTAAAGATTAAAGGAAGCAAACCAATCAGGATCAGATCAAGAAGCAATCACCCATTCCTTTCTTGCAAGGTGACTTGTTCTGAATCAATTTATTTTACTTTTATTAAATTGTAAGATGTAGCAGGAAATCTGAGTGTAGGAGCAACATTTTCTCTGAGATTGTAAGCCTATGTTATAAAGGCTGAGCTAGGGCTAGGATTGCCTGAGGTAGGAGAAGAGGAATTTTCTTTGAGTTGTAGGGCAGCATTTGCTCGAGAAGTAGGAGTGTGTATACATTCTGAAGTAGAGTTCTTAGGAAAAACTTGAGGTGTAGGATCTTGGTGATCTAAGTGGTAAGACTTGTAAAGTCTGAGTTATAGGAGCCAACTAGGCTCTGAACTGTAAGATCTGCGGATCTAAGAAAAGGAAGAAGAAGGAGTTTGGACGAATCTAGTTCATTGCTAGATAGGCGAAGGGGGAAGTGGATGTACCCATAAATTGGGGAACCACTATAAAACTGTTTGTGATGTGCTTGATATGCTGTGTTTGATATGCTGTGATAGTTCTAGATTGCTGGTAAATTATTTTGTTTATCTGCTGTGTTTATCTCACTGAAAGAAAATATATCTTTGAACTAAAAAGGGGTAGCCAAGATTCAAATTGGCTATTCACCCTTCTCTAGGTCACTCTCAATCCTTAAACAAATATTTAAGTGGCTTCAGGAGGCACTTCAGGCCAAGAATCTTTTGGTAAAGAGTGCACTGGGGGATGTTACTCGCTTAGAGTCCGAGGTGGGACATCATTTTTCAGAGGAGTGACTTTCTGAGTTGATGGTTGTGGGGGTGATAGAGTACAAGAACTCAATCGCCTTTAAATAGGACCGTTGTTTATTGTCTGAGGAGATTCGTGAAGTTGTCTGGACGAGAGAGTTGGAGCCCGATCATTGCGATATCCAGGAGGTGGCATTCCATCGCGGGATGGTGAAGTCCCTTCAGATGATATCTCTCAAGCGTGAGTGCGACGTCTCTGATCTTGGCTTTGATGACCTTTCGGAGTATTAGTGTGTCGAGTTTGTTGAGGATCAGTAGACTCTATCTTCGTTGTATTTTGCTTTGGTTGTACATACATTATATTTGATGTGTATTTGTGATTGGACCTTGTGTCCTTATTTTGTTGCAGCAGTTTTATGCTTTCTTCCTTCCAGTTGATGGATGGGCTTGTTGTTGTTTTGAGCTCTTCATGTATGATTTTTTACGTTTGGCTCTGTTATCTTTCTGCGGGTAATTTTGTGCTAGTCCTTTGAGGTTGAATGTTGAAGGATGAGATCCAGAGAGTTCCACGACCTACTACTAGGGTGAGGTGGGGGGGCAGGCAATGACAATGTCGCGACCTACTACAGAGAGAAGGGTAGACCTTCGATTGTCGAATGTAGGAGGCTGCTGAGACGTGGCCCCGAAGAGGCGGTGGAGAGGGGATTTTCGAACCGACGTGGAGCAAGGGTTCCAGGCCCATGCAATGCCGTGACCTACTTCAAATAGAAGGGCATACCTTCAATCGTCGACAGTAGGAGGCCTCTAGGACGTGGTCCCGAAGAGACGGTGAAGAGCGGATCTTCGAACAGGTGGCGAGCGAGAGGTAATGGCCTTGTAACACAACCTATCCGTCGTATAGCATATAGCAGTAGGTCCGGCCAGGGCCCGACGCCATATACCACAGACAGACCGGGTGGTTACTCAATGGAATATCATCCAACTCATATCCAACATCCTACACAGAGTAATTCTAGCGAAAGCAATTTAAAGTTGCAAAATAAAGAACCCAGCACGAGCATGAATGTCCACTACTCAAACTAACAGGAATGAAGTACAATACACGAGTACGATGCCCTTAAGTCCTTACATTTGTTTACTCATATTATATGTTTTGCAAACCTCGGCTCGCAGGCTGGTCACACATGAATAAAGCAAATAAACACTCAATATTTTGGCCTTCATGGGCCGGCTCAGCAACTTGGACTTTAGCCCGCTATTTACCGCTTGGTCCTGCAGCACCTACAAGAAACAAACCACCGCAACAGTGGCAAACAAAGGCAACGGTCAGCTATGCTGCCCAAATTATAACGATCCCGCCCCCAAACTCAGGGTGGCGATGCTCCTTCCCTGCACTTTATTAGCATAACCAAGCATTATATAGTAAAAACACTACATCAAAGGCGTAGGCACGCACGGTCACACACCCCGTGTTCTCAGGGCACATTCTCGGTGATCAAGGTCAAAGTCCCCCGACTCACCACCGCCCCTTGGATGGTAATATCTCGTGAGCATTTGGTCTTTCTGGCCACTGCCTAAGACCCTCTATCTATGACAACGGTAAGTGCTAAGTAACTTTAGGTATCTTTTGTTAAATTTTCTCAACGTGGTCAGCAAGATAGCCCAAAAAACAAATTAATATCTTCGGAACTACCCAGTTCGCACGCTGAACCTGCGGAAAACCCAAGGACTAGAGGTTGCACCCAACAAAACAATGGAAGCACAAGGAGGTCTTATTATGCATTCACTTCTTTACAATCCGAGGCATACATAGCGAGACATGATTTCGCTAGTATTACAGCTGTAAACAGAAAGAACCAAAAATCAAGCCGGGCGGACAGCACTCCAGTCCGCCGAGACCGCGAGGTCGCCGAGACCGCCGAGACCGCTGAGCTCGCCCCAGCTATGTTGCAGTCCGCCGAATACCACGGAGTCCGCCGAGACCGCGAGGCCGTGCAGACAGACCGTTATTCGCCTCCTGCTGAACCCGAACTGAGGAACTCCCCTACCCGCCTGAAGCCGGCGGACAGGTTATTGAAGCTGGCAAAGTTGAAACAGAACTGACAAGCCGCAGAGCGACCTCCTGTTGAGTCCGCAGAGACCGCACACTTCCAAGCACTGACCGAAGTCACAGCCAAACTCCTGGCTCCTTGAAGTTATCCGCGCGACCTGCACACAGCAAACCGTCAGCCTGAAACAATCCGCACGGACTGGAAAACACAGACCGCAACACTCGCCCAACCCAATTTACTGTTCACTCACGTTACTTAGGTTACTGTAGATGTGGCAGGGGGGTCCTATTTATAGGCAAGGTGAGGAGTGTTGTCACCGCCCAAGAGATAGCGACACCACCCTCAGTCCGAGCGAATACAACCACCATCCGCTAAGTCCGCATGGACTTAGCCGGATACCAAGGAAACCGCCAGGAGCACGGCAACCGTTGACGAACCCTCTTCAGTCCGCCCAAGCTAAGCGGACAAGGCACCAGCCCGCAAAGTTCCAACTGTTTCAGGACAGCAAACCCTCTTTAATGGCAGTCCGCACCAACCCGAGGCAGTCCGCAAGACTCACACCTCAATCCGCCACAAGTCCACGACCAAAGGCAAATAGCAACAGTCCGCCCGGTCACAGCGGACTTGGCGGATACGGTGGACACCATGAACTTGGCACAATGTGTGACCAAGTCCAAAACCATCAAGGGCCAGTGCGAGCATGGCGGACACAAAGTCCCGTCCGCCAAACACCCTAGCACAGACCGCAACCAGTCCACGAGCTCCTCGCACTTGTCCAACACAGCAGCTTCCTCCCGGACTCCAAACACCAGTCCGCCAACCGGTCTCCACAGCAAGACCTGCTGTAACACCTGAGCTCGACAAGGCCTCAGCCAAGCTCAAGGCCCAGTCCGCAACAGCCCAAACCGCGGACACACCAGTCCGCAAGGCTTCCCGCGAACTCGAACCAACTCGCCAACAGCGCAAGCTTGCACCCGCGACCACTGAGCAAAGCACCAGTCCGCAAGCCTCTCTATCCGCAGATACCAGGCCGCACCAAACCGCGGACTCCATGCAACAACCCGCTCAGAACACAGCCGGCTTCCACCAGACTTTTCACCAGGCCGCAAACCTCAGTCCGCCCAGTCCGCCCAGTCCGCCAAAGCTGTCCGCCACAGGCCGCGCGGCCTGTCCCGTCACCCACTTCCACTTCACAAATTTCAACACTCCCCCTTGAAGTGAGAAGTGGTGACCAAGCCCAGCAAGCTGCGCAAGCATTCAAAGGGACCCTTCGACAGCGGCTTCGTGAAGATGTCAGCAAGATTATCTTCACTCTGAACATGCCCGACCAGCAGAGACCCCTCCAACACCTTCTCTCTGATGAAGTGGTGATCAATCTCTATATGCTTGGTCCTGGCGTGACACACTGGATTGTTTACCAGTTTGAGAGCACTCTCATTGTCACCCCGGAGTAAAGTAGGCCCTTGCACTTCTTCATGAACATCCTCTATAAGCCTCCTCAACCAAACGGCTTCCCGAGCAGCCAAGGCCGAAGCCTTATACTCCGCCTCCGTGGTTGAAACCGACACCGAGTCCTGCTTCTTGCTACACCACGAGATGCTAGCTGAACCGCAAGTGAACACATAACCTGAAGTAGACCTTCGATCATCCGAATCACCGCCATAGTCAGCATCCGTGTACCCGAGCAATGCAAACTCCGCATCCCTTCCATAGAGGAGTCCCATCTCAGAAGTCACCTTGACATACTTCAGAATTCCCTTCGCCGCCACTAGATGAGATTGCCTTGGTTCAGCCATATACCGACTTACTCGGCCAACAGCATAAGCTATATCCGGCCTTGTAATCGTCAGATAGATCAAGCTCCCAACAAGAGCCCTGAACACCAAGGGATCAATAAGAACCCTTCCCTCATCTCGTCGAAGCTTTAGCCCAGGTTCCAGTGGAGTAGAGCACTTCTTCCCTTCGCCCATGCCAAACCGCTTCACAATGCGATTAGCATACCCTTTCTGGCTAATGAGAACCCCGCACTCCTTCCTCTCCACTTCCAGACCAAGAAAGTGATGCAACTCTCCCAAGTCTTTCATCTCGAAGCGTATAGCAAGCTCTCCCCTGAGCCTTGCTACTTCCTCCTCCGAGTTCCCTGTGATGATCATATCATCCACATACAGCAGGACCAAGACTCTTAGCTCTCCCTTCTTCTTGACGAACAAGCTTGAATCCGAGTTAGAAGCCAGGTATCCACAGAATTGCAAGTACTCTGCAATCTTCCCATACCACGCTCGAGGAGCTTGCTTCAACTCATAGAGAGCCTTCCTGAGTTTGCAGACATAGTCTGGATGCTTCTCAGAGACAAAACCAAGCGGCTGATCCATGAAGATGTCCTTGTCAATCTCTCCGTAAAGAAAGGCATTCTTCACATCGAGTTGCCACAACCTCCATCTCTTGCTAGCATCCAAGGCGATCACCACTCTTACAGAAGTCATCTTCGCAACTGGACTGAATGTCTCCTCATAGTCTTCTCCATACTGTTGTGAGAATCCTCTTGCGACCAGGCGAGCCTTGAACCGATCAATGCTCCCATCAGCCTTCTTCTTCAACTTATACACCCACTTGCAAGTAACCGGAGTAACGCCATCAACCTTGGGCACAAGGTCCCAGGTTTCATTCTTCTTCAGAGCATCAATCTCTTCCATCATGGCATCATCCCACTCCTTCACTCCAGTGGCCTCGTTGAAGTTTGCAGGCTCTCGCTCATCCAGAGGACCTGCAAAGAAGCAGGAGACAAAGCTCACTGCATTCCCATCACAGTACCGAGCCGGTGGCTTAACCACCCTCTTCGATCTCCGAAGACACGGCTCCTTGCTCACGGCTTCCGTTGCTTCTTCAGGCTCCACTCCTACCTGGGGCAAGCATTGAGCAGTGCTCCCCCTGCTTCCTGAGCCAGAAGGCTCAGCCTCGGAGTTCGAAGCAACAGGAGCTGCTGGTGAAACAGCAAGCTCCTCTTCCAAGCCTTCAGCAGCCTCCACCGGTGCTTCCTCAACCTTGCTACTTCCGGTTAGCTCCACCGAGCCACCTCCATATGACGTCAGCTCGTCAAAGACAACGTCTCTTGACACCACGAACTTCTTCGTCACAGGGTCCATGCACTTCCATCCCTTCTTCCGCTCATCATAGCCAACAAAGACAAGTTTCCTTGCCTTCGCATCCAGCTTTGTCCGTGAAGCATCCGGGACATGCACGTAGCAAGTTGAACCGAACACCCGAAGGTGTCCAACACTCGGCTTCTCCTTTAGCAACAGCTCAATAGGAGTCTTCATGTTGATAGGGCTGAGTGGCATCCGGTTGATAACATAAGCAGCACAAGACATTCCCTCCGCCCAAAAGGACCTCGGGATATCTTTCGCATGCAGCCAGCATTTGCAGGTTTCCGTCAAATGACGGATCTTCCGCTCCGCTACCCCATTTTGTTGTGGAGTGTGAGCACAAGTAAGCTCTCGTTGGATCCCGTACTTCCTGCAGAAGTTAGAAAACTCGGAAGAGACAAACTCCCCCCCCCCCCCACCCCCCCGTTATCAGTTCTAAACTTCTTAACCCGCAAGCCAAACCGGCCTTCTACCAACTCCTTGAACTCCACGAACAAACGGAAGGCTTCCGACTTCTCCTTTAAGAAGTACACCCAAGTATACCTTGAGTAGTCATCAACCAAGACAAGCATGTATTTGCTTCCACCAAGGCTGGCAGTAACAGTCGGTCCCATCAGGTCGCCATGAATACACTCCAATGGTTTCTTGCTCCTTGTTTGAGATTTATCAAACGGAAGGCGATGTGCCTTACCGTATTGACAGCCCGCACAAATATGCCCATCACCAAAGGAGGACAACATCGGCAACCCCCTCACCAGACTTCTACTAGCCATTGCCTTCAGCTTGTCCATGCCAACATGCCCCAGCCTCTCATGCCAGATAGCCGCACTATCATTGGCCCTCATCCTATCAACATAGGCACTGGTGGAAAGAACAAACAAGTTCTTCACCCTCCTCCCAACATGAGCAACATCAGCCTTCACCGCTGATACGTTGCGAAGGAACCTCACGTCTGTTGGCCCAAACAGAACGTGATACCCAGCGTCCACCGCGTTGGTCACCGAGAAGAGGTTCTTCTTCATGCCCGACACGTGATACACACTTCTTAACGTGAGTGGCCCCTGATCACTACCCACAGACACGACCCCCTCCTTCTCTACTACATAAACAGTATTATCAGCAGTGATAATAGCTTCATTACCTGAGTAAGCCTGCATGGAGGTGAACTTCGACTTGTCTCCGGTGAGGTGATGACCACACCCGGAGTCGACGATCCACTCGCTGTTGAAGTCCTCAGCAGATAAGGCCCGGACACAAGTGCCCGTCATGAAAGCTCCTCCCCATTCTGCTTCTTCACTTCGCGAGCAAGCTTCCTCCTTTCCCGCAGCATGCCCAGGCTGCAGTTTGACCTTGCAGTCCCGCTTGAAGTGCCCTCGTTGATGTCACCGGTAGCACTTCAGATTCTTCTTCCAGTCCTTAGGAGCATTGCTCCTCTCCGACGGATATGAAGTTGAAGTCTCCTTCTCAACAGCGGCCTGCACCTTCTTCTTCTTCTTCCCTTCCCATCCCTTCTTCTTGCCTGAGAAGAGAGCCTCGCTGCCTTCCTGATTCAGATTCACTCCAGCCATCTGCCTTGCTAAGCTCTCCTGCGAGGCAAGCAGATTCTCCAGCTCCAGCAACGACGGCTGAGTAGCCCACCCTTGAACAGATGTAACAAAGGCCACATACTCCTTCCGCAAGCCGCGGAAAATGTGCCTTTTCATCTTTGCCTCAGAGATAGGCTCATCAGGATCCAGTGCCGACAGCTCAGCACACAAGCTCTTCATCTTTAAGAAGTACTTGGAGATGGAAAGGTCTCCCTGAGTTGCCCTGGCCAACTCATTCTCCAGGAACTGAAGCCGCGCCACATTCTTCCTATTGAACAACTCATCAATGGTTGTCCAAATATCAGCAGCCGACTCACATCCAATGATGTGATCAAACAGTTCCGAAGAGACAGCTCTCTTCAGCACGAACTCTGCCTTAGCATTAGTTCTTCTCCAGAGCCTCACTTGTTCAGCAGTACCGAAAGCAGCAGTTACTTCCTGTCTGTCGTCTCCACCGACAACTTCCCACAGCTCCTCGCCTAGAAGATAACTCTTCATGCACGACTTCCACTTTTTATAGTTAGTCGGCGTTAAGAGTTCAATGCCAAGACCTCTTGCTAAGCTTCCTTCCATTGCGATCACCTGTTGGTACCCTTCAGCAGCTCCGAGCAACAACACAGGTTGAACACCACTCAATCCCTGAGTAACAATGCTGGTTGACCTCCGCTCACGCAACTGAACCTCCGCAACCTCAGAAACCTGGCTCTGATACCATGTTAAATTTTCTCAACGTGGTCAGCAAGATAGCCCAAACACCAAATTAATATCTTCGGAACTACCCAGTTCGCACGCTGAACCTGCGGAAAACCCAAGGACTAGAGGTTGCACCCAATAAAACAATGGAAGCACAAGGAGGTCTTATTATGCATTCACTTCTTTACAATCCGAGGCATACATAGCGAGACATGATTTCTCTAGTATTACAGCTGTAAACAGAAAGAACCAAAAAACAAGCCGGGCGGACAGCACTCCAGTCCGCCGAGACCGCGAGGTCGCCGAGACCGCCAAGACCGCTGAGCTCGCCCCAGCTATGCTGCAGTCCGCCGAATACCACGGAGTCCGCCGAGACCGCGAGGCCGCGCGGACAGACCGTTATTCGCCTCCTACTGAACCCGAACTGAGGAACTCCCCTACCCGCCTGAAGCCGGCGGACAGGTTATTGAAGCTGGCAAAGTTGAAACAGAACTGACAAGCCGCAGAGCGACCTCCTGCTGAGTCCGCAGAGACCGCACACTTCCAAGCACTGACCAAAGTCACAGCCAAACTCCTGGCTCCTTGAAGTTATCCGCGCGACCTGCACACAGCAAACCGTCAGCCTGAAACAATCCGCGCGGACTGGAAAACACAGACTGCAACACTCGCCCAACCCAATTTACTGTTCACTCACGTTACTTAGGTTACTGTAGATGTGGCAGGGGGGTCCTATTTATAGGCTAGGTGAGGAGTGTGGTCACCGCGCAAGAGATAGCGACACCACCCTCAGTCCGCGCGAATACAACCACCGTCCGCTGAGTCCGCATGGACTTAGCCGGATACCAAGGAAACCGCCAGGAGCACGGCAACCGTTGACGAACCCTCTTCAGTCCGCCCAAGCTAAGCGGACAAGGCACCAGCCCGCAAAGCTCCAACTGCTTCAGGACAGCAAACCCTCTTTAATGGCAGTCCGCACCAACCCGAGGCAGTCCGCAAGACTCACACCTCAATCCGCCACAAGTACACGACCAAAGGCAAACAGCAACAGTCCGCCCGGTCACAGCGGACTTGGCGGACACGGCGGACACCATGAACTTGGCACAATGTGTGACCAAGTCCAAAACCATCAAGGGCCAGTGCGAGCATGGCAGACACAAAGTCCCGTCCGCCAAACACCCTAGCACAGACCGCAACCAGTCCGCGAGCTCCTCGCACTTGTCCAACACAGCAGCTTCCTCCCGGACTCCAAACACCAGTCCGCCAACCGGTCTCCACAGCAAGACCTGCTGTAACACCTGAGCTCGACAAGGCCTCAGCCAAGCTCAAGTCCCAGTCCGCAACAGCCCAAACCGCGGACACACCAGTCCGCAAGGCTTCCCGCGAACTCGAACCAACTCGCCAACAGCGCAAGCTTGCACCCGCGACCACTGAGCAAAGCACCAGTACGCAAGCCTCTCTATCCGCAGATACCAGGCCGCACCAAACCGCGGACTCCATGCAACAACCCGCTCAGAACACAGCCGGCTTCCACCAAACTTTTCACCAGGCCGCAAACCTCAGTCCGTCCAGTCCGCCCAGTCCGCCAAAGCTGTCCGCCACAGGCCGTGCGGCCTGTCCCGTCACCCACTTCCACTTCACAAATTTCAACATCTTTAACCAAACGACATAGAGCGGGTACGATTCCGCCTAACCCGTTGCTCACACCGCAACGTTAATTTGAAACATATACGCCGGTCAAGATTTCCCGAGTCCCAAATCATTTACATACAACACATAACCCAGTTATGTTCAAGTTGGCTCCCAGGCCCACAAGATGGAAGAACCACGCGTCCGCCCAGTTTTCTGGGTGCACCTTGGAGTTAATCCCCAAGGCCTCCAGTTGCAATCTACCTCATAGAAAACCTGAAAAACAAACATTCCCACGGAGTCTTCTCCGGCATCTCATGCAATGCATCATCACCGATCTAGACCAACTTGTCCGGGTAGGCTTCACACATCATGTCTATGTCCGTTCTCGATTACGGACTCTACATGTACACAACAGGGACTATTCATGTCTACCTGAAGGAACACCTCAAACTCGCCGCAAACTCGCGAGAGCAGGCTTCCCTATGCAAAAGAAATAGAGATTCACATGCTCTAGTAGAGAATCGTTACCCTAGCGTTCTTCCTTGCTGCCATGGAAATGTATGTGGATGGAAAGCACCGCAATCTCCTTGCCTCCGTAGATCCGAAGTCGGCTCGCGATTTGGAGCTCCGAAATCCTGTCGGTAATCGGATCTAGCCTCCTTTATACTTCCTTGCTCTCCCTTCTCTCTAGACTTTTAAAAAGAGACTAAGTGAAAGAAGTGAGGGATTTGAAACCCTATTCCTGGGTATATCCCAGTAGGAACAACCCCCAGCCGTCGGATCCCACAATAAGGAAACGAACAACCACGATCCGTAGATGAAATGTAAAACCAGGGAAGAACACGACCTGCGATACGCCCGTGTCCAGGGTCGTGTCCCCCATTCGCCGTCGAAATCGACGAGTCTCAAAAAATACACGGGCACCCGACACGCCCGTGTTTGACCTGACATGCCCGTGTAAGCCAGTACACGCCCGTGTTCTAGGGCGTGTTCCTCCATCAACACAGGACTAAAATCAACCCGAGACTCACACGGCTCTTGGACACACCCGTGTCCTATTTGACACGCCCGTATCAAACCCGAACACGCCTGGGCTCCAGGCCGAGTTCATTATCTTGACACTTCGTCGAGCATAGTTCGTCGAACACCCAACACGGCCTTGGACACGCCCATGTCCTAGGTCGTGTTCCCTGTCTCAACACATCATCGAGCAAAAACGTCGACTTTGCTGACAGATCATCGACACGAGCTCGACACGCCCTGGGACACCCCCGTATCTCAGGTCGTGTTCACTGCTCGACAATCGTCGACTCCAAAATTCGTCGACCTCTCAACCAAATCGTCGACCCAAACACGACACGCCCATGTCCCAGGCCATGTGCCCCCTGCCAAATTTCAAATTTGGCCTAAAACGCCTCCCGTCACTCTTTTGAGTTTCGTGGCGTTACAACTCCCTCCCTCTTAAAAAAATTTCGTCCTCGAAATTTCATAAAGGAAAGAATTATAAAACTTAAAGGGTACCTGAGTGAAACAACTCCGAGTACTCCTCAAGCATGGTCTGCTCTGACTCCTAATAGAGCTCTTCCCGACCGCAATTGTCCCAACGGACCTTGACCATCCTGATCTCTTTATTGCGCAGTCGCTTGACTTCTGAGTCCTCAATACGAACGGGCTTGACCTTCATTATCAACCCATTCTCGACCGGCACTTGATTCACCTCAATCACATGCGAAGGCTCTTGCACCGCCTTCCGTAGTACTAATATATGGAATATATCATGTAGACCACTAAGCTCCACTAATAGCTTCAACCGATAAGCTACTTCACCTATCCACTCCAGAACCTCAAACAGTCCAAGGTACCTCAGGCTTAGCTTCTTTAAGCGCCATACCCGCGAGACACCCTTAAACGGCTTGATCTTCAAGTACACCCAATCGCCAACATAGAACTCCACGTTCCTGTGCTTGGCATTATAGTACTTAGCCTAGCGGTCCTGAGTGATTAGCAACCTCTCCCGAATGGTTCACACCAAAGAAGTAGCATCTTCAACCTCTTGTCGCTTGTACAACTTTGACTCACCCGTTTCCAATCAAGACAACGACGTGCGACATCTTCTACAATAAACTGCCTCGAAGGGCACCATTTGTATGCTTGCCAGGTAGCTATTGTTGTACATGAACTCCACCAAGTATAGGTGGTCCTCCCACTGCTTTCCAAAATCCAGGATGCACATGCGAAGCATGTCTTCCATTGTCCTATTGACCCTCTCGGTCTGCCCATCCGTCTGTGAATGAAAGGCTGTACTAAAACTCAGCTTTGTTCCCAACATTTGCTGCACCCACTTCCAATCATTGGACGTGAATTGCCCATCTCGGTCACTCACGATGCTGCGGGGCCCACCGTGAAGCCGTACATTGTTTTCCACATATAATTTTGCCAATTTCTCAACCAGATCATCCTTCCTATGCGGAATGAAGTGCGACACCTTCGTTAGACGATCTACGACCACCCAAATGGCGTCGTTCCCTTTTTGCAACCTCGGCAGCTCGTGTACAAAGTCCATAGTAATGTCGTCAAACTTCCACTCCGGAATAGGCAAGGACTTCAAGAATCCTCCCGGCTTTTGGCATTCCGCCTTCACCAAGGCGCATGTATGACACTTTGCCACGTACAGTGCCACATCCTTCTTCAGTCCTGGCCACCAGAACAATTTCTTCACATCGCGGTACATCTTCGTGCTCCCCTGGTTAATCGTGTACTTGGTATGATGCGCCTCGTACAACAGTTCCACCGGCAAAGTGCCCACATTTGGGACAAACAAACGACCGACTTTCCAGATCAAACCATCCACAACCTCATATTGGGAATTTAACCCATCCAGAGCCTCAACCATGAGATGCTTCATGCTGCTATCCACATCCAAATCCTATCGAATCCGATCAGCCAGGTCATACTGAACTTCCGTCCAATTCAATAACGTTTCAGCACTCGACTGCTTGTCTAGGCAAGAGATCTCCAACGCCTCCAATTCCCAAACCAACCGCTCGTCATGGACCGACAACCACTTGGCTTGAGCTGGGTCCCGATGACTCAACGCATCCGCAACTGCATTGCCTCTACCAGGCACGTAGTGGATCTTGAATGTATAGTCCCCCAGGAACTCCATCCATCTACACTGTCGCATGTTCAGATCTTTCTGATCCAAAAAATAATTCAGGCTCTTATGGTCGGTATAGATATCGACCCTTACTCCATACAAGTAGTGCCTCCATAGTTTCAAGGCAAAAATCACAGTCGCTAACTCCAAGTCATGGACCGGATAATTCCTCTCGTGCATTTTCACCTGTCTCGAGTCATACGCTATAATGCTCCCACGCTGCAATAGCACGCAACCCAAACCACTTCCCGAAGCATCGCTGTAGATTTCAAATCCTTCGGTCCCACTCGGCGAACTCAGAACAGGCGCTGTGGTCAACCGACACTTCAACTCCTCAAAAGCTCGGGCGCACTCCGACGTCCAAATGAACTTCTGCTCCTTCTTCGTCAAAGTAGTGAGAGGTAACACTATCCGCGAGAAGTTCTCCACGAAGCCCCTGTAATAGCAGACAAGCCCCAGAAAACTCTGGACCTCTGCTACCGTAGAAAGCACAGGCCACTCTCGTATCACAACAATCTTCGCCGGATCCAACGCAATCCCCTCTCCACTGACTCTATGACTGAGGAACGCCACTGAGGTCAACCAAAACTCGCATTTCGAGAACTTGGCGTATAATTGATTCCTCATGAGCGTCTCCAATACCAAGTGAATATGCCTGAAGTGAGCTTCCTTACTCTGCGAGTACACCAAAATGTCGTCGATGAAGATGATCAAAAAATAGTCCAAGTACTCCCTGAAATTCTTGTTTATCAAATCCATGAACACTGACGGCGAATTCGTCAGCCCAAACGGCATGACCGTAAACTCGTAATGCCCGTATCTCGTACTGAACACTGTCTTAGGTATATTACTCTCCCTTATCCTCAGCTGATAATATCCAGACTTGAGATCCAACTTTGAGTACACCGTTAACCCGACTAACTGATTGAACAGATCGTCAATCCTCGGGATCAGGTACTTGTTCTTCTCCGTTAGCTTGTTCAACTCCCGATAATGAATACAAAGTCTCAAGCTTCCGTCCTTCTTCTTAACAAAGAGGACCGGTGCGCTCCAAGGCGATGAAGTTGGACGCACATACCCTTGCTCCAACAACTCTTGCAGTTGAACCTTCAGCTCTGCCATTTCCTTAGGCGCTAGCCGATACGGAGAGCGTGACACAGGTTTAGCACCTGGCACTAGCTCAATCGTGAAATCTATCTCCCGTTGAGGCGGGGCTCCAAGAAGATCGCCAGGGAACACATCAGGTTACTCCGATACCACTGAAATACTATCCAATGAAGGTTTAGTCTTTGCAACCTCCACTAGTGTAAAGAACAGCTATGCACTAGCATGAACCCCCCTCACCACCTAAATAGCAGACATCAACGTCTTGTTCGACCCTTTCAAGCTTGTAAAAGTCGTCTCTCGACCTGTTCCCAACTTGAGTTCCTTGTGACCGCAATCAATAAAAGCATGCTGCTCCGAGAGCCAGTCCATGCCGAATATCACATCGAACTCCACCAGCGGTAGTAACGATGCTAGCAAATGGAACTCCTGACTCCCGATACGAATCTTAATGCCACAGATTCTATCCGCGCGCATCGAACACCCATTCAGCAACAACACGTCCAGTTTGTCCTCCGTCATCGAAGAAGGTTCTCTGATGCGCGATATGAAGCTTTCAGAGAAAAAGGAGTGTGAAGCTCCCATATCAAAGTGTGCTCTCGCCGGATACTCGCAAATCAAAACAAATCCTAAACAAGCAGTGATAATGTAACATGTGCATAACAAGTATTTAAAATTTAACTTGCTATAAATTTAAATCGTACCTGTCACCACATCCGCTTATTTAATGACCTCCTGTTGGCTAAGATTATAAACCCTCAATTGAGACAGAGCATAATGGGACGCGGTTGACTCCACCGCCTTGCCCTTCTCTTCATAAGTTGCTCCCGACTTCCTTTCGAACTTGGGATGTCCGCTCCAGCAGTCATGGGCAAAGTGCCCCGACTTCCTGCAAGAAAAACATGCACCCGGGGTCCGACCCGTAGTCGCCCCAGAAGCAACGGAAGAAGGAGCTGGACCCGAAGTCCTAGCCTTCTTAAAGAACTTACGGTACCCAAACTTTGAGGTAGTCGGCACCTTGAACTCAGACTTCTTATCACCAAAGCTTTTTTTCTTGTACATTCTTCATATCCATTTCCAAAGAGCGGGCCGTGTTGACCAGGGTCAAGAAACCCTGGGTCATAGGCCCCGAGAGTAGTTGTAAGACCCCCCTCCCCCTTACCAAGGAGGGCTACCGGATCTTATGCCCAGAACCGTCGTCTTACGGTGGCACTAACACACGGGTTAGTCGACACCGCAACACGCCGATCCTGCCGGCTAGTACGATCATAAACCTGTAGGCCAATATGAGAAGAAAGAAGTAAAACTGTATATGTAAAAATACCAGTCCACAAGCCACTGTATAATCATGAAAAAGAGATGAATAGTACATCATATAGTCCACAAATAAGTACAACTGAAAGAGTAAAAAGGGCTTATGCCCAGTACATCAAATCTCTCTCTCTCTCACAAAATAGTAAATGCGGAAGCTAAACTAGAACATCAAGACTCGTCCCACCTGAGGACGCACAGTAGTAGTGGTAGCCTGCTGAAGCGGTATCTGCTCCTCATGTCCTGCCTCCTCGACGTGCTGGTGCTCCATCTCCACGGGCTCCTAAAAATAGTTGGTCACCGACCATTAGTCAAAAAGACTAAGTCGTTTCCTCCGCACCTCGCCCCACAGCTCCTAGGCACCGAGCGGGAGGACGAAGCGGAGGACAACAAGGGGTAGCAAAATGGAAGCAGGTGACAATATCTATCTAAAGTGGTACTAAGTAATGAAATTCTACACTAGCAATGCTAAGTACAGTACAAGTAGTAAGTAAGTAAGTGCGGTGCAGTAAAGGAGAGTAAAGAAGCAGCAGTATAAACAATAAATAAACTAAGCTACCACTAAGCTATCATCCAAACGTACCCTAACTTATATAAGTGCCCATACAAATATATAAGTTAGGATTTCCGGAAATTTAACTTATCATATAAAAGAGCCCATACTAATTTATATGATAAGGATCTATGAAGCGTATGACCTAATATGAATGAATGATATGATGCAATTTTATGCGCAGGCAAGTGCAACTCACACACAACGACTCTGTGATCACAGACCTTTAGTTCCCACTTTTTGAGAGCTAGCATCACTCTCGGGTACCACCGCTGTGGCTACGGCAGCAGCGGAGCGGGCGTCTCCGCTTCTAGACCGGTATGCACACTACCAAGCCTTAGACCCCTCTCATACGCCTCTGTACACGTCCAAGGTGCACTCTAGAGTCTCGCGTACGTACTTTGCTGACAAACCCGTCAGTCTTGTTGGGTCGGATGTGTGTTATCGGGGGTCGTCCTCCAGACCGCAGTGTAAAACAACCCACTGGCCCCTCTAACTCCCACAACCGCCTGGTGCACCGTACTGCCATCGGTGTGACGATCGGCCAGTACCGCATGCCCCGCCACGATATTTATGCACATACAAGTAATTCATACCGAGCCTCCCGCTCGCAGGACCAAAACCCGTCCTGAATCCCTCAAACCCAAACCCGGGTGAGAACGCACATTAGTGCCTTTATGTCAATTCCCTCCAACCCTAAACGGGTGAGCATATATCATGAAACTCTCCAACCCCAAACACGGGCGAGAAGGTACAACCATGTCCTAACCTATTAAGCTACTCTTGTCTACGGTTTATTATACTTAGAGATTTAAGGTTAATCCCAGGACTGCCCCCGGTATTCCCTGTGAAGGGCTCTCAAGGGGCACTAGGAACTGTGTTGGGATTACGCCCAGCGTTCCCTTTCGCAAGGATACTTATTTTAGTTGATGACTACCCATGTATCTCCCCAGCTCTCCTTATTGCTTAAGTATAACCCTAGTGACTTAAGGTATTACCGGGAACCGACGGTCTTCCGCCGATCCCCCACTCCAGTTGATGACCAAGACTTGCACTTTTGATCCCTCACTAAGACAAACTCTACCCACCAGGGTTACATATGTTGAACTCTCTCTTATTTCTGCCGATAATCAATCCCCTGGTAATTCCCCTAAGGTAAGACCTATTTGTGTTATATGCAGACCATGACCTATGTTTACCCTAGAAATGTGATCTTCCAAAACTTAAGGCATCTTGCCTCTAATTATTTATCCTAAGGTATTATGGACTAAGGGAACTACCCTAAGGATTCTCATAATTTTTCCTGGCCAAATGGTCATTTAATTAATTCTTTTAATTTAAATGCTCGGCCACTTTACACATGAAGTGATTTAATTAAGCATCCTCTGACTTAGGAAATTTTTCCTGAGATGTATATTAACCAAATATCACTGCCTTCAGAATTTCATAATTTTCCTTAAATTATTTATTGTCATTTTCTATTTAATAACAATCCCGTATAAATTCCATTTTACACATGAAGTATAAGCATTATATTCTCAAAAATTCCAGAAAAATTACAGAGCCTTTAAGACACTAAATTATGGCTATTGGCAGAGAATCATCAAAATTGAATGTAAGATGGCCTATGGGGTTCCATTATAAGTTATTTACCAAAATGCCATTGTACTAATTTAACACAAGTAATGCATCCAATAAATTCTGAGAAATTCATGAAAAACTCATAACAACATTTTATGACAGTAGAATAAATCCCAAATTTTTCAGAGGTATAAATATATCATTTCAAGAATTATCATGATAAGGGTAAAATGGGAAATTTAGGGTATCTACTCCAAGGTTCTTCAAAACAGAGAAAATCATAATTTTCCTAAGTCAAATGTGATGTAATCTATGCCTTGGCAAAGTTGTTTGGATTTGTACTTGAATAAATCCTATTTTCCAATTTTTAATTCCAAAATAGCTATTTTAAAATAAATTCCAATAAATGGAATTTTGATTCCAAAAATTCCCTTATTAATTTGAGGAGTGAAATTTACCCTAATGAACCACTGTAAATAATTTCATGACTCATGCATGTAACCATTGGGCTAAATTCACCAAATTGCATTTTTACTATTTGCACACCAAGCCTTAACATAGGCTAGGACATGCAAGTGGATTCTCCCACATGCAGTGATCCCAAGGTGCTGAAAATTTTATCATGCACCAAGGGTGACCTCACTGACCCACCACCAAAATTTGGGGCCATGGGGAGGAGTAGAACTCCATATATGCCATTAATTTAAATTTTGATATTTTACAAAAAACTATAGGAAAATGTTTTCTAAAAATTCCTAAATTTTGGCAGGAGGTAGGTAAGCCCTAATCATGCATGTGCCCAAAATTTGGGATCATGGTGACTAATATTGAGACCAGGGCATCCATTATAATTTTTGACCTAGTCTAGGACCAATCCTAAGAGAAATGTCCTACAGGGCTGTATACTACTCCAAAATGTATGTTTAGGGTGGCATTTTAAAGGTAAGACCCTAGGCTACATTTTTCATTGAGGGTCTAAGGTCTGAAAATGCCTCTAGGAGGCCTAAATTTAACATGCAAGAGGGCTGAATATATGTGACAGAAATGTTACTATTCATTTATTAAACTGATTTATATTAAAATCGGCGCACGAATCTTAAAGCAATAATTGACGGGATCGGGTCATCGTCTACCTCCAGCCAACGGCTGAGATCGAGCCGACCTGGAACGATTTTGCCGGCGGTTTCCGGCCAGCTGAGACGTCGCCACCTCCGGCCAATGGTGCCATCACCTTCACGGTGGTGGTGGCTATCGTTTCCCGGCGATGGGGCGGCGGGAGACGGCGGCGACGGCGATCCCGAGCGGTTTCAGAAACTTAGGATTTTCTAGATTTTCTCACATGGCATCGGGCTCAATTGAGCCCGATCTCTCGCCTATTTGATCTAAGAAGCTAGTGCGGGTAGAGGTGAAGTGAAACGCACCATAATCGGGGCTTGGCTGCGGGTCAGGCGGCGGTTTGCCGTGGTGGTGGTGCGCCGGCGAGCTCCTCCCCGAAAGTTGCATTCTCCACCGTTCTCCATGTGTAAGTAGTCGAATTCCACTCCTCTCGGCCTTCTGAAGCTGATGGTGAGCTCTGTTTGGACTGAGGTGGGCTATAAGTGGAGATATCTCCAATGCTAGCTCGGTTTTGGGCTTTGGAGATTTCACCCAGCTGCCATGTGGCTCTCAGCTCTGGAATTCTGCTGGAAATGAAGAGGGGAGGTCAGCCACTTGGTTTTGGGCAGCCTAAGTCAGCTGATGGGGTGGCCATGTGGCCACCATTTCCTTCATTCCTCTTTCTCTCTCCTCTTCTCCTAAAATTTCCAAATTTACCCCCTTGCATGCATTCTCTCTCCTGATTTAGAGGGGTAGGGTTGGTCTTGTTCACTTGGGCTGACTATGGGCCAATTTTGGTGGGCTTGGTCCAAGGGGAAATGACTTGGCCTTCATTTCATTCCTTAGGTCAAATTGTTGACCAATTTGACTTTTGGGGTTGACTGGTCAACTATGGTGGGTGGACTGGCCCCACCTGGTGGAAATGGGTCTAGTGGCACAACCCAACTTGGTTTGGGTCAAGGGGGTGCCCCACTTAGATTAATTAGGCCTATGGGTGTGGGTTTGACCAAATTAAGCCCAAGGTTGACCTTGGTCAACTGGGGTCAAAATGTTGACCCAGTGACATACCCTAGGGTCCACTTAGATTGTTTTTAGGGTTAGGGCAATGTGGTGGGGTCATGGTGTGGCTAGGGTCCCTACTTAGGCTAGTTTGACCTAGTTTGACTATGGTCTTATAGTGGGCCCCACATGGCTACCACCCACTACCTGGGGTCAAACCTAGTTGGTCTCCTCAAATCTCACCCCATGCCTAACCCAATCTAAGTTGAGGGGTCTAGAAGTAACATGGGATGTTACAAATTCCAATAAACAAGAAAATAATTTCGTCCCCGAAATTCAAGTTCGGGTCTACGGGGTTCTAATTGCAAGAATTATCAAGAATCTTAAAAGCATAACTTAAATGTACCTGATGCGAATAGCTCCGGGTGTTGCTCCAGCATCAGATCTCTCGGCTCCCAAGTGTGCTCTTCCCGTCCATGGTTGGACCACAGCACCTTCACAAGGGGAACCTTCTTCTTCCGCAACACTCGGATGGCTGTATCGTCAATCCGGATCGGTTCCAATCTCACTGATCTGTCAGGCTCTACTGGTCCGGCTGTAGTAGTAATGTGCTGCTCCGGCCGAAGGAGAGCTCTCCGTAAGGAAGAGACATGGAAGACGTCATGTAGTGCACCCAACTCCGGTGGCAGCTGCAGTCGGTAAGCTAAGGGGCCGATCCGCTCCAGGATCAGGTAGGGCCCCATGTATCGTGGACTGAGCTTCTTGTGCCTCCGCACCCGTGAAACACCGTGTACCGGACGTATCTTCAAGAATACCCTGTCTCCAACCTGGAACTCCACCTGCCGGTGCCGAGCATCATAATACTTTGCCTGCCTGCTCTGGGCCTCCAGTAGCCGATCCCTGATCAATCGAATCTGAGCCTCAGTGTCCTCTATATAATCGGATCCCAGAGCCCTGGTGTCCACATCCTGTACCCATGATAGCGGTGTCCGGCATCTCCTCCCATAGAGCGCCTCGTACGGAGCCATCCTGATGCTAGCCTGGTGGCTGTTATTATACGAGAACTCGATCAATGGTAGCAGCCTCTCCCAAGGCCTCCCCGTATCCAATATGCATAATCTGAGCAGGTCCTCCATGGTCCGGATGGTCCGCTCGGTCTGTCCGTCGGTCTGCGGGTGGAAGGCGGTACTAAAGGTAAGCCGAGATCCCAAGTGAGCATGCACGGCCCTCCACTCGCTCGAAGTGAACCGACCATCACGGTCCGAAACAATAGTCCTGGGGATACCATGATATCTGACGTAGTGCTCCACAAATAGTCTCACCAGAACTGCAACTGGGGCATCCTTCCGAACTGGAATAAACCGCGCTACTTTGGTCAATCTGTCCACTATAACCCATATAGAATCATGCCCAGAGTGGGAGCGAGGCAATCCGTGTACAAAGTCCATAGCAATGTCCTCGAACTTCCACTCTGGAACTGGCAGTGGCTGTAGTAAACCTCCCGGGCTCTTGCATTCTGCCTTCACACGCTGGCAGGTCTCGCAATGGGTCACAAAATCCGTGATCTCCCTCTTCATCCCGGGCCAATACATAGATCTCCGCAAATCTGCCCACATCTTGGTGATGCCGGGGTGCACTGAATATCTCGAGCAATGTGCCTCTCGGAGTATGTCATCTCGAATACTGCCCCCTGCTGGTATGTAGATGCGCCCCCGGAACCGAAGAAGATCATCCTGTAGTGTGTAGTCCTCGACCTTGCCCCTCTCTAGGGCACTGAAAATCGGCTGTAACGCAGCATCCAGCCTCTGATGCGCTCGGATGCGCTCCTGTATATCATCGCAGCTGATCACTGAGCTCAAATACTCTCTATATACCACTGGCTCGGTCTCGGACACCACGGTAATGTGCATGTCCTCCATCATCTGAAGTAGCTCCATGGACATCAATCGGGGCTCCGTCCAGAAGTGCCGGCCCTCCTGCTCAAAGCATCCGCAACCGTGTTCGCTTTTCCCGGATGATAGTGGATCTTGTAATCATAATCACAGAGAAACTCCAGCCACCTCCTCTGTCTCAGGTTTAGGTCCTTCTGAGTATCGATATACTTGAGATTCTTGTGATCTGAAAAGATGTCACAATGAATCCCATATAAGTAATGCCTCCATATTTTCAGGGCGAAAACCACAGCCCCGAGCTCTAGATCATGTACTGGATAGTTATGCTCATGCTTCTTCAACTGTCTCGAAGCATAAGCGATAACGTGTCCATGCTGCATCAAAACTGCACCCATCCCCTGGTAAGAGGCGTCCGTGTAGATCTGGAATCCTTCGCTCCCGGATGGAAGCGCAAGAATAGGGGATGAGATGAGCCTGTCCTTCAGCTCCTGAAAAGCCGTCTCACACCGCTCTGACCAAACAAAATCTGCATCCTTCTTCGTCAAGGACGTGAGGGGGAGTGCTATCCTCGAGAACCCCTCCACGAACTTGCGGTAATAGCCTGCTAGTCCCAAGAAACTGCGGATGTCAGATGCGGTCTTCGGCCGTGGCCAATCCCTCACCGTCTCTATCTTGGCTGGGTCCACAGCCAACCCAGCCCCACTGATCGTGTGCCCCAGGAATGCCACCTCCTGCAACCAGAACTGGCACTTCGAAAATTTTGCGTACATCTGCGTCTCCCTCAACCTCTGCAGGACCTGTGCCAAGTGCTCCGTATGCTCCTCCTGAGTCCGAGAATATATAAGGATGTCGTCGATGAATACTATCACGAAGCGATCCAAGAAAGGCTCGAAGACACGGTTCATCAGACTCATGAATGCAGCAGGAGCATTCGTGAGCCCAAAAGGCATCACCGTGAATTCGTATAGTCCATAGCGCGAACTGAAAGCCGTCTTCGGTATGTCTTCTTCCCTGATACGGAGCTGATAGTAGCCGGATCGCAGATCTAACTTGGAGAACCAGAATGCTCCCTGTAGCTGGTCAAATAACTCATCTATCCGAGGCAGAGGATAGGTGTTGCGGACCGTCAACCGGTTCAGCTCCCGGTAATCTATACATAATCGCAGTGATCCGTCCTTCTTCTTCACAAATAGAACTGGCGCTCCCCATGGCGATGAACTAGGCCGTACAAATCCTGACTCGACTAGCTCCTGCAGTTGAGTTCTGAACTCTGCTAACTCTCTAGGAGCCATCCTGTAGGGTGCTCGGGACACCGGCTTCGCTCCCGGCACTAGCTGAATCCTGAAATCCAAGTCTCTAGCAGGCGGTAGCCCGGGCAATTTCTCCGGGAATACGTCGGAGAAATCCCGAACCACCGGAATATCTGAGATAGTCGCCTCTGTCCCCACCATCTCGAAGCAGACAATATAAACTTCTTCACCCTGCTCATGGGCCTTCACAGCCTGTATAGAAGATAACAGTAGGTGGCAAATAGGCTGGATACCTTCAACGATAACATGGGAGTCGCCATGTCTCAGCGTGATCCTCCTGGACGGACAATCTATCTGGGCATGGTTCCGATGCAACCAGGCCATGCCCAAGATCAAGTCAAAGTCCTGCAGCTTCAGGATAGTTGCCGGCGCCTCGAAAGCCTTGCCGCCTATCTCGGCCTCCATGTCACAATGTGCAGTAGTCCGCAGCTCCGATCCATCGGGTAGGCGTACCCTCATCTCTAGTCCAGGGAACCTCTCCACGCCTTCGAGTCCGTCGATGAAGGCCTCGGATACGAACGAGTGCGAAGCACCCGTGTCGAAAAGAGTATGAGCGGGCTTGCCGCTGATCATGACTATGCCTGAGGTTTGTTTATGTGAAGGTTAATGGTTATCCTATGGTTCCAAGTACTATATATATATCATTGGAAAATTTAAGGAAACTCAAAATTAACTTCAAGTACCTGTAATGACCTCCTCGGGATTTCTCGGCTCTGTGAGGTCCAAGGCGTATATCTGCTCCTGCTCGCGCCTCCTGCCATGATATCCCCGGCCTCGGCCTCGTCCTCGGCCTCGTCCTCGGCCCTGCTGTACGGGGGCCACTGGAGGTGGAGGAGGAGGAGGGGGATGGAATCGATGCGGGCACTCCGACCTGATGTGCCCTGGCTGGCGGCATCCATAACAAACCACTTGTCGGTGGCCTCGGTCATCCTGTCTCCTCGGATCGTGCATCTGTAGAGGTGGGGGAGCCAAAGCTGGAGGAGGCCCCTGCTCCTGCCTGAAGTTGGGACGACGACGTCCCCCACCCCTCCTGTATCCAATGGTCCTGCCCCTCTGAGAGCCCCTACTGCTCTCACCTGATGTCGATCCATCAAATGGTCTCTTCCCTCCGGCTCGCACCATCAGCTGGTCAGCCTCCAGCTTCTTCGCCATCTCGATGATCTGCCTGGATGTGCCATGTGAAATGAATAACAGAGCCTGCCTCAGATCATCCCTGAGGCCCCGGTAGAACCTCTTTGCGTACCTCCTGTCGTCGGTGTCCTGAATCCCCGCGAACCTGGCCAAGTGGGAGAACTCCCTCTGGTACTCTATCACAGATCTGGTCCCCTGCTTGAGGTTCAAAAACCTCTCCTCCAAAGCATCCCTGTCCGTAGCAGAGACGAAGTGCTCCAGGAACACATCGCCAAACTCCTCCCAAGAAATCTCTGACAACTCAAAGTCCGCATAAGTAGTCTCGCGGACTGACTTCCACCATCTCTTCGCGTGGGCCTCTAGCACGGAGGTGGCTAGAGGTACTGCCTGGCCGACTGGGCAGCTGATGCCCGCTAAGATCTCGTGTATGGCCTCCAGCCATTCTTCCGTCTTCACTGCATCCTCTGTCCCACGGTACGTCGGTGGGGACAGGCTCTTGAATGCACTCAGCCAGCTCGACCCCGGATTTGGCTGTGGAGCCGGGACTTGCTGGGCTCTAAAGGCATCCAAAATCGCCGTCAGGGTCTGCCCCATCTCCGTATGTAGGAATGGAGTGGCAGCTGGAGGGGGAGGAGCCACATTTTGCGGCGCTGCGACCTGTGGAGGTTGCATAAAGGTAAGGTTAAAGCAAAATTGGCCTATCAAATTGTACTTTGTGGACCATTTCTGTGACTTTTGTACATGGGCACACCACTGCTTCCGCTGCATAGTTTGTCCGCAAACTAATGCTGGGGCGGGGGTGGTCCCATGTTGTGGACTTCTTTCTCATATGATCGTTGTTCAAGTGATACCAGTTTGTAAGACCCCCCTCCCCCTTACCAAGGAGGGCTACCGGATCTTATGCCCAGAACCGCCGTCTTACGGTGGCACTAACACACGGGTTAGTCGACACCGCAACACGCCGATCCTGCCGGCTAGTACGATCATAAACCTGTAGGCCAATATGAGAAGAAAGAAGTAAAACTGTATATGTAAAAATACCAGTCCACAAGCCACTGTATAATCATGAAAAAGAGATGAATAGTACATCATATAGTCCACAAATAAGTACAACTGAAAGAGTAAAAAGGGCTTATGCCCAGTACATCAAATCTCTCTCTCTCACACAAAATAGTAAATGCGGAAGCTAAACTAGAACATCAAGACTCGTCCCACCTGAGGACGCACAGTAGTAGTGGTAGCCTGCTGAAGCGGTATCTGCTCCTCATGTCCTGCCTCCTCGACGTGCTGGTGCTCCATCTCCACGGGCTCCTAAAAATAGTTGGTCACCGACCATTAGTCAAAAAGACTAAGTCGTTTCCTCCGCACCTCGCCCCGCAGCTCCTAGGCACCGAGCGGGAGGACGAAGCGGAGGATAACAAGGGGTAGCAAAATGGAAGCAGGTGACAATATCTATCTAAAGTGGTACTAAGTAATGAAATTCTACACTAGCAATGCTAAGTACAGTACAAGTAGTAAGTAAGTAAGTGCGGTGCAGTAAAGGAGAGTAAAGAAGCAGCAGTATAAACAATAAATAAACTAAGCTACCACTAAGCTATCATCCAAACGTACCCTAACTTATATAAGTGCCCATACAAATATATAAGTTAGGATTTCCGGAAAATTTAACTTATCATATAAAAGAGCCCATACTAATTTATATGATAAGGATCTATGAAGCGTATGACCTAATATGAATGAATGATATGATGCAATTTTATGCGCAGGCAAGTGCAACTCACACACAACGACTCTGTGATCACAGACCTTTAGTTCCCACTTTTTGAGAGCTAGCATCACTCTCGGGTACCACCGCTGTGGCTACGGCAGCAGCGGAGCGGGCGTCTCCGCTTCTAGACCGGTATGCACACTACCAAGCCTTAGACCCCTCTCATACGCCTCTGTACACGTCCAGGGTGCACTCTAGAGTCTCGCGTACGTACTTTGCTGACAAACCCGTCAGTCTTGTTGGGTCGGATGTGTGTTATCGGGGGTCGTCCTCCAGACCGCAGTGTAAAACAACCCACTGGCCCCTCTAACTCCCACAACCGCCTGGTGCACCGTACTGCCATCGGTGTGACGATCGGCCAGTACCGCATGCCCCGCCACGATATTTATGCACATACAAGTAATTCATACCGAGCCTCCCGCTCGCAGGACCAAAACCCGTCCTGAATCCTCAAACCCAAACCCGGGTGAGAACGCACATTAGTGCCTTTATGTCAATTCCCTCCAACCCTAAACGGGTGAGCATATATCATGAAACTCTCCAACCCCAAACACGGGCGAGAAGGTACAACCATGTCCTAACCTATTAAGCTACTCTTGTCTACGGTTTATTATACTTAGAGATTTAAGGTTAATCCCAGGACTGCCCCCGGTATTCCCTGTGAAGGGCTCTCAAGGGGCACTAGGAACTGTGTTGGGATTACGCCCAGCGTTCCCTTTCGCACGGATACTTATTTTAGTTGATGACTACCCATGTATCTCCCCAGCTCTCCTTATTGCTTAAGTATAACCCTAGTGACTTAAGGTATTACCGGGAACCGACGGTCTTCCGCCGATCCCCCACTCCAGTTGATGACCAAGACTTGCACTTTTGATCCCTCACTAAGACAAATCTACCCACCAGGGTTACTCATGTTGAACTCTCTCTTATTTCTGCCGATAATCAATCCCCTGGTAATTCCCCTAAGGTAAGACCTATTTGTGTTATATGCAGACCATGACCTATGTTTACCCTAGAAATGTGATCTTCCAAAACTTAAGGTATCTTGCCTCTAATTAATTATCCTAAGGTATTATGGACTAAGGGAACTACCCTAAGGATTCTCATAATTTTTCCTGGCCAAATGGTCATTTAATTAATTCTTTTAATTTAAATGCTCGGCCACTTTACACATGAAGTGATTTAATTAAGCATCCTCTGACTTAGGAAATTTTTCCTGAGATGTATATTAACCAAATATCACTGCCTTCAGAATTTCATAATTTTCCTTAAATTATTTATTGTCATTTTCTATTTAATAACAATCACGTATAAATTCCATTTTACACATGAAGTATAAGCATTATATTCTCACAAATTCCAGAAAAATTACAGAGCCTTTACGACACTAAATTATGGCTATTGGCAGAGAATCATCAAAATTGAATGTAAGATGGCCTATGGGGTTTCATTATAAGTTATTTACCAAAATGCCATTGTACTAATTTAACACAAGTAATGCATCCAATAAATTCTGAGAAATTCATGAAAAACTCATAACAACATTTTATGACAGTAGAATAAATCCCAAATTTTTCAGAGGTATAAATATATCATTTCAAGAATTATCATGATAAGGGTAAAATGGGAAATTTAGGGTATCTACTCCAAGGTTCTTCAAAACAGAGAAATAATAATTTTCCTAAGTCAAATGTGATGTAATCTATGCCTTGGCAAAGTTGTTTGGATTTGTACTTGAATAAATCCCATTTTCCAATTTTTAATTCCAAAATAGATATTTTAAAATAAATTCCAATAAATGGAATTTTGATTCCAAAAATTCCTTATTAATTTGAGGAGTGAAATTTACCCTAATGAACCACTGTAAATAATTTCATGACTCATGCATGTAACTATTAGGCTAAATTCACCAAATTGCATTTTTACTATTTGCACACCAAGCCTTAACATAGGCTAGCACATGCAAGTGGATTCTCCCACATGCAGTGATCCCAAGGTGCTGAAAATTTTATCATGCACCAAGGGTGACCTCACTGACCCACCACCAAAATTTGGGGCCATGGGGAGGAGTAGAACTCCATATATGCCATTAATTTAAATTTTGATATTTTACAAAAAACTATAGGAAAATGTTTTCTAAAAATTCCTACATTTTGGCAGGAGGTAGGTAAGCCCTAATCATGCATGAGCCCAAAATTTGGGATCATGGTGACTAATATTGAGACCAGGGCATCCATTATAATTTTTGTCCTAGTCTAGGACCAATCCTAAGAGAAATGTCCTACAGGGCTGTATACTACTCCAAAATGTATGTTTAGGGTGGCATTTTAAAGGTAAGACCCTAGGCTACATTTTTCATTGAGGGTCTAAGATCTGAAAATGCCTCTAGGAGGCCTAAATTTAACATGCAAGAGGGCTGAATATATGTGACAGAAATGTTACTATTCATTTATTAAACTGATTTATATTAAAATCGGCGCACGAATCTTAAAGCAATAATTGACGGGATCGGGTCATCGTCTACCTCCAGCCAACGGCTGAGATCGAGCCGACCTGGAACGATTTTGCCGGCGGTTTCCGGCCAGCTGAGACGTCGCCACCTCCGGCCAATGGTGCCATCACCTTCACGGTGGTGGTGGCTATCGTTTCCCGGCGATGGGGCGGCGGGAGACGGCGGCGACGGCGATCCCGAGCGGTTTCAGAAACTTAGGATTTTCTAGATTTTCTCACATGGCATCGGGCTCAATTGAGCCCGATCTCTCGCCTATTTGATCTAAGAAGCTAGTGCGGGTAGAGGTGAAGTGAAACGCACCATAATCGGGGCTTGGCTGCGGGTCAGGCGGCGGTTTGCCGTGGTGGTGGTGCGCCGGCGAGCTCCTCCCCGAAAGTTGCATTCTCCACCGTTCTCCATGTGTAAGTAGTCGAATTCCACTCCTCTCGGCCTTCTGAAGCTGATGGTGAGCTCTGTTTGGACTGAGGTGGGCTATAAGTGGAGATATCTCCAATGCTAGCTCGGTTTTGGGCTTTGGAGATTTCACCCAGCTGCCATGTGGCTCTCAGCTCTGGAATTCTGCTGGAAATGAAGAGGGGAGGTCAGCCACTTGGTTTTGGGCAGCCTAAGTCAGCTGATGGGGTGGCCATGTGGCCACCATTTCCTTCATTCCTCTTTCTCTCTCCTCTTCTCCTAAAATTTCCAAATTTACCCCCTTGCATGCATTCTCTCTCCTGATTTAGAGGGGTAGGGTTGGTCTTGTTCACTTGGGCTGACTATGGGCCAATTTTGGTGGGCTTGGTCCAAGGGGAAATGACTTGGCCTTCATTTCATTCCTTAGGTCAAATTGTTGACCAATTTGACTTTTGGGGTTGACTGGTCAACTATGGTGGGTGGACTGGCCCCACCTGGTGGAAATGGGTCTAGTGGCACAACCCAACTTGGTTTGGGTCAAGGGGGTGCCCCACTTAGATTAATTAGGCCTATGGGTGTGGGTTTGACCAAATTAAGCCCAAGGTTGACCTTGGTCAACTGGGGTCAAAATGTTGACCCAATGACATACCCTAGGGGCCACTTAGATTGTTTTTAGGGTTAGGGCAATGTGGTGGGGTCATGGTGTGGCTAGGGTCCCCACTTAGGCTAGTTTGACCTAGTTTGACTATGGTCTTATAGTGGGCCCCACATGGCTACCACCCACTACCTGGGGTCAAACCTAGCTGGTCTCCTCAAATCTCACCCCATGCCTAACCCAATCTAAGTTGAGGGGTCTAGAAGTAACATGGGATGTTACAGTAGTATCCTCAAGTCATCTCTCAGACCTTCGTAGAAACGGTTGGTCTTACACTCCTCATCCGCGAACGTAGAGCTAGCATACCGACCCAACCGAGTAAACTCATGGAGATACTCATCCACGCTACTCTCTCCGTGCACCAATTTCAGGAACTCATTCTCCAAAGCTATACTCTGCGTCGAAGGGAGGTACCTTTCCAAGTACAGTCTCGAGAACTCCTCCATCGAGACGTCCGTAATCTGCCAAACCTCAAGTGATGTAGCTCCAAGCCTTCCCACCACAACCTAGCATCACCGTCCAAAAGAAACGTAGCTATAGTGGTCATCTGCCACTCCTCCATCTCAGTAGCTGTCAGGACTCTCTTGACTCGGGAGAGCCAATCTTCAGCTTGTGATGGGGTTCCCAACCCCGAGAACACCGGAGGATTAAAGCTCATAACGTGCTGGAGCTCCCTTTCAGTTTCTCGCCTCAGCACCAAAGGCTCCACTACTACCTGCTTCACTCTTCTCGGTAAAAGAAATAGTGCCTAACCACCTAGAGGGGGTGAATAGGTGTACTTTTTCTTTTTACTTTAAAGGCAGACAAACTGTTATGAACTTTAAGCTGCAAATGCAATTCTACAGCTATCACAACACAACAACCACAGAAACAAACATTCACAGAGTGCACACAGTGTTTATAGTGGTTCCCCAAGGTCTGGGTTCATCCACTTTCCCCCTTCGCCTATCTAGTAGTGTACTAGGTTCAGCCAAACTTCTGCACTTCTCCTCAGATCCTCAGATCTTACAGTTCAGAACCACAATCCAGGCTACTACAACTCAGAGTGTCCCCACTCCTAGAACTCAGGCACAAAGCCCTACCACTCAGTCTTCAACAAGACCTACACTCAGGCTAAACAGCCCTACCTCAGCCTTCAACAGGGCCTACACTCAGAGAATTGATTCTCCTACACTTAGGCTCAAAAGCCCTACCTCAGCCTTTATAGATTTAGGATTACAACTCAGATCCCTTAGGGTCCTACAAAAAGATAATAAAATGTTTTTAGATCACCACTCAGTTTGAGAGAATGAAGAGGGCAATCTTCTTAAACAGTTCTTGATAGCACTGATTCCTGAGATCAACTTTGTCTTTTCTTTCTTCAAGGCTTCTTGAGTCTGAACTCAGTAAAGATGATCTTCTTGAAGTAGACCGACTGACAACTTCCTTCTTAGGATTGAGAAATAAATCTGGATCCTACTTTGTAGTCTGTTTCAGAACCTGCTCCTTAAGAGATTTGATTAACAAGTCTCTTTCTTTACTTCAATTTCTGGAGTTCTCTCTCTCCAAGTAAATCTGAAGTTTCTTCAAAACACTGATTTACAGTTTTCTCTGGATCTGTCTTGATCTTCTTAAATTTTAATCTTCTGATTGATGATTCAATAATTGTGATCAATCTTCTTCTGTTGAAGGAGAAAGACCTTTATATAGTCTTCCTCCAAGGTAACCGGCTGATCCGATTTCTAACGAACTTCTGATAGCTCTGACAGTTGCAGTTGACCGGTTGAAATGGCAGCTGTCAAGTCATCCAGTCACTTCTTGAAAATACTGTCTCTGTCTGAATGTGTCGAGATTGATCTTCATTATGTATCGACACAAATAGACCAAGTGTTTACACAAGTGGACTAAGTGTCGACACTAGCCTTGATGGTGTCGACACAACTCCTTGTGTTGTTGTAATAGCTTCGCGACACTGCTTCTTCAGAATGTGTTGACACAGATTCTGTGTGTCGACACAAGCCTTCTGTTGAATGTGTCGACATTGATTCTGTGTGTCGACACAAGTACTTCTTCTTTAAAACTTAGTTGAATTCTGTTGTGTGTCGACACATCTCCTTTGTGTCGACACATGCCTTCTTGTGTTGAAACTTGCTGAGTGTCGACACATCTCCTTTGTGTCGACACAAGTACTTTAACTTTATTGAAGCTTGCTGAGTGTCAACACAGCCTCCTGGTGTCGACACATTTGATGTCGATAAAGCTTCTCTGAGTGTCGACAATGCCTTTAAGTGTCGACACAGATTATGTTGACAATTCTTCACAGTGTGTTGACACTTCTTGTATGTGTCGACACTTTTCTTCTGGTGTCGACTCTGCCTTTCCTGGTGTCTACACAAATACTCCAAGTGTCAACACAGCTTCTCTAGGTGTCGACACAAGCCTTCATAAGTGTCGACACTGCATCTCTAGGTGTCGACACATGAACTTAGAAACTTTTCTGCATTTCCTTCAATTACTTAACCTGCACATATAAACTCAAAGCACATCATATATACCTTGATGTATATCATTGAGTAGGGTGAGGCTTCTTCAAATCTGGTACACATTTTCCAATGTACCCAACAATCTCCCCCTATTTGGAGAAGTCATAACCCTTAGTCAATGATATACACCATACATAACAAATACTCAATATGATGTATAATTGTATTATATGACAGGGTAAATACTTAACAAAACATGTACAAACAATCTTCTCAGAATAACAACGTAATAGATTGAACATTAAACATTGTTTTGTTACAACTTCCAAAAGTTTTATTAATCAAAAGTTTACATGGAGTTTAATGCAAATGATTACAAAGTTGTAAACCTAAGAAAATTCTATCCTATGGCTGCTCTGGCTCCTTGATAACAATGCCCTTTCTAGATTGAATCTTGGCTTGAACTGGAGCATCATTGTCATCAGCAGGCTTCTTTCCCTTATGATCTTTCTTCTTCTGTTCTTTAGCCCTTATCTTCTATCTCTCAAAATAATGATAAGGCTTAGGGAAATACTTGATAGGCTCTTGTGCATTAGGAGGTAGCTTCCTTAGTTTAGCCTTTCTTCTGTATTGTACTATGGATTCTTGCCTAGCTTCATGTTTTCTCCATTCTCAGTCAGAGTACCATTTGCCCATTTCTAGGAAATTATCCTTTGCAGCTTTCCAAGCAGTCAATATGATATTCCTAGAAGTTGGGCTCCATTGTTCAAAATGAGGCCATAACTCTGCATGTTCTCTGAACCACTTCTTAGATAATTGAGCTTCTTGCTCTTTTAATACTGCCTCTTGCTCTTTTTATACTGCCTCTGGCACAGGCTGTACTACTTTCTCAAAAATAATATTTTGATTACCCTCAGGAGGGCTATACATAGATTGTACCTCCTGATGTATCATCTCAAAATCAGCTGGAGGGTAGATTACTTGAGCAACTTTAGCTGGCTCACCTACAAAATATGCAGGATTGGTCCCAGATTCTGCTACATTATCATCATCACACAAGGGTGGATATCCAAGGGTAGCTCTGATACCGTTTGAAATCCATTTAGTATGGTTAGAGCCTGCTTTGACTAATACCCTCTCCCCTTTATGACTTCTCTTTCTATATGATCCCTAAGATCATCCTTCTGAAATCTGATCTGAGCATTCAAGTAGTTAACACCATCTTTATAAAAAGGTTTTACCCTTTGGAGCTTTTCAGTGATAGCCTTTTGAGAATATTCAATTGCAGTTGTAATAGCAGTGAGATTTTCTTGTAATTGCTTGTCAAACTCAGTCTTGGCAGCAGTCCTTGCTACAGTTTGAGCAGCTGCTATATTCTGTATTTCAGTTACTATCACATTATGTGATTCAGTTAAATTGTCATTCATTCTAATCTGGTTTTCCAGGACATATCCTTGTTTCACTGCCATATCATCAACCTGTGTCTTTATCTTCTCTTGATGAGTAGCCAGATATACCACTGTATTGCCTCCTTTATGGAAACAATCAGTCATTTCCATCTTATTTTGATTTACTTCAAATCTAATAGATTTTATATCTTGAGCCAGATCAAATTGAAGGGATTTATATCCTTCATCCATATATTTTTTTAGAGCCTTCCTTTGCTCATCCATCTTTATTTGCAAAGCCACCAACAAAGAACTATAATCAGCAGTTGGAGCTTGTTGTGGAGCCACAGTTTGCAATGCTTTCTTGTAACTCTGACTTCTTCTCTTGAAGACCTGTAGCTTTCTTTTCTTGGCTCTAGCAGCCTCTTCATCCTCAGAAGCAGAAGTATTGGCAATGTCTACTCTATCCTGTGGAGTAGGTGGCAATTCTTTCTCTGCTCTTGGTAGCTCCTCAGCATTCCTTTTATCCTCAGTTTCATTTTTTGCAGTCTCCTCCTGAGACCTAACATGCTCCCCCTCAAGATCTACCTGCTCCCCCTCAAAAGCTGCTCTCTCTCCCTGAAGATCAGTCTGTAATAAATCAGGGAATAGCTCTTCCAGAGTAAACTCCTGTTGAGTATGGACTAGAGAGTCTCTTATCTCAGGAGCATTTTCTGCAACTGATTTGTCTTCAATGACAACATCTTGTGGATGACTATGTATCTGAGTATGGTGATCAACATCAAGTAATGATTCAGTCAATACTCCATCCTCAATATTGAAAATAGATTGATTAACTTCATTGATTACCTCAAGAATTGTTTGGGTTGCCCTTTCACTGTCTAAGTGAGTTGGCTCATCCACATGTTGAGGCTCCCCCTGGAGTGGATCCAGGTGAATGGGGCTAGTAGATGGTAGCTCCCCCTGCCTCTGTGTATCTTTATTTCTTGGTGGTGACTGTCCAGCATTTCCAGCCTCTCCATCATCAGAACTAAAAACTACTTGCTCTTCTAAGCTACTGGATGATTCAGAAGCTATGATAGTTTTCTTCTTCTTCTTCTGTTGAGAAACTTCCTTTTCAGGAGTAGGAATTTCCTTTGTCAACACCCTATCCCACCTTGAGATAATCCTAACATCCATTCTCCTCATATGGTTTTTCTTAGAACCAACATCTTGGTTCATGACTTCTGGAATACTTCCACCCAAGTACAAACTTATAATCCTACCCAGATTGGGCTTCTTCAGACTTTCCTTTATCTTTTCAAACATCATTGCTGACCAATTAGTTTTGAGTTTGAAAATGATCCTTGTCATTAAACTGAACATGTGAGCTGAGATTCTATCATGCCCACTTGGCTTGCTCAGAATTACCTTTCCTACTATTTCAGATAAAAAATTTCCTTGTATGTTCATCCCTTTCCTGTTAAAGACTGATCCAATCTTCATGCTTGAATCAAGTCCACACCATTTCAGTGTCTCCCTTATCCTTGATGCAGGTACATCTTCCTCTTCTTTAGTTCTAGGGAGATGTAGAATTTTTCTTAGACTTTTCTGGGTGATTTTTACTTTTGCCCCATGGACTATGGACTTAATCTTGAGTCCAGTTTCATCAAGTGTAGCTGCACTAAAGAATTCGAGGATCTCTTTCTTCCAAATCTTGATTGGCTCTGAAAATAGATACTCTAACCTAGTCTCTACAACTAGGGTTACAACACCGTGAATTTCTGGTTCTGCGTCGTCAAAGGTATGTCGCACGAGCTCATAACCTTCATTGATGTTCTCTTCTAGCTTGGGCGCCATTAGGGTTTGGAGAAATTTTGAATTTAGAGAAGAGAGATGTCGACACATAAGTGTGGTCTCGAAACTATGGTGAGTGTGTCGACAAACAATGGTGAAGACCTATTTATATCTTTCAAAAATCGAAGGTGAAAAGGCGCGTCAAAATACTTGAAATGTGTCGACACTGTTGAAAAGTGTCGACACTTACTTCTAATGTCTCGACAACTATGTGTCGATACAAATATAGTCGACAGAATATATGTGTCAACACTTATACATCTCAGCTCGACGATTAGTCGAAACTCTACTCGACGAATTCTGCGTAAATCCTAAGTGTCGACAACACCCTAGAAGTGTCGACACCTACTCTGGATGTGTCGACACTAATTCTTTGAAGTGTTGACACTGATTGTCTAGATGTGTCGACACCATTTCTCTGAAATGTCGACACCACTTCTATGTGTCGACACAGACAACTACTTGTGTCGACACCATTTTACTTAGCCAATATTTAAACTATTCTAAGTTTAACATTCCTAATTCAATTTTAAAATTATTGAATTTGGTTTCATCTAGGGGCTTAGTAAAGATATCAGCAATCTGATTATCTATTTTAACATATTCTAGGGAAATATCCTCTTTTTCTACATGTTCTCTAAGAAAATGTTATCTAATTTCTATGTGCTTAGTCCTACTATGTGAGACAGGATTATTAGCTATAGAAATTGCACTTCTAGAATCACAAAGTAAAGGTGTTATACTTACTTGAATACCATAATCTTCTAGCTGGTGTTGAATCTATAAAAGTTGTGCACAGCAGCTTCCTGCAGCAACATATTCTGACTCAGCTGTGGAGATGGCCACACTGGTCTGCTTCTTACTGCTCCAAGACACCAGCCTTCCACCTAGAAGTTGACAAGTTCCTATAGTACTCTTCCTATCTTCCTTGCAGCCTGCAAAATCTGCATCTGAATAATATGTCAATACAAAATCTCCATTCCTAGGGTACCAAAGGCCTAGATAAGGTGTGCCCTTAAGATATCTCAAAATCCTTTTGACTGCAGTCAGATGAGATTCTTCAGGGCATGCTTGGTACCTAGCACAGACACATGTAGCATACATGATATCTGGTCTACTAGCAGTCAAATACAGTAGGGAGCTAACTATCCCTCTATATAAAGTTTCATCTACAGGTTTCCCTGCATCATCTTTGCTTAGAGACATGCTTGACCCCATAGGAGTTTTCATGGTAGTGGATGATTCCATACCATACTTCTTTATTAACTCTAGGGTGAACTTAGACTAGCATATGGATAGGCCATCTTCAGTCTATCTAACTTGGAGACCCAAGAAGAACTTAAGTTCCCCCATACTGCTCATTTCAAAGTGTCCTTGCATAAGTTTTGCAAACTTTCTGCAAATACTACTTTCTGTAGACCCAAATATTATGTCATCTACATATATTTGGACTAAGAAAATATTGCCTTTAGATTCCCTAAGGAATAGAGTCTTGTCTATTTTCCCCCTTGAGAATTTGTTCTCAATGAGGAAACTAGACAGGGTTTCATACCAAGCCCTTGGGGCTTGTTTTAACCCATACAAAGCCTTCCTAAGTCTATATACATAATCATGTTTAAGAGAATCAACAAAACCTAATGGCTGCTCTACATAGACTACTTCCTTTAGATTTCCATTCAGAAAAGCTGACTTTACATCCATTTGATATACCTTAAACCCTTGATATGTTGCATAGGAAAGGAACATCCTTATTACTTCCAGTCTTGCTACTGGAGCAAAGGTTTGATCAAAATCAATACCTTCTTCCTGCCTATATCCCTTTGCAACAAGTCTAGCTTTATTCTTTATGATGATTCCATTCTCATCCAATTTGTTCCTGAAGATCCACTTGGTTCCAATGATGTTGTGGTCTTTTGGTTTAGGAACTAGCTCCTAGACCTTGCATCTTTTGAATTGATTCAGCTCCTCTTGCATGGCATCAATCCAATGAGAGTCTAGAACTGCTTCTTAAAACTTCTTTGGTTCTACTTGGGATAGGAAGCTGGAGTAAAGAACTGTACTCAGATTCCTGCTTCTTATTTGCACTCCTTGTCTGGGATCACCAATTATTTGATTGGTTGGATGATCCTTTAAGTGTCTATTTGCTGTAGGTAGTCTATCTTCAGGTTGAACTACTCCAGCCTCTTCATTTAACTACACCTCTTGATCTTCTTCTACATCTAGAGAATCCTGTACTCCCCCTGGACAACAACCACCATCTTCCACATGCTGAGTTGCAGTAGAACCTTCTGTAATGGTAAGCTTGTCCAGCCTATCAGTTATACCTGTAGAGCTGCAAACACTACTTGGCATTTCACAGTTAATGAGTCTTGTTTCATCAAAGACTACATGTACAAACTCTTCTACAACTTGAGTAACCAAGTTGTAGACCCTATAAGCCTTACTATTGTTGTTGTACCCAACAAAGATCCCCGCTTGGGATTTGGCAGTAAACTTGGTTAGATAAGACTTGCCATTGTTAAGTATATAGCACTTGCAACCAAAGATCCTGAAATAGGATAAATTTAGTTTTCTGCCCTTCATAATCTCATAAGGAGTCTTCTTGTGGCACTTGGTGATAGTAGCCATATTGATTACATGGCATGCAGTGTTTACTGCCTCAGCCCAGAAATATTCTGGGAGAGAAGTGTCACTCAATAGGGTTCTACCAGCCTCTATCAATGTTCTATTCTTCCTTTCAGCAATACCATTTTGCTGAGGTGTTCTTGGTGAGGAAAATTCCTGAAAAATCCCAAATTCTTCACACAGATTTGTCATACTTTCAGACTGAAATTCAGTGCCATGGTCACTTCTGATTTTGACCACTATACTGTCTAACTCATTATGAATTTGTTTAACAAAACTATATAGGATACTTGGGGTTTCAGATTTTTGTCTTAGGAAGAACACCCATGAATATCTTGAATAGTCATCAACTATCACAAATGTGTAGACCTTCCTACCTACACTGTGAACTGGCATAGGACCAAAAAGATCCATATGCAAGAGGTATAGACACCTCACAGAATCCATGTTCTCAAGGCTATGAAAGGTGGATTTGGTCTGCTTGTCTTTTTGACAAGCTGAGCATATCCCATCCTTTATACACTTAACTTGAGGATCATTCCTCACTAACTCTTTGCTAAAAAGTTGGCCAATTGTCTTATAATTATGATGAGCCAGCCTTTTGTGCCATTTAACACAATGTGAGACTCTCTCATCAGCTACAAGATAAATAGGAGAAACATTGTTCTCACATACAAAGTCAAGACAATAGACATTTCTCTTCCTATATCCTGTCAAAATGATCTTTTGATCACTTGACCTTTTGATATGACAACCATTCTTGACAAATGAGATGTCATATACTAAATCACTCAGCTGACTTATGCTAATGAGGTTATGTTTCAAATCCTTTACATAAGCCACTTGAGTAATTGTAATTAGGTTACTAGAGATGTTACCAAAGCGTTTGATGATTCCTTTTTCTGAACCACCAAAGGTAACTTTAGGGCCATCCTTGATAGGTGTATAGTCCTTCAGCAACCCCCTTGTTCCAGTCATGTGCTTGGAACATCCACTTTCCAAGTACCATATAGGGGCATGGCCACTTGGACTCACCTGCAAAACAGATTACTTAACCTTAGAACCCAAATAACTCTTGGGTCCTTGGTGCAAGTTAGTCTGACTTTTAACAAAACTACATGTAGCTCTTCTAGCAGGCAGTTTGCTACTCTCCTAGACACTTGAATTGTGCCAACAATCTATGGCAAAGTGGCCTATCTTGCCACAACACCAGCACTCAAACCTGTTGTACCTTTATTTAGGTACAACCCTGGCTGAATTATCTACTGTAGGCTTCTTGTTTAGTGCTGGGGCTTTGTCCTTAGATTTGGACCTAGCAGTCCAGGCAGGTTTTTTAAATCCTAAGCGAGCCTTACCCTTTTGAGGTACAAACTCATCTATCAAGGGTAAAACAGATTTAGGTTTAGAAAAGCTAGCCACAATATCTTTCTCCTTCTGAAGTCTAACCTCCAGATTCCTAATCTGATCATTCTTTAATGTGATTGTGCCCATTTGAATAACAGTTATATTTTTTAATCTGGCAATCTCATTCAGTTTCTGATCTAACAACTTGTCTGAATCAGCAGCAGCCAATTTAAGACTAGCAATCTCCTTTGCTTGAGTTTTGGCCAAGGTTTTGCTTTTCTTCAAGGCCTGCAACAAGTCCCTATATTCATCAATCAACTGATGAATATCTCCTTCAGATTCAGACCCACCCACATCACTTGATGCAGATGTATCTGATTCTGACTCAGTACTATAAATTGAACTAGAAGAAGAACTTTGTAGCTTACTTGGTCCAGGCTGATCGTAATTCTTGTCTCCTACAGATAAAGCCATCAGTCCCTTGCACTGATTGTCCTCATGCTCATAAATTGAGTTCATTAGCTGCATGAACTCATCTTCTTCCTCTTCAGCAAATAATCTAATGTAGGCTTCAACTTCTGATTTTGTTTCTGAAGATGACTGATCTGTCATACTCTTGTCTTTCTTAACAACAAATGACTTTTCCTTTTTGCTCTTAAACTGTGTCTTCTTTGGGTCAGCTGACTCCTTCCTCTTTTCAGGACAGTCAGCCACTACATGTCCCTGTCTATTACAACAATAGCACACAATCTTTGAGGATGTAGCTTTGCTTGGCTTGGACCTTCTTCTGTCATTCCTTAATGACTTTCTTTTCTGATAGTAGTCATCTTTTGGCTGAGAAGTGGAAGGCTTAGACCTCCACTGCTTATTCTTCAGAAATTTTTGAAAATGCCTAGTAAAAGCAGCAAAGTCTTCATCACTTTCACTGCTATCTGAATTCTTGCTATCTAAAGTATCTGTCACAGCCTCAGCACGTATTTGAGGTGGAGATGGAGACTTGCTTCTATACTTTCTAGTGGCTTTAGTCTTGAAGGCCACCATCTTTTCCTTATGCTCCACTCTAGTATTCTTCTCTTTCTCCTTTCTAGCCATTAATTGCATCTCATAAGATAGCAGTTTTCCAAACAAAGTTGGAGGAGGTATATCAGCTAGTTTGGCCACTTCCCTAATGGCACAAATCTTGCTGTCCCAGTCCTTAGTCAGAGATCTTAAGAACTTGTCATTCAGCTCATAGTTGCTGAAGTCTCTTCCATAGGACATCAACTCATTAACTATCCTATAGAACTTCTTGTAACATTCTGTAATGCTATCAGACATTCCTTGTCTGAAGCTTTCATATTCCTGATTTAACAAGGACTTCCTATCTTGTCTAACATCCTCTAAGCCCTCCATATAGACTATTAATGTGTCCCACATTTCTTTAGAGGTTTTACAATGAATTAAGTTCTGAAATGTTGCATCATCAATGGCACTAACAATTATATTTTGGGCTCTCTTGTCCATAGTGGCCAGAATGATTTCATCTTTAGTCATTTCAAAGAAGTCCTTGGGAGTTTTCTGATTTGCATCCAGAATGGATACCTTCATTGGCACATATGGCCCTTCTTTAACTATAATATATATCCTTGGGTCAGAAGCTTCCATAAAGAGTCTAACCCTCTCTTTCCATATGCCAAATATCTCTTTTCTACATATTGACAATTTCATGGACCCCAGCTCTTTGTGATTCTCACTAGAACCCATTTTGTTGATTCTTGTTTGTTCTGAATCTGCCTACAGGATCTTACTCAAACTGTTAAGTCACTTTTTGAGTAACCTCGCTCTGATACCACTTAAAAGTAATAGTGCCTAACCACCTAGAGGGGAGGGGGGGTGAATAGGTGTACTTTTTCTTTTTACTTTAAAGGCAGACAAACTATTATGAACTTTAAGCAGCAAATGCAATTCTACAGCTATCACAACATAGCAACCACAGAAAAAAACATTCACAGAGTGCACATAGTGTTTACAGTGGTTCCCCAAGCTCTGTGTACATCCACTTTCCCCCTTCGCCTATCTAGTAGTGTACTATATTCGGCCTACCTTCTGTACTTCTCCTCAGATCTAGGTTCCTACAAATCAGAGTGTCCCCACTCCTACAACTCAGGCACAAAGCCCTACCACTCAATCTTCAACAAGACCTACACTCAGGCTAAACAGCCCTACCTCAGCCTTCAACAAGGCCTACACTCAGAGAATTGATTCTCCTACACTCAGGCTCAAAAACCCTACCCCAGCCTTTATAGATTTAGGCTTACATCTCAGATACCTTAGGATCCTACAAAAAGATAATAAAATGTTTTAGATCACCACTCAGTTTGAGAGAATGAAGAGGGCAATCTTCTTGATCAGTTCTTGATGGCACTAATTCCTGAGATCAACTTTGTCTTTACTTTCTTCAAGGCTTCTTGAGTCTGAACTCAGTAAAGATGATCTTCTTGAAGTAGACCGGTTGGCAACTTCCTTCTTAGGATGGAGAAATAAATCTGGATCCTACTTTGCAGTCTGGTTCAGAACCTGCTCCTTAAGAGATTTGATTAACAAGTCTCTTTCTTGACTTCAATTACTGGAGTTCTCTCTCTCCAAGTAAATCTGAAGTTTCTTCAGAATACTGATTTACAGTTTTCTCTGGATCTGTCTTGATCTTCTTAAATTTTAATCTTCTGATTGATGATTCAATAATTGTGATCAATCTTCTTCTCTTGAAGGAGAAAGGCTTTTATATAGTCTTCCTCCAAGGTAACCGGTTGATCCGATTTCTAACGAACTTCTGACAGCTCTGAAAGTTGCAGTTGACCGGTTGAAATGGCAGCTGTCAAGTCATCCAGTCACTTCCTGAAAATACTATCTCTGTCTGAATGTGTCGAGACTGATCTTCATTATGTATCGACACAAATAGACCAAGTGTCGACATAAGTGGACTAAGTGTCGAGACTAGCCTTGATGGTGTCGACACAACTCCTTGTGTTGTTGTAACAGCTTCTCGACACTGTTTCTTCAGAATGTGTCAACACAGATTCTGTGTGTCGACACAAGCCTTCTGTTGAATGTGTCGACACTGATTCTGTGTGTCGACACAAGTACTTCTTCTTTAAAACTTAGTTGAATTCTGCTGTGTGTCGACACATCTCCTTTTTGTCGACACATGCCTTCTTGTGTTGAAACTTGCTGAGTGTCGATACATCTCCTTTGTGTCGACACAAGTACTTTAACTTTGTTGAAGCTTGCTGAGTGTCAACACAGCCTCCTGGTGTCGACACAGCCTCCTGGTGTCGACACATTTGATGTCGAGAAAGCTTCTCTGAGTGTCGACACTGCCTCTAAGTGTCGACACAGATTATGTTGACAATTCTTCACAGTGTGTCGACACTGTCTGTATGTGTCGACACGTTTCTTCTGGTGTCGACTCTGCCTTTCCTGGTGTCGACACAAATACTCCAAGTATCGACACATCTTCTCTAGGTGTCGACACAAGCCTTCATAAGTGTCGACACTACATCTCTAGGTGTCGACACATGGACTTAGAAACTTTTCTACATTTCCAGCAATTACTTAACCTACACATATAAACTCAAAGCACATCAAATACACCTTGATATATATCATTGAGTAGGGCGAGGCTTCTTCAAATCATGTACACATTTTCCAATGAACCCAACACTCGGCTCAACCTCTGGAAGAGGTACCTGCTCCAACACAGGAGCAGGCTGCTGTATTTGCCTTGTAGGCTGCGCATTGATCATTGCAAATACTACTTCGGCAACCAATCATATGGTTTCGTCGATGGAGGTGTTGCAGGAGCATCGTTTGGTGCACTACTAGCCTCAGAAACTCGACGTTTTGACGGCCCAGCACCGCTTTTAGTCACCTATAGTTATACAAAACACCGTTAAGCAACCATACAAAATTGCAAAAAGCAAATATAGGAACACGCAGGTTCCTCAAACACGTGTATTTTCATTGCTAAGTGGACATTCATGGGTTCTTTTGATGTTATAACGATGACGCACACACATGTGCTCACCACCCCATAAAAAGAATTTTTCCACGAATTCATTTGAAGCCGTACCAAAACTAGGAGTTTGATAGCAAATTATAACACCCCTTATCCATCGCATATCATATAGCAGTTGGTCCGGCCGGGGCCCGACGTCATATACCACAGACAGACAAGGTGGTTACTCAATGGAATAACATCCAACTAATATCCAATGTCCTACACAGAGTCATTCTAGCGGAAGCAAATTAAAGTTGCAAAAGAAAGAACCTAGCATGAGCATGAATGTCCACTACTCAAAGCAACAGGAATGAAGTACAATACATAAGTACGATGGCCTTAAGTCCTTACATTTGTTTACTCATATTACATATTTTGCAAACCTTGGCTCGCAGGATGGTCACACATGAATAAAGCAAATAAACACTCAATATTTAGGCCTTCGAGGGCCGGCTCAGCAACTTGGGCTTTAGCCCGCTATTTACCGCTTGGTCTTGCAGTACCTGCAAGCAAAAATCCACCGCAACGGTGGCAAACAAAGGCAACGGTCAGCTATGCTGACCAAATTATAACGATCTCACCCCCAAACTCGGGGCTGCGATGCTCCTTCCCTGCACTTTATTAGCATAACCAAGCATTATATAGTAATAACACTACATCACAAGCATATGCACGCACGACCACACACCCCGTGCTCTCAGGGCATATTCTCGGTGATCACGGTCAAAGTCCACCGACTCACCACCGCCCCTTGGACGGTAATATCTCATGAGCATTTGGTCTTTCTGTCCACTATCTAATACCCTCTATCTATGCCAATGGTAAGTGCTAGGTAACTTTAGGTCTCTTTAACCGAATGACATAGAGCGGGTACGGTTCTGCCTGACCCGTTGCTCACACCACAACGTTAATTTAAAACATATGCGCGTGTCAAGATTTCCCAAGTCCCAAATCATTTACATACATAACATAACCAAGTTATGTTCAAGTTGTCTCCAAGGCCCACAAGATGGCCGAACCACGCGTCCGCCTAGTTTTCCGAGTGCACCTTGGAGTTAATCCCCAAGGCCCCCTGTTGCAATCTACCTCGTAGAAAACCCGAAAAACAAACATTCGCATAGAGTCTTCTCCGGCCTTTCATGCAATGCAACATCACCGATCCAGACCAACTTCTCCGAGTAGGCTTCACACATCATGTCTATGTCCGTTCTCGATTACGGACTCTACATGTACACAATGAGGACTAATCATGTCTACCCGAAGGAACACCTCAAACTCACAAAAAACTCGTGAGAGCGGGCTTCCCAATGCAAAAGAAGTAGAGCTTCACATGCTCAAGTAGAAAATCGTTACCCTAGCGTTGTTCCTTGGCGCCATGGAAATGTATGCGGATGGAAAGCACCACAATCTCCTTCCCTCCGTCGATCCAAAGTCGACTCACGATTTGGAGCTCCGAAACTCTGCTGGTAACCAGATCTAGCCTCCTTTCTACTTCCTTGGTCTCCCTTCTCTCTAGACTTTTAGAAAGAGACTAAGTGAAAGAAGTGAGGGATTTGAAACCCTATTCCCGGGTATATCCCAGTAGGAACAACCCCCAGCCGTCGGATCCCACAAAAAGGAAATGAATGACCACGATACGTTGCTGAAATGTAAAACCTGGGCTGAACACGGCCTGCGACACGCCCGTGTCTAGGGCCGTGTCCCCCATTCGCTGACGAAATCGACGCGTCTCGAAAAATACATGGGCACCCACACGGCCGTGTTCAACCTGACATGCCCGTGTCAGCCAGTACACGCCCGTGTTCTAGGGCGTGATCCTCCATCAACACAGGACCAAAATCAACCCGAGACTCACACGGGTCTTGGACACGCCCGTGTCCTATTTGACACGCCCGTGTCAAACCCAAACACGCCTAGGCTCCAGGCCGTGTTCACTGTCTCGACACTTTGTCAAGCACAGTTCGTCGACCACCCGACACGGCCTTGGACACGCTCGTGTCCTAGGCCGTGTTCCCTGTCTAGACACATCATCGAGTGAAAATGTCGACTTCGCTGGCAGATCCTCGACACGAGCTCGACATGCCCTGGGACACGCCCGTGTCTGAAGCCGTGTTCGCTGCTCGATGATCGTCGACTCCAAAATTCGTCGACCTCACAACCAAATCTTTGACCCAAACACGACAGGCCCTGGGACACGCTCGTGTCCCAGGCCGTGTGCCCCTGAAAAATTCCAAATTGGGCCCAAAATGCCTCCCATCGCTCTTTTTAGTTTCGGGGCGTTACAGACCTAGCAACGCCACAACCTATAACGGAGAGAATGGAAATCCTTCGATCATCAGCAGTGGGAGGCCGTTGGGACATGGTCCCGAAGAGGCGGTGAAGAACGGATCTTCGAACCGATGGAGAGTTAGGGGGAGTTGGCCATAGAAACATCATGACCTACTATAGAGAGAAGGGCATGCCTTTGATAGTCGACAGTGGGAGGCTGTTGGGATGTTGTCTCGAAGTTGCAGTGAAGAGAGGATCTTCAAACCAGTGGCAAGTGAGCGGGGCAGGACCTGACACCGCCATGACATATTATAGAAAGAAGGGAAGGCCTTTGATCGTTGGTAGTGGGTGGCAGCTGGGATGTGGTCCCGAAGAGGCGGTAAAGAGTGGATCTTCAAACCGATGGCGAGCGAGGGGGGGGGGGGGGAGGGCAGGCCCTGACAATGCCGCGATATACTGCAGAGAGAAGGGCAGACCTTCGATCGTCAACAGTGGCATGCCATCTGGATGTGGTCCCGAAGAGGTGGTGAAGAGTGGATCTTTGAACTGGTGGTGATCGAGTGGGGCAGGCCCAGACATACCGCGACCTACTGCATAGAGAAGGGCATACCATCGATTGTCGATAGTGGGAGGCCACTGGGATGTGGTCTCAAAGAGATGGAGAGGTGCAAACCTCGATATTTATTTTGACCCACTGCATGGGAGAGGGACATGTCTCCAATCCATGACAGTGGGAAGTTCATGGGGGATCGCCCCTGTTGTTGCGTTGAGGGATGGATCCTGAATGTGTCCCTATAAGAACAATGTTAAGAGCAATCATACCACTTGATAGTTATATAAAATAAAAATATGTTGGCACTATTGGTAAAAACAACGCAGATTTTGAGCGTTTCATGGGCGCGGCAGGGTCTTCCCCTCTGCGGTCTGATGTCTGTATACCGCAAGATTGACAACTATTGTAGCAACGAATGGTTCTTACCATTTTGGAGACAACTTATCTCTTTGCGGCCCCTTGCTTGTTTTCTCGATGCTTCGTAGTACCTGATCTCCAATGTTGATTAGTTTTTGATTTACTCTTCTGACATAGTAGTAGGTTACCAGCATTTGGTATGCCGCGATGCATTGTGCTACAGTATCTCTCTCTTTTGTGACGATGTTGAGGTTCTCCTAAAGCTATTCATCATTCTCTTCTTAGTTGAAATTTAGTAAGCGGGGATTATGGACCCCGATGTCTATGAGGATAACGACCTCCGATCCATAACATAGGTTGAATGATGTTTCACCAGTCGGAGTTCTTTCTGTGCTTTGGTATGCCCATAACACACTTGGGAGTTTGTCTACCCACTACCACCCTACTTCATGGAGGCCCACTTTCAACCCATTGAGGATGGTTCTATTATTTACTTCAATATGCCCATTTTCCAGGGGCGTGCTACAAAAGTTTGATGGAGATCATTTTTCAAGTCCTCGCATGCTTTTTAAAACAACTTCCTGGTGAACTGTGTCCAATAAAGAGAAGATAGCAGATGCTCCTATTGAGGGGGAGCAATTCAAGATGCTCCTGTTGAGAGGGATAAAGTCCAACAGCTGCTACAATGGATCAAAGATCATCACTACTGATGCTGTATAGTGACTACTACTGCTGAAAGGACAATGCTGCTGCAGGAGAAGAGGAACAACCAGCACCTCCATGACTATAGCTGCTTCTACAGAAGTCATAAAAAGAGGAGGAGTGATAGCTAGCTCAATTAGATCAATGGACCACTCAAGTGTCAAGTGGCCGCAGTGATGTGTTGTATCAGTGGCATCAACACAATATGTATGTTATCCATTGAACTAGTTTGATCACTAGTGTACTATACATAGAAATGGGGAGATATATGACATAATCCTATCACCTCCCTCAATATACCAATAGAAGAATCCAAAAAGGGGGAGATGTGTGGCAATGCTTATAGTGGGGGATATTGGAGATGTAGACACAATACAAGACATTACTAGGTCATGTTGAGTCAGTTCATATTACTTGAAAAGATTCACGTAGTATGAGGAATGTAATGACTACATGTTGAGCAATATTGAGTCAGTTCATATTATGAGGTAAGTGCTTCTAGTGGTGCTCCATTTAAGTATTAAGTGGTATAGGGAGAGTGCATATTATTCGAGCAATTGTTCAAGTGGTATAAGAATACAATGACTTGAAATGTTGAGTCAATGCAGTTGAATGAAGTACATTAAATCTTTATTCTTTTTATGTTAATGCTTCTTAGTATTGCTAGGTATTCTGCCTTATTCAAATAGGGGGAGATTGTTGGGAATATTGCCCTCAATGTTGCCTAGACATGATTTGAAGAGGAATCACCATCAACACTAAGAGCATAGTTGTATTTGATTTTTGTTAAACTCATCATGTGCAGGATGTTCCATGGAACAAGTTGAGACAAGTTATCTAAGTGGTTGTTACAGGTGGTCACAAGGTGTAGAAGTGAAGAGATAGAAATCTGTCTAAGTCCACAGGCGTTGAGTGAAGATAATTCACTCAACACCAGATGCCAAAAAAGAATGCTGGAAAGGCTGAAAATTGCTTAAGTCCACATGCGTTGATTGAAGGCAGTTCACTTAACGCCATATATCTGAAGACATTTAGTATAGCTGAGTCTGTCAAAGCCTCACCAATGGTAAGCAGACAAAGCAGTTAAGTCCACAACCATTGAGTGAAGCCAGTTCACTTAACGCCAGACAGCAAAAGCACTGAGTAAAGACAAGACAGTCAAAGCCCAACAAGTTATGAAGACAAAATTGTGGCTAAGTTCACATGCATTGAGTGAAGCCAGTTCTCTTAACGCCAGATAGCAAAAGCGTTGAGTCATGCTGCTGCAGTCAAAGCCTAAGAAGAAAGAAGAAAGAAAGCGGCTAAGTACAAAAACATTGAGTGATGAAACTTCACACAACACTATCAACGCCTAGCAGACAAAGACTGTTGCAGCTAAGTCTAGGGGCATTGAGTGAAGGCCATTCACTCAACAAACTCAACGCCTGGAAGTGCAGAAGAATTTGACTAAGTCCAGAGGCGTTGAGTGAAGTCAGTTCACTCAACACACTCAATGCCAGGCAGTGTAGAGAATTTGACTAAGTCCTAATTCGTTGAGTGAAGATCATTAACTCAACGCACTCAATGTGTAACGCCCCGAAACTCAAAAGAGCGATGATGTAACATCCCATTTCCAACTAGACCCCTAAGAGTGGTTTTGGCCATGACTAGGTCATGACAAAACCCTAGGAAGCCAGAAATGGGCCAAGAGATAGGAGGCCAAGGTAGGGATCACCATGGTCTGCAGGTAGTAGAATTCTGAACAATAGTTTAGGATGACAATGGGGCTTCACCATGACCCCAAGACCCTACCACAACACTCCCAAACATTTTGGGAGACCCATTAGAGCCAAAAGGACCCATTAGGGGCAACCCAAGAGGCCCAGTTGACCAAGGTCAACCCTAGCCCTGAATGGGTCAACCTAGCCTACTTAGGGCCAATAGACCCACTCCTAGTCTAGAGGACCCCACCTATGCCCTCCTAACCCTAAAGTGAGGTCAATGGGTCACTAAGGACACATTGGGGTCAGCCCTAGAGGCCAGGTTGACCCAAGTCAACTCAAGCCCTAATCTGGTCAAAGTACCCTTACTAAGGGTATGTGACCTCCAAAGTGCAGGGTAACCCCACATAACCCTACCTAGACCCTAAGGGAAGTCAATGGGTCACCAAGGATCCATAGGGGTGGACCCTAATGGTCATGTTGGCCCAAGTCAACTCTAGCTCTAAAATGGTCAAAGTGACCTTACCAAGGGTCAAGTGACCTTTAAGGTGCCAAGTCAACCCTACCCAACCCTACATAGACCTTAGGGGAGGCCAATGAATCACCCAGGACCCAATGGGGTCAGCCTAGATGGTCAAACTGACCAAGTCAACCCTCATTGAGGGTCAAGTCAACTTAGCCCAAAAAGGGCTAACCCAAGCTCAAGCCACTTCTCCCTTAGGCCAAACCCATTCCCATGATCATCATAATCCAGTGGGCTGCCTTTAGCTTGTGGGGTTGACTAGTTAACCAGAGGTGACTAGGAGAGAGAAAAGAGCTCCTCTCCATGATAATGGAGGAGAGAGAAAATGGGGAAGAGGAAAGGGAAGAGAGAAGCCGGCCAAGGAAGGCCAACAGCCACCAGTGATGGCTGTAATCAACTCCTCTAGGGGAGAGGAGTTGATTCCAGCCGTTTCCCGGCCACCAAGGGGTGGGTTCAGCCCCCCTCCACACAACCCGAGCCACTCCATTAATGGTGATAATGGCCATTGAAGAACCAGCCTCTCCCCTCCCCCAATTGCCATTTAAACACCTTCAGGGAGCCGAGGGGATCATTTTGGAGCACTTACCTGGAGGAGACGAGCCATTCCACTGTGCAGTTGCAGAAGCCGAGCGCCGCCGCCGTCGCCAATGGCATCCCGCCGCTCCTCTCGCATCCAGGCCGCCAGGAAGGTCCTCCTCCTCTCCTTAACTCGCGGGTAGATCCTAGGAATCGTTAGGCTTGAGTTTCGGGCTCAATTGAGCCCGATTCATCCGGGATTTCTCCTGGTTTCGGCAAGAAAATTTCTTGCTTAATCCGTCGGAAAACGCCTCTCCGGCGGCGGAGCCGCCGCCTGACGATAGCCACCACCTCAACGGAGGTGTTCGTGGCGGTGGCCGGCCGGGGAAGGGGCTGGATCGCCGGCGGCAGGGCTTGGAAATCGCTCCAGGCAGAACAAATCTCAGCCGTTGCCTCAGTGGGGACGATGACCAGATGCCGTCGATCTGCGCCAAGATTCGCGCGGCATCAGATCAAATACTATAGGAATTAAATAAGAATCATTTCATTTCTGTCACACTGGATGCATTTAATGTATTTAATTTTTAAAAATACTTACGGAACCTGATTGGAAATTTGCCCAACATGAACATTGTAGCTTAGGGTGTCTAGTTTGCAGCAAAAATTGTTTGGACCCTTTTGGGTCACTGGTTAGACCAGGGCACCCAGTTTGGTGGGACATACCCTTAGGGCTAGGCAGTCACTAAATTGAGTGCCCACTCTTCACCCCAAGCCCAAATTAGCTAAAATTTTGGCAGAGAGTCTATCCTAGACATACCTAGGGCCTGCCCAAAAATGGGAATTTTTGGGGAAAATATTTCTATAGTTTTGGTAAATATTTAATAATTATTAGATAAATTAAATAGGTGCCCTAAACACATCCAAACCCTCCCAAATTTTGGTGAGTGGTCCCTGGGCTCCAATTAGGTTCCTGTATAAAATTTCATTTGATTTGGATGTGTGTTGAATAGGTTTTGACCCAACCCTATTTATACCCTATGAAGGGCATTTTGGTCAAAAGTGGCACTTTTGGTTTTGAGTGACCAAATCACCTCAACAGAGGCTGAAATTTTGGCCACTGATATAATTTGACTTTTTACACTCACTTATGGAGTTTGGAGTGGATTGGACTAGGGTAGCCCTAGAATGTTAGGGTAGGCCCTTTAGGGTAAATCTCTAGGGTTTGAAGAAACTGGGGTCAAAAGACCTTGGATGGACTTGAAACTTGGGAATGATGTCCATAGGGTTGCTATGGTCCTGTGGTTAAAATTTTAGGGCTTTTGGAAGACTTAAGGCCCCTTAAATCCATAACCCTAGTTTAGGGCACTAGCTTTGAAACCATAAGATCTAATACCAAAACTTTCTGAAAAGGCCTGAGTTTTTGAATGGGTAGTTGCTTAGGGTATACATATCTCTGGAAATTTTATAATAAATTTTGGATGAATATTTTTGGTACTTTATTCACAAAGTCATATTTTACAATTTTCACTTAGGAATTTTTACAGAAAAATATACTTGATTAAACCTGATGAAACTTAGCAAAAGGGGCTTATAGTCATGATACCCATCTCTGTAAATTTTTATGGAATTGTTGAAGAATGATATTTGGTAGTTGCTTCTTTAACTATTTAATTCTATGAAACTTTGGAAAATTTATTAATGACATTTAGATTGTCTGAAAAATTTTAATTTCTTCATCATGATGTTTCTAGTTCCTTATGAAGCCCTAGTAATTTTTACATAATTATTGGAGACATATTTGTGGCACTTCCTTCATTATATTTGATTTTAGGAATTACTTAAATAAATCCTTTAGAGGTCAAGAACTATCTGGAAAATTATGAAAATTGGCAACCAATAATATTTCTCTGTTATTTAGTGAATACAAATTTTAGGGGGCCATTACCTGAGAAAGTCTTATGGTTCATGTTCAAATTGACTATGGCCTAGTTTTTGAGGAAAATTCAATAAATAGTAGATTAATTGGGAAAAATATGATTTTCTGAATTTAGTCTATATTTATCATAATAGACCTCTAATAATTATCATAAGGGTACTGGATGAGTATTTCATGTACATCCCTTTTTACGGGTCATGTAGCTTAAGTGGTCTGCATATAGCAAAACTGCAGGATTTCATTTGGATGTGAATTAGGGCACGTATGATGGGTCTTGATGGTTTGCTATAAGGACAAGTGGAATGGGCTGCATCCTTGGAAGATGAGTGAGTAGGGTGTGGTTTTGTCTAGGGTTTAAAGGCGTTCGGGTCCGACGAAAGATCGTCCTACCCAAGGAGAGTTGGAGTCAAATCACCCTAGGATTAGCGTATCGAAACATGAGAAAATAATGGGTAAGGGAATCAACCAATAATAAAATAAGTACCTTGCGAAAGGGAACGCTGGGCGTAATCCCAACACAGTTCCTAGTGCCCCTTGAGAGCCCTTCACAGGGAATACCGGGGGCAGTCCTGGGTTAACGTAAACTGTTTAACAAGCTGAAAAGAGTAACTTAGTAATTAGGGTTGCACATTTCACAGACACTGATGGCACGGGATGTTAGCTGGGAGCTTCGGCTCGTATGGTTAAAGACGGACTTTGGGTCCGGGGAGCTTCGGCTCGATTGTTTGTGACGGACGTGTTGGTCCGGGGAGCTTCGGCTCGGGTTTTGATCACGCTAAATTTGCATGTGCATAAAAGGAAAGTAAATTAAGGTGGTGGGTCTTCGGTATTGGAGGGTCGATGCACCGACGCCAATACGTTGACTCGGCAAGTGTGGTTAGCACTTCGCCAACAGAAGTCCGGTGCGCCAGCCGGCAAGAGTACGCAGGAGTCCGCTTCGTGCACCAAGCATTGAGGCGTACGATAGGTCTGACCGGTAGTGCTTTACTGGTTTAGAGGTGGGCGAGGCCCAACCCACCGCTTCCGTCTGCCACTACGGAGGTATCCTGGGAGGTTACGGCTCCAGAAAGGGGGAACTAAAGGTCTGTGTGCACAGAGTCGGGTGTGTGTGTTGCACTTGCATGATCCATCATACCCACTTACATGTCATAGCATAATCGTTACCTTAAACCTTGACACCTAAAGTATAAGTGGAATGGGACGCTTATACTTTAGGACCTGCAAAACGACCCCTTAGTCTATAAGCTTGTGTGGGCAAGTTTATAAATTAAGGTTAATTTTGATATATTTAGTTACTGCTGTTTGACCACCGACACCCCAACGTATAAATCGGTATGTGACTTTTTATATGATGGGAGCCTTGCAAAAGACCCCTTGGCTTATGTGTTTTTCCACATAAGTGAAGGTTACATTTCAGTTTACAGTTTAATGTCTTTATATGCTATAGAACTTGCTAGAATAGGACCGCTGTCATCTGCTTTTGATATTCTCCACCTTCAAGTCCTCCCCTTTCTTCCTCTCCGCTCGGTGCCTAGGAGCCGTGGGGGAAGGGGTGGGGGACGATAGGACTTAGTCTTTTAGACTAACGGTTTTCGAACCGCATCATTTAGGGGATCGCGGAGACCAGCATGGAGGTGCAGCCCCAGAGACCGGTGCGCTTGGAGGTGGGGCAGTCTAGCTCCGGAGTACACACAGCCGGGACCGTGAGTCTCGACCCTGAGCAGTTTTCCACTTTTGTTTCCATATGAGAGATCTTGTAGTGAGGATTTGATGTACCGGGCATAAGCCCGTTTTGCTACTCTGATGTTGTTTTCTGTGGACACTCCCTTCGTGGAGTTATATTTATTATGCCATGTGATTCTCTGTGGACAGATACTTTACATTTCACTTCATTATTTTGCTACTTTTATGTGATCGAGATGGCCGGCAGAATCGGCGCCTTGTGGTGATGACTCTTCAGGTCATGAAGGGGTCACCGCAAAACGGCGGTTCTGGGCCTAAGACCCCGGTGTCCGAAAAGAAAAAAAAAGGGGGTCTTACAGATGAGAGGCGTTTTGAGCTAAGTTTGGAATTTGGCAGGGGGCACACGGCCTGGGACACAGGCGTGTCCCAGGGTGTGTCGTGTTTGGGTCGACGATTTGGCCGAGAGGTCGACGAATTTTGGAGTCGACGGTCATCGAGCAGAGAACACGTCCAGAGACACGGGCGTGTCTTAGGGCATGTCGAGCTCATGTCGACGATCTGCCCAGGAAGTCGACATTTTTGCTCGACAATATGTCAAGGCAGGGAACGCGGCCTAGGACACGGGTGTGTCCCTGGCCGTGTTGGGGGTGTCGACGAACTGTGCTCAACGAAGTGTCCAGATAGTGAAAACGGCCTGGAGCCCAGGTGTGTTGAGGTTTTACATGGGCGTGTCAAATAGGACACGGGTGTGTCGAAGACCCATGTGAGTCTCGGGTTGGTGTTGGTCCTGTGTTGATGGAGGAACACGCCTGGGAATACGGGCGTGTACTGGATGATACGGGCGTGTCAGGCCAAACACGGGCATGTCAAGTGCCCGTGTGTTTTTCGATACATGTCAATTTTGACGGCGAATGGGGGACATGGACCTGGACACGGGTATGTCGCAGACCGTGTTCGGCCCAGGTTTTGCCTTTCAGCTCCGGATCGTGGCCGTTCGTTTCCTTATTTTGGGATCCGACGGCTGGGGGTTGTTCCTACTGGGATATACCGGGGAATAGGGTTTCAAATCCCTCACTTCTTTCACTTAAGTCTCTTTCTAAAGTCTGGAGAGAGGGCAGAGCAAGTAAGAAGAAAGGAGGCTAAATCCGGTTACGGGCGGAGCATCAGAGCTCCAAATCGCGAGCCGACTTCGGATCTACAGAGGTAAGGAGATTGCGGTGCTTTTCATCCGTATAGATTTCCATGGTGCCAAGGAAAAGCTCTAGGGTAACGATTCTCTACTTGAGCATGTGAAGCTCTCATTTCCTTTGCATAAGAAGCCCGATCTCGCGAGTTTGCGGTAAGTTGAGGCGTTCCTTCGGGTAGACATGAATAGTCCCCGTTGTGTACGTGTAGAGTCTGTATTCAAGAACGGACATAGGAATGATGTGTGAAGCCTACCGGGACAAGTTGGTCTAGATCGGTGATGTTGCATTACATAAATGGCCGGAAAAGACTCTGTGCGAATGTTTGTTTTTCGGGTTTTCTACGAGGTAGATTGCAACAGGGAGCCTTGGGGATTAACCCCAAGGTGCACCCGGAAAGCTGGACAGATGCGTGATTCTGCCAAACATGGTGGCCTGGGAGCCAACATGAACATAACTGGGTTATGTGTTGTGTGTAGACGATTTGGAACTCGGGGAGCTAACCCGCGCATATTGCTTGAATTGACATTGCGGTGTGAGCAACGGGTTAAGCTGAACCGTGCACGGTCTATGTCATTCATTACAAGCGACCTAAAGCTACGTGGGACTTGCCGTTGGCATAGATAGGAGGTCTCGGGTTGTCTATGGCTCAAATTGACGTGACATTGACCGGAAGGACCTAAATGCTCACAAGATTCGGCCGCCCTTGTGGTGGTGGTGAGACCGAGATGTCTATGGCTTAAACTGACGTGAAATTGACCGGTTCATTGAGAATGTGCCCTGAGTGCACGGGGTGTGTGGCCGTGAGTGCCTACGCCTGTGTTGTTGTGTGATTACACTGTACTGCTGGATTATGCTAACAAAGTGCAGGGAAGGAGCATCGCCGCCCCGAGTTGGGGGCGGGATCGTTATAATTTTGTCAGCATAGCTGACCGTTGCCTTTATTTGCCACCGTGCGGTGGATTGTTGCTTGCAGGTGCTACGAAGACAAGTGCTAAATAGCGGGCCAAAGCCCAAGTTGCTGAGCCGGCTCTTGAAGGCCTAATTTTGAGTGTTTTCTGTTATTCATGTATGGCCGGCCTGCGTGCCGAGGTTTGGAAAACATTGATATTCAAGCAAACTATTGTAAGGCCTTACGGCTAGTACTTGTGTATTTGTACGTTCATTCCCGTTGGCTTTGTAGTGGACATTCCTTCTAGTAGCAGGGTTCTTTTATTTGCAACTATTATAATTGCTTCCGCTAGAATGACTTTGTGTAGGACGTTGGATATCTGTTGGATGGTTTCCAATGAGTAACCACTCGGTCTGTCTGTGGTATATGACATCAGGCACCGGCCGAACCTAGTGCTATATGTTATGCGATGGATATGTGGTGTTACAATTTGGTATCAGACTACTGGTTTTGGTCCGGCTTAAAATAAATTTGTGGACGAATTCTTTTTAAGGGGTGGTGAGCACATGTGTGTGCATCATCGTTATAACAGCAAAAGAACCCATGAATGTTCACTTAGGAATGAAAATACACGTGTTTGAGGAATCTGCGTGTTCATATAATTGTAGTTTGCAATTTTGTTTGGTCGCTTAACGGTGTTTTGTACAACTATAGATGACCCTGTGTGGTGCTGGGATGTCAGAACGCCGAGTTTCTGAGGCTAGTAGTGCACCAAATGATGCTCCTGCAACACCTCCATCGGCTGAAACCATACGATTGGTTGCCAAAGCAGTGTTTGCTATGATCAATGTGCAGCCTGCAAGGCAAATGCAACAACCCGCTCCTACGATGGAGAAGGTACCTCTTCTAGAGGTTGAGCCGAGAAGAGTGGAGCAGGTAGTAGTGGAGCCTTTGGTGCCGAGGCAAGCAACTGAAAGGCAGCTCTAGCACATTATGAGCTTTAATCCTCCCGTGTTCTCGGGGTTGGGAACCCCATCGCAAGCTAAAGATTGGCTCTCCCAAGTGAAGAGAGTCCTGATATCTACTGAAATGGAGGAGTGGCAGATGACCACTATAACTACGTTCCTTCTGGACGATGATGCTAGGATGCGGTGGGAAGGCTTGGAGCTACATCACTTGAGGGGTAGGCAAATTACCGACATATCGATTGAGGAGTTCTCGAGACTGTTTTTGGCAAGGTACCTCCCTTCGGCGCAGAGGATAGCTTTGGAGAATGAGTTCCAAATGTTGGTGCAAGGAGAGAGTAGCGTGGATGAGTATCTCCACGAGTTTACTCGGTTGGGTCGGTATGCTATCTCTACATTCGCGGATGAGGAGCATAAGACCAAGCATTTCTACGAAGGTCTAAGAGATGACTTAAGGCTACTGCTCTCGGGGCTTATGACACGGGGTTTCTTGACCCTGGTCAACACGGCCCGCTCCTTGGAAAAGGATATGAAAAATGTCCATGCAAAGAAAAGCTTTGTTGATAAGAAGTCTGAGTTCAAGGTGCCGACTACCTCAAAGTCTGGGTACCGTAAGTTCTTTAAGAAGGCTAGGACTTCGGGTCCATCTCCTTCTTCCGATTCTTCTGGGGAGACTACGGGTCGGACCCTGGGTGCATGTTTTTCTTGTGTGAAGCCGGGGAACTTTGCCCGTGACTGCTGGAGCGGACGTTCCAAGTCCGAAAGGAAGCCGGGAGCAACTTATGAAGAGAAGGGCAAGGCAGTGGAGTCAACCGCGTCCCATTTTGCTCCGGCTCAACCAAGTGTTTATAATCTTGGCCAACAGGAGGCCATTAAATAAGCGGATGTGGTGACAGGAATGGTTTAGATTTATAGCAAGTCAAATTATTTTATACTTGTTATGTGCGTGTTACCTTACCACTGCTTGTTTAGGATTTGTTTTGATTTGTGAGTATCCGACGAGAGCACTCTTTGATACGGGAGCTTCACACTCCTTTTTGTCCGAAGGGTTCATATCGCACATCGGAGTACCTTCTTCGATGGCGAAGGACAAACTGGACGTGTTGTTGCCCAATGGGTGTTCGATGCGTGTGGAGAGAATCTGTGGCATTCAGATTTGTATTGGGAGTCAGGAGTTCCATTTGCTAGCGTCATTACTGCCGCTGGTGGAGTTCGACATAATATTTGGCATGGACTGGCTCTCGGAGCAGCGAGCTCATATTGATTGCGGTCGCAAGGAAGTCAAGTTAGGAACAGGCCGTGAGATGACTTTTACAGGCTTGAAAGGGTCGAGCAAGACTTTAATGTCTGCTCTTCAGGTGGTGAAGGCGGTTCGTGCTGGTGTAGAGCTGTTCTTTACACTAGTGGAGGTTGCAAAGACTAAACCTACATTGGATAGTATTTCAGTGGTAGCTGAGTACCCTGATGTGTTCCCTGCCGATCATCCTAGAGCCCTGCCTCAACGGGAGATTGATTTCACGATTGAGGTAGTGTCAGGTGCAAAACCTGTGTCACGCTCTCCGTATCGGCTAGCGCCTAAGGAGATGGCATAGCTGAAGGTGCAACTCCAAGACTTGTTGGAGCAAGGTTATGTGCGTCCGAGTTTGTCGCCTTGGAGCTCACCATTCCTCTTTGTTAAGAAAAAGTACGGGAGCTTGAGACTTTGTATTTATTACAGAGAACTGAACAAGTTGACGAAGAAGAACAAGTACCCGATCCCATGGATTGAGGATCTATTTGATCAGTTAGTCAGGTCGATGGTGTACTCAAAGTTGGATCTCAAGTTCGGTTACTATCAGCTAAGAATAAGGGAGAGTGATATCCCTAAGACAACATTCAGTACGATATACGGACATTACGAGTTTACGGTCATGCCGTTTGGGCTGACGATTGCACCGTCAGTGTTCATGGATTTGATAAACAGAACCTTCAGGGAGTACTTAGACCACTTTGTGATCGTCTTCATCGATGACATTTTGGTGTACTCGTAGAGTGAGGAGGATCACTTCAGACATCTGCACTCGGTATTGGAGATGCTGAGGAGCAATAAATTGTACTCCAAGTTCTCGAAATGCGATTTTTGGTTGTCCTTAGTGGCGTTCCTCGGTCATATAGTCAGTGGAGAGGGCATTGTAGTGGATCCGATGAAGATTGTTTCGATACGAGAGTGGCCTGTTCTTACTACGGTAGCGGAGGTCCGGAGTTTTTTGGGGCTTGCCGGCTATTACAGGCGCTTCGTTGAGAACTTCTCGCGGATAGCGTTTGTTAACCCCAAAATCGGCGATCCTTCCAAAGGTAGCCAGCTTGCTCATCGCAGCCTGCCCCGGGTTCCTCATAGAGGTCATGATGCCCTAGGTTGGGCAGACAGAATTCTCTATCGGTTCAAGCCGCGCGGCCTGCGCGGTCTCAGGGGTCTGAACCCCAGGCCGCGCGCCTTCCCTTGGTCGGCAGGGCCCGCGGACTGCTTCTGCAGTCCGCCTCTGCAGACCGCCCCCTTTTTCAGCTTAACCGCATCTTTTTCAACAGATGCTCCTTTGCCGGATTCGGACTCCTATCCACCCAGGTCGGCAACAGGTCGCTCAGTCCTTGCCCCCAGCAATACGGGCAACCAACTCCTCCAGTCCGCCTGCGAGGTGCGGACTCCAACTCCGGCTATCCGACAAGAAAAGAAGCAGTCCAAGTTCCTCGCAAGCTGGGCGGACTCCAAGTGTGATCAAGACTTCCAGTCTGCCTTCACCGCTGAACCCCAACAGCCTCACCAGCCAGGCTCTCCATCTCCAGCATATGCGGACTCAGCCTTGCAGTAGCCGCAGACTTGGAGGACTCTCTATGCAGTCCGCCCATTCCTTAGCTAGCACCAGCTTCTCAGCAGCAGCGGGGTCAACTACTCCTCAGTCCGCAGGCCTTTCGCAGGCTCAACCAGTAGTAGCAGCTTCCTCCTCACTCTACAGCCTTCGTGAGGACTCAGTCAGCAGTTGCGGACTCCTTCCTGTCCGCTACTCAGCAAACGCTCCAGAAGGCAGTTCCAGTCCGCATAACCTCGTGCGGACTCGCCGGACTCCGCGGGCACTCTGCTGCCTGCATCCCTTGCAGCTCGCTCAGTTCAGCAGTGGCTGAATCCGCGCATTCTCCTCGCAGTCCGCCACATAGCTTCCTGCATCCAGCACCCCAGCAGTTGTTGGACAGTCCCAGCTCAGCAGTGATGGACTCCGCGAACCCGCATCGCAGTCCACCGTTGAGTCTCCCATTCTACCATCAGCAACGGCTCAAGTACCAGTCCTAGTCCATGCGGCTTATTCCGGACTCGGCAGACTCCGTTTCCATCTCGCTCAAGTTACCGTCTCACCGGGGGTAATGTCACCGCAAGCCGTTACCTCCTCGGGCCTATAAATAGCCCCCATACCTCTCATATGGGGGTCTGGTCTCTGCGCTCGAGGTCTCTATGCTCGGAGGATCGCTCTCGCGCCCGAAGTCAGCCAGCCAACCCAACTCTTGCGGACTCCAATTCTCAGACCGCACCCGTCTCTGCGGCTTAGTCGCGCGGCCTGTCGGCCTCCGGTTCTCCCATATGCGTGGTCTCCTGATTACCTTAACCACGCGGCCTGCCAGCTTAGCTCTTCAGTCTGCGCGGCCTCGTCTGGCATTCTTCTTCCTTAGCCGCCAGCTTTCTTCTGTACCCCTTTATTGCTTTGTTGTAAAGGTGTATTGGCAAGCTTGTTACTCTCGCTATTAATAAAAGGAAAGCCCGTCGCAAGACTGGAGTTTAAGCCGCAGTGGGCGAAGTCTGCTGTTGCCACTGCTAGCAGCCTCCTTCTCTCTTTCCCTTATTCCTAGCTCAGCTCAGCTCTTCTCGGCAAGCAACCTGCAAGCACAACCGTCATATTAACCGTCTGGTCGACAGCTTCTGATCAACCTCCTCCTCTCTTGATCAACCTTCTCTGTTGATCAAGCCTCTCCTCTGCTCTTAGCACCCTCACCTCTATCCTCGCAACCTCCTTGACAAGCTGCTTGCTCCACTCTCGAGCACTCAGAAGCTTCCCTCTTCTCCTCTATCCCCGCAACCTTCATCCTCTTCCTCTCCTAACTTGTGAGACCGGACACTCCCTCCGTGTTAGCTGCCCCGGTGCCATTTTCGCGCATCAATAGTTAACACGCGACCTTCAGATCCGGTCAGACGGTGAACAACGACAGTTAACCATGTCAGATCATCACTCAGCCGAGAACCTTGTTCCAAGTCCCAGCGAAGATCCTCTCTGGGAGGCCTTCGAGCAGTCGCGCCGTGAGAATTCTCAGCAGTTCAAAGTGATCAACCAAATGTTTGCTGTAATCACGCAGCGACTAAACTCTCAACCAGCAGCTGCTCCAGCTGCCCCAGCTGCTCCGATCAATCCAACACCAACTTTGGAGCACCAGCAAGCTTGTCCTCTAGCTTGCCCGCCGGTCTATCCTCCTTATACAGCGACCTTCCCGCAAGGTCCTACAGCTCCTCTGTGACCTCAAGACGAAGAATTTACTGCTCGCCAAAACTTATTCCGGGATGCAGCTCGGGGAAGCCCTGCTAGGTTTCTCAATTTTCAGGTAAGTCATCCTTACCCTGCAGCTCCTGCCTTTTCTCCTCCTGTAGCAGTTTTTCCATTTTACCCTCTTGCTTCTTTTGCAGCTGCAGCTTATGCCCCCTTCTTTCCTTATGCTGTAGGAGATAAAGAAGAACCTTCGCCATTCACAGAGAATGTTCGCCATGAGCCTACTCCAGCTAACTTCAGAGAGCCTCGGTTACCAATCTACACCGGGGAAACTGATTTAGTAAAGCATCTTCAAGCCTTCGAATCGGCTGTTGCTCTCAAGACTCTGTCAGATGCAACTAAGTGCAAGCTCCTTGTGACTACCTTTGATGGGCAAGTGAGGGACTGGTTCTATGGCCTCTGTCCTCACTCCATCACTTCCTTCGTTGATCTACAAAGGGAGCTTCTTCTCAGATTCTCTACCTCAACCAAGAGAAAGGGCGGTCCTGAATCCCTCCTTGATATCAAGCAGCGCAACGATGAAACTTGGCCTCAGTTTGTTGATCGATTCCAAAGAGAGATTTTGGACATCAAAATTACCGATCAAGAAATGTACCGAGTGGCTCTTATTCACGGTATTCATGAAAGGCCGCTCAAGTTTGAAGCCAATGTCCGAGCACCAAAAATGTACCAAGAGTTGATTGCTCTAGCCAACTCATACATTCGAGGAGAAAAGAGCAATCCAGGCTTCATCTCCTAGCTTTTATCAGAAAAAGATCCCCCTGTTCACAAGCAACCTCCGAGATCTCCTCGGAAAGACTTTTCATCACACTCAAGAAAGACAAAAAGATTCCAGCATCATCATCAACACCTCTTCCCGGGCCAGGGTCGAGTCCAAGAACGTCTGCTACTGCTACCGGCTCCGTCTTCACAAACAACCTCAGTTGATCAATAACAAGACAATGACTTGCAGGAACATGAATTAGATGGAGCCATGCAAGAAACTCATGACAATGAGCCTCTTGCTTCTCGTCAATACAAGCAAGCTGTATCAAAGAGAAAACATACAAACTTAACTATCTCTATGGAGGATGCTCTTTATATCATCAAAAAGGGGCCAGGTTTTGAATGGCCTCTCCCTATATGACCTGGTCGAAGATGTCATAAGGATTTATTTTGCCAATACCACATATGTGTGGGTCATGACACAGAAAAATGTTGGGCTCTCCATAGGATCGTGGAGAAATTACTAAATCAAGGCAAGTTGCATGAATATACTGCTTAAAATCAACCTTGAAAAAGCCTCTGACAGCTTCGAGTTCTTACTCAGTGCTACTATGGCTTCCAAAACCTATTGGTGGTAAAGCTTTTTCTACCAGATCACCTTCAGTCATACTTTTCCAATTATCTTCACAATGAAATTTGTTCTATAAACTTTACGGCAATCAAACCCTCTTCTTGGTGGTAGCCTGGGTTCTCCCTTTACGGCAATCAAACACACTTCTTAGTGGTAGCCTGTGTTCTCTCTTTACGGCAATAAAACCCACTTCTTAGTGGTAGCTTGGGTTCTCTCTTTACGGCAATCAAAGCCACTTCTTAGTGGTCGCCTGTGTTCTCTTTTTACGGCAATCAAACCCACTTCTTAGTGGTCTCCTGCGTTCTATTTTTACGGCAATCAAACCCACTTCTTGGTGGTAGCCTGTGCTCTCTCTTTACGACAATCAAACCCACTTCTTAGTGGTAGCCTGTGCTCTGTATTTACGGCAATCAAACCCACTTCTTAGTGGTAGCCTGTGCTCTCTCTTTACGACAATCAAACCCACTTCTTAGTGGCAGGCTGTGCTCTCTCTCTACGACAATCAAACCCACTTTTTAATGGTAGCCCGTGTTCTCTCTCTACGCCAATCAAACCCACTTCTTAGTGGTCGCTTCATTCTCAGGATTTCCCCTTGCTTTTCTCTTTTGTGCCCTCCTAGAGGATGCGCGGACAGCCTGCTTTAAGTAGGACTATACTCGGGATGACCTTGCTCAGGCAAGCGATATATAAGGCCCATGGGTGATCACCTATGGCAGCATCCGGTCTTTCTTGGTCACCTCCGAGTATAGACCTCTTTTTTGTCAACTCCCTCTTTCACAGGTGAACAGGTTAATCTGACCTACCAAAAGGATTCCAGCATTCATTTTGCTTATGCCCATCCAGCCATATCAATAGTTAACGCTTGATTTATTGATCTAGGCTTCATGATAAAGAGTTCATCAGGCATTTTCCTTGATATATGGTCATATCGGCCTTATCCCATCAACAATTAACACTTGCAAGCCTTCTCTTCACAGGTACTTGCAAGTTATCTTCATATCTTGTTTGCTCCTAACTCTTTCCTTGCTGAGATTAGCAAACAACTGGAAGCCTTCTCTTCACAGGTACTTGCAAGTTATCTTCATATCTTGTTTGCTCCTAACTCTTTTCTTGCAGAGAGCGGCAAACACTTGCAAGCCTTCTTCCAGGTACTTGCAAGCTTATTTTCATATCTTGTTTGCTTCTAATTCTTTCCTTGGAGAGATTAGCAAACACTTACAAGCGTTCTTTCAGGTACTTGCAAGCTTATTTTCATATCTTGTTTGCTTCTAATTCTTTCCTTGGAGAGATTAGCAAATACTTGCAATCCTTCTCTCAGGTACTTGCAAGCTTATTTTCATATCTTGTTTGCTTCTAATTCTTTCCTTGCAGAGATTAGCAAACACTTGCAAGCCTTCTCCATAGGTACTTGCAAACTTCTCACATATACCTTGTTTGTTCCTAACTCTCATTTTGCAGAGATCAACCGACACTTGCAAGCCCTTTCATAGGTACTTGCAAGTTACTTTCATATACTGTGCATACCATTAACTCTTCTTTTGCAGAAACCAACAAAAACTTGCAAGTTCCTTCCAGGTACTTGCAACTCATTTTTCCTTCTTGTATACCCTTCATCCTTCCTTTTTTGCAGAGGATAACAGGTACTTGCAAGCCTCCATCAGGTACTTGCAAGTTATTATGCTTTTATGTTTTCCTCACTTTCATTTTGCAGAACTTAGTGGAAGACACATCTTCTTCATTTTGAAAAGGCAAACTCAGGTACACACTCGACGTACCACCCATACATGCCTACCCTAACTTTCCGCTTGCAGGAAAATAGGCAGGCAACACCAAACTCCTAAGGAGAGACTTCAGGTTCTATCTCTCCTTGCCCCCTTCTCTTTCCGTTGGGGTGGATCACGATTTTCGTGGGTCTCCAACTTTTTCGAAGTTCTATTTGGAACTTAAAAAGTGCGGGGATTATGTTAACCCAGAAATCGACGATCCTTCCCAAGGTAGCCAGCTCGCTCATCGCAACCTGCCCCGGGTTCCTCCTAGAGGCCGTGATGGCCTAGGTTGGGCAGACAGAATTCTCTGTCCGCTCAGGCCACGTGGCCTGCGCGGTCTTAACGGTCTGACACCCAGGCCGCGCGCCTTCCCTTGGTCGGCAGGGCCCGCAGACTGCTTCCACAGTTCGACTCTGCAGGCCGCCCCCTTTTTCAGCTTAACCGCATCTTTGTCAACAGATGCTCCTTTGCCGGATTTGGACTCTTGTCCACCCATGCCTGCAACAAGTCGCTCAGTACTTGCCCCCAGAAACCCGGGCAGCCGAATCCTCCAGTCAGCCTGTGAGGCGCAGACTCCAACTCCGGCTATCCGGCAAGAACAGCAGTAGTCCAAGTTCCTCGCGAGCTGGGCGGACTCCAACTACGATCAAGAATTCCAGTCCGCCTTCACCGCTGAACCCCAACAGCCTCAACAGCCAGGCTCTCCATCTCCCGTATATGCGGACTCAGCCTTGCAGCAGCCGCGGATTTGGCGGACTCTCTATGCAGTCCGCCCATTCCTTAGCGAGCACCAGCTTCTCAGCAGCAGCAGGGTCAACTCCTCCTCAGTCTGCAGGCCTTTCGCAGGCTCAGGCAGTAGTAGCAGCTTCCTCCTAAGTCCACATCCTTCGTGCGGACTCAGTCAGCAGTTGCGGACTCCTTCTAGTCCGCTACTCAGCAAACCCTCCAGAAGGCAGTGCTAGTCCGCATAACCTCGTGCGGACTCGCCGGACTCCGCGGGCACACTGCTGCCCGCATCCCTTGCAGCTCGCTCAGTTCAGCAATGGCGGACTCCGCAGATTCTTTTCGCAGTTCGCCACATAGCTTCCAGCATCCGCCACCCCAGCAGTAGGCGGACAGTCCCAGCTCAGTAGTGACGGACTCCACGAACCCGCATCGTAGTCCGCCGCGGAGTCTCCCATTCTGCCGTCAGAACCGGCTCCAGTACCAGTCCTAGTCCGCGCGGCTTGTTACGGACTCGGCGGACTCTGTTTCCATCTCGCTCAAGTTACCATCTCACCGAGGGTAACGTCACCGCAAGCCGTTACCTCCTCGGGCATATAAATAGCCCCCATACCTCTCACATGGGGGTCTGGTCTCTGCGCTCGAGGTCTCTATGCTCGGAGGATCGCTCTCGTACCTGAAGTCAGCCAGCCAACCCAACTCTTGCGGACTCTAATTCTCAGACCGTACCCGTCTCTGCGACTTAGTCGCGCGGCCTGCCGGCCTCCGGTTCTCCAGTCCATGCGGTCTCTTGATTCCCTTAACCGCTCGGCCTGCCAGCTTAGCTCTTCAGTCCGCGCGGCCTCCTCTGACATCCTTCTTCCTTTACCGCCAGCTTCCTTTTGTACCCCTTTATTGCTTTGTTGTAAAGGTGTATTGACAAGTGAAAGTCCACCTAGTGTCAACTATGTTCACCTATGGGGGGGGATAGGTGACGTGCAGCGTTTTTGCGGAATTTAAATTGTACCTGCACACAAAAATAAAACAACACAGCACAACAGAGTACACAAGCTATTTATAGTGGTTCCCCGACTTGGGTACATCCACTTTCCCCCTTCGACCTATCTCCCAACCAGGGACGACTCGGTCACTTCTCCAACAGGATTGAAATCCAATCCTTGCACTATCGGAAGGAACCCTTCCACACGTAGGAGTCAACACTCCCACAACCCGGGTTGCACCCAACCCTTACAACTAGGAACCACCGTTCCTTTACAACAAAAGTAAAACTAGAATGTACAAGAGATACAAACTACGTTTGGAGACTTAGGTGTCCCTCTTCGTTGACGACGTGTTTTTGAAGTCCACGAAGAGTCCACTACCCAAGATCTCACTTGGAGAGAATCTCCCCGGAACCGGCGGCGGCAAGATGGGCGGCGGCTAGGTTCACGGGATCGGCGGCAACAACGATGTGCGGCTGCTGTTCTTTAGAGATCCAAACTTCGTAGCGAAACTAGCTAGGTCTACCAACGGTCACACTAGGATCAATCGTCTCAATCGATTCGGATGGGGAAGATTTTCCCGATCTACAAATCGAGAGACAAGAGATCTCTGGTTAGACACGTGAGACGCTGAGGTTAGCTAGGCTTCTGTCGCAGGAGGATCTGGGCGAAACCACGATCAACCGGCGAACAACTTGGCGCGAGCGGAAACGGCGATCTAGGTCACGTCGCGGCTCGCGTATTTCTTTTCTTCTTCGCTGCTTTTACTGTTCAAAATTACCCGTGTATTTATACACACGTATACTCCTAAATGACCGTTGTGGGTCCCACCTGAAGGAAACCCAAGTTCCGGTTTAGCACAGTCCTAGCGGCAGAATTCGGTCCAGCAGCTTCCAGAGAAATTGCTAAGTCAAAATCGGCGAGAATCGAAGGTGATTCTCGACGAATCGGCGAGAATCAGTTAGTGATTCTCGACGATTCGTCGAGAATCACTAGTGATTCTCGCCGAATCACTTGTTGATTCTCAACGAATGTTACTTGGCCATGATCTGCTTGACGATGGGTTCGGCGAGAATCACTAGTGATTCTCGCCGAATCTAACTTGACACCGTTTTGAGGTAGCCGGATAGATTCGGCGAGAATCACTAATGATTCTCGACGATTCGGCGAGAATCACTAGTGATTCTCGCCGAATCGGCGAGAATCACTTGTTGATTCTCGTCGAATTATACTTAGACGAATTTTCGTCTTTCCACCCAAGAGCTGCTCCTTGACCCATCCTTGCTCCTTGTCTGCTCTTGCATAAACACGGCCCTGTACTTGAAGTAAGTGCACTCCAATAGAGAGAGTACACGTAGGCCAACACACTGATCTACTCAACGAGGGATTACGTCGTGCAGACCCGTGTATATTGATCTACTGTACCCTGACATTGGTGTGCACTTAGCGTGGAATAACTGCAAGCTCAACTTAAGAGGTTTCATCAAATACATTGTGAATTCATCTTAGCTTGACAGGTGGCTTCCTCAAATCCAGGTAATTGTGGATACAATACCCAACAATCTCCCCCTATTTGACGAAGCCAAAATCCTACTTGCTAAGATGAATAACACCAACCAAATAATATAAACATCATTCAGAATTTAAATATGCAGCACAGGAGAGTATAAGCAACCAGATCAATACTTGAGTCATTCACAAATTCAAATACATATGCAAATATATATATGTATATATAATCTCAGAATTGTTCATATAATAACAATAAATGTTAATTGTTCTTAAGAGAGAATGACAGGCTATAAGTTTTTGACTACTTTTCTTTGGCTAAGTCATCCTTGAGTTTTTGAGCCAAATATTTCTTTCTTTGCCTCTCCATATACTCTTTGGGCTTCAGATAATATCTGGGAGCAGGAGCTTTATCTGCCGCCGTGTTGGTCCTGAAGAAGATGTTTCGTTTCGCTTCATACGTCTTGTGCATTTCCCACTCATACTGGCTGTATACTTCGTTTTGATTGATTTCTCCTTTTTCTTGTAGCCAGAAAGTGTCCAAGATGATATTCTTTGAAACTAGACTCCACTTTTCGTTTCTTACTTCCTCCTCACTCAGTCAAATTCTCTTTTCAGCTTGTGTCTCCTTGGAGGTCCCTTCTTGAGCTTTTCTCTTGCCCCTAGCTTTTGCTAGGGCCTCTTGGTCAAACATGCTCATCAGTTTTGCTTTGGAAATAGCCATAGCATCATCTTCACTCATGGGAACCTTTGCAGCACTTACTCCCTCAGCAGCCGTAGAAGTCTCAGGAGCATGAATACCCGCATGATTTTCAGGCAAAACGACGCCTAATGCCTGTTGGAGCATCCACCAGCAACTGTCATAGACATATTTGTTTGACTGTTCAAAGTTGTTGATCATAACTTCCCGAAGCTCAGCCATCTTAGTTATATATTCTTTCTCCCCCTTTTTGGCTTCGACTGCGATGGAGTTTGCATAGGAGTGCAGTGAGTCATCAATATGCTTTGTCGTCCTGGAGAATTCAGTGACCAATGCTTGTTGATTGGCGTTGAGAGTTACCATATTACCGTCAAACTTTTGAATATTGTTTGCTACAACATGAGCATTCTGATTTACTACGGCGAGAGTATCGGTGTTCGTTTTCAATCCGGCCATAAGAAGAGTGACAGCTTGCCCGGCCGCTGTATACTTATCTTCAAATTTCTTTTCCATCACGTCAAGTTTATGACTGATCTCCACCATGTTCTTGAGCATGAGATTTTCAGATTTCTTAATCCTTTTCAACATTTTATCTCGAGCTTTCTCAAAAGATGCCTTAAGCTCATCCACTATGCCCTGAATGATATTCACGGTGTGAGTGGCTATATCATCTCGTAGGGGAATATTCTGAGGCACTTCTTGGCCTTGCACTTCATCAGATGAACCTGTAGAGCTGGACAGGAGCACAGTCCCTAATGGAGGAATACTTGCAGCATTTACAGATTTCTCGGACTCCCCCTCCACTCGTGCACCAATGTTCTCAGGAACGATCTCAGGTGCGTGCTTGTCAGATGGAGGTTCAATGATATCCCGAGTCTCCACTACGTCCTGTCCCTCAGTTCCGTCTTCCTTACCTTCCTCACCTTCAGCATCCAGAAGATCATTTTCATCAGCATCATCTTCCAATTCTTTGTCAGCAGTCTCCTGTACAGCAGCTTCGGCTCCTTGATCGTTCAGGTTCAGGGCCTCCTCATTCTCCGACACAGTTTCACTTTCTTCTTGTATATTTACCACTTCATCTCTGGCTATCTGGGAGATGTCAGATACTATATCAGTATGAGTGGGTAGAGGCTCCCCCTCAATTCCTGCAGTCAAAGCATCAGGAATTTCACTGGGGATTACTGCTGGAGATACGTCTTGTTGTTCTTCCACGGCAGCCTGCCCAATTTGCCTCTCCCATCTATCAAAAACACTTGAGTCCATTTTCTTTAAGTAATGTATAGGAATACCTTTACTCCTGTCATATTTATCTCCATTCAGTTGATTGAGATACAGACTAATGATTCAGCCAAAACTCGGAGTTCTCAGGGTGTCCTTTATCTTCTCAAAGAGCAATGCCCCCCAGTTGAATCTTTTTATGCAGACAATTGCCACCAGGATCTTGAACATATCCGCAGAGATATGGTCATGAGAGCCCGGCTTGCAGATGAGTACCTTTCCAATTATGTCTGACAGAAGCTTCCCTTCTTCATTCATATCCTTGCGCTTTATCGACCGAGTTCCTCGTGGGAGACCACAGAATAAGAGAGTCCTGGTTTTGTCTTCTTCCTCAAGATAGTCCTTGTGCTCTGAGCAAGAGAGCTGCAGGAAGCGGGTCAGCTTGCTGGCAGACATCTTGATCTTTGCCCCAGCCACCTTGCTCTTGATAAGAGAGTCTTCATTTCGGAGTCTGGCGGTAGCGAAGAACTCCAGCACCTCTTTGTCCAAGATTTTACATGGGTGCTCCAGTACGAATGAGAGCCCAGCCTCTTCCAGCATAAGAATGATGTTTCTGAATTCGTTAGAGGCATGAGAGAACCCTGTTCGAACTAGCTCGCACCCAGTGACCAGCCCAGCGGTTGTCCTTGGAGCCATTGCACACCTAGGGAGAAAATCCCTACTCTACGCTTAATTAACAGTCAAAAGGGAAGCGACACTTGTGATAACGTCCAAGTACGGGTGAGGAAGAGGTTACCTAAAAGCGTAGACGGGAGATAGTTGGTTGAATATGATGGACCCGGATGAGTGCACGTGGAGAAATTCCTGGAAGGAAGAATCGAAACCGGGAGAGATCGTCGGTGAGCTTCCTGCGAGAGATCTTCGGTGAGCGTCCTGCGGGATGTCGACTGAAGCCTGCGTGATTCGGCGAGATACTTACGGGAAGACGATGGAGACCTTCGGTGAGAAACTTTGGTGGGATTCTTGCGGGAAACCTTTGGTGAGAAACTTGCGGTGAGAAACGATGGAGACCAGGGAAGACGATGGAGACCTTCGGTGAGAAACTTGCGGGATCGACGAAAGGGGAAGGCGATTCGGCGAGAACATTGCGGGATTCGGCGAGTTTCCTGCGGAAACTGCGTGAGATCGACGGGATTCCTACGGAAGGTGAAGGGTCGGCGGGAATTCTAAATATATAAAGGATTGTGAGTCCGGCGGGAGACAGCGTGAGATCGACGGGATTTAGAAGGGATTTTAACTGGTTTCGGCTTTTCCATATAAGTTAATATAAAAATCTTATAAACATGTGAATACTTCTTAAAGCCACTATTTGGGGTTTGAACCGGCTTTTCCATACATTTCTTGATGGCAATCTTCGCTAGTTTTTAGTGAACTAATTTAAGCCTGTAGATGTTAGATCTCAAGTCTACCAGTGGAATTTCCGATAAGTCGTCATGGTTGTATCTATGGTTTATGAATACCGTGTTAACATATCCTTAGATGTACGCACATACAAGTGTAAGTATATGTAAGACCCCTCCACCCGGATCCCAAAACACGGCACGAAGAGGGAGTCTTATGCATTCCAAATAATAAACACCATCATTCACAGTTCTTCGGTGAGTAGCACAAATTATTTAATCTTGACAGAATTCCACCGACTCTTGTTGCACTTTATATAAAACCAGAATTCTAAGTGTATCACTAATCTGGACAGCAATTTCGACCGGAGATTCCCGAGGCTACAGGAATCCGGTGAAGTCGTGTAACCCCTCGTTGGAAAGATCTTTTCATGATCTACAACTTTCATATTCAGGTCACAACCCAGATCTGACAATAACTTATTCGAAATCGTGTAACCCCTCGTTGGTGTGAGATTGCATGTGGTGTGAGTCGACACGCGGTGTCGTAATCCCGGGTTAAGGATAGTGTGGCAGGTCTACGGGCTCGCCAGTCGTCACACCGACGGGAGTTGGCAGTTAGACTTGGTCGGTTTGGGCTGTGTCCTCGGTGTTCACTTCCCGAGGCCCCTCCGACCATGTGGACGGTTGGGCTGTGTCCTCGTGCTTTCTTCCGAGGCCCCTTCCGGGTCACACAAGGCCAGTTCGGGCTGTGTTCTTGGTGCACATCTACCCAAGACCCCGCTGGGCCATAGTACGCATGGGCTCCGCTGTTGTGTTCTTAGCGTTGAGGCGTACGGAGGCCTAGGTGAAGTAGTGTGATACCCGCCTAGTAGTAGAAGTGCCCGTTCTACTGTCACCGCCTGGCCACGGCGGCTGATGCCTGAGAGGTTAGCTACCTGCTCGAAAAGTGGGAACTACAGTCTGTGTCGACATAGCAATCGCATGGGTATGCATGGGTGAGTCATTGCATAGCATTCATAGCATTTCATATCATTGCACAACAAGATCCTCATCGTATAAGTTTGTATGGGCACTCTTATACGATGAGTTACTTTTATGATTTGTAACGTCCCGAATCGCTCTAGGCCCCTAGTGTGTGTGTTTTGAGTCAGGAGGGTTGACTTGAGTCCTGAGAGTGCAGGGAATTGGACTGCACTTGTGGAGAAATGGAGAATCAGTGTAAAAAGGAGGTCACGCCGCAGGTAGAGCAGCCGCAGACTACGCAGCAGGACAGCCAGGCCAGGACGACAGGGCCTGATGTGACGGTGCCGTCGATACCGTCTGTTACTGATGTTAGTATTTTTATTACTCTGATGTAGCCCGTTTGGGCAATGATTAGCTGTACTCTGATATTTTGTAGAAGCATGTTTTAGCTTCTCATTATTGATGTTTTGGACTTTATAACTTAGTGTGGATTTGACTTCTGGATGTTTATGTACTTGGTTGGGTTGGCATGTTATATTGATATTGTTGTAGCCTGCGGAATAGGCGTCTTGTGGTACAGGTTAGCCCGTGTGCTAATGCTACCGCAAGGCGGCTGTTCCGGGCATAAGACTCCCTCTTCGTGCCGTGTTTTGGGATCCGGGTGGAGGGGTCTTACAAATGGTATCAGTTTGCCACGATCCTCAACTAAGAAGTCATTCAACAATGGTGCCACCCCCGTTTGGTTAGTCAGTTTGGGACAAACTGACTTAGCGGAAGCAGTGGTGTGCCCATATGTAATTCACATTAAGTTTGTCCAACTTTGACCTTAAGTTTAGCCAACCTGACCACAAATTTGTCGTGTATGTGTAGGTTCCACTGCATGTTGAGCCGATGGGGGGTACTCCTACCCCTCCCATACCCACTCAGTTCCAACAGTCTGAGTTGGGGCAAACGCTTACCGCCATTCTTGATGCTTTTAAGGCACAGCAGGCTCCGGTGCAACAACAAGCCCCGAGCTCCAACTGGTTGAGCACCTTCCGGGCTCTCTCCCCTCCCGTCTACCTTGGGACGGAGTCAGCCGTACGTACAGAGGAATGGCTAGACACGATAGAAGAGTTGCTGGCTGGTATCCGTTGCCCGACCAACATGGCAGTGACATTGGCAGTGTCCGTCTTGGACTTACATGCGAAGAGGTGGTGGAAGTCCCTCATGGGCTCTACCTTCCAAGGCCGGATCTACACAGAGATAAGTTGGAGTGAATTCTCGGGTGTTTTCTTGGAGCACTTTATCCCTACATCGGCCCGAGATGAGCTTGAGCAGAGGTTCCTTCTACTAAAGCAGGGATCAAAGTCGGTTACAGAATACCAGCGGGAATTCCAGCATCTCGCAAGGTTTGCAGACTCTTATGAGTTGGATGACAGAGGTTATGCCAAGCACTTCTATAAAGGGCTGCGAGATCCCCTAAGGCAGTCCCTTTTGTTTATAGCGGATGGTAGCTTGGCAGAGATCATTTATATGGCAAAAAGATTGGAGGCGGACCACCTGGGTTGTAGTAAGAGGCCTGCGGAGGACGTGATGGAAGCCGGCCCAAGTAATAGAAGGAGACGGGACTTCAGAGGAGGAAGAGGTTATCAAAGAGGTGGCGGGCGTGTCCACCGAAACTATAGGGTGGAGCATCTAGTTCCGCAGCCGCCTGCGTTGCCTCCACCCCCACAGCATCAGCGATTTCAACAACCTGAAGGGCGTCGTGGTCTGGTGTGCTTCGAATGCAACCAGCCGGGCCACATCCGGCGTTTTTGCCCGCAGCTATATGGGAACGCCCCTCCTGCCCTCCCTCCTGCTCTCCCTCCTGCTCTCCCTCCAGCAGCTCCACGAGGGCGGGGATATATGCGCGGTCGAGGACGAGGACCGCCAAGAGGAAACCCCGGACCGGTCCGGGATCAGGTGTACGCGCTTGACATGGCGCAGGAAAGGAACCCACAAGATGTGATTGCAGGTATGATTTAATTAATTTACATATTTGCATGATCTAGCTTGAATTGATTAGAACTTACTAGCCACTAGCAATAAGTTTTGGATGTTGGTACTTAGGCACCGTGATTATTGGCGGGAAGACAGCCTATGCGCTGTTCGATACCGGTGCCTCACACTCCTTTGTGTCCGAGGATTTCATAAAAGACATGGGGGATGTACAGTACTTCACTGGCATAGCCCGACGTGTACGCCTTCCGGACGGCTCAGGGATGATCGCAACCGCCAAGTGCGAGTTGGAGTTATTTATTGATGGGAAGGCCTTTGATACGCCGACCACGGTTCTGAGAATGTCGGAGTTTGACATCATTTTGGGCATGGCATGGCTGGACTGGCACTTCGCGAGGATCGACTGCGCGGAGAAACGGATCTATTTGAGGCATGGAGACTCTGACGTCATCTTCCAAGGTATTGGCTTCGCGCCACGTATGATATTATCTTCTATTCAGGCTGTAAAGGCTCATATGAAGGGGGATGAGGTCTTCATGATCTGGTTCGAATAGAAGGAAGCACACGTGGATGTTTTGGTACGCCTTTTCGTGGAGCAATTTGTACGGTATCATGGCGTGCCCAAGACAATTGTTTCAGATCGGGATGGTCGGTTTACATCCAATGAGTGGAAGGCGGTACAGGCGTATTTAGGCTCACGCCTAACCTTTAGTACCGCATTTCACCCACAGACGGACGGGCAGTCAGAGCGGACCATCAGAACACTGGAGGATTTATTGAGGTTATGTGTGTTGGACAGAGGAGAGCCATGGGAAAGGCTCTTGCCACTAGTGGAATTCTCCTATAATAATAGCCATCAGGCAAGCATCGGCATGGCGCCCCATGAAGCCCTTTACGGAAGAAGGTGCAGGACTCCCTTGTCTTGGGTGCAAGATGAAGATCCGAAGGCATTGGGGAACGAATATATAGATGATACTGATGCGGCGGTCAGATTGATACGGGATCGCATGTTGGAGGCTCAAAGTCGACAGGCGAAATATTATAATAAAAAGCATCGGATGGTGGAGTTCCAGGTGGGAGAAAAAGTGTTCCTCAAGATTCGGCCGATGCATGGAGTGTCGCGGGTGCGTGGAGTGAAAAAGCTCAGCCCAAGGTATGTTGGGCCTTATACTATATTGGAAAGGATTGGCCCGTTGGCCTATCGGTTGGAGTTACCACCAGAACTAGAAAATCTCCACGACTTGTTCCATGTGTCGTCGCTTCGAAAAGCACTGTTGCGGCCCGACCAGTATATTCCCACTACTGATGGTGCAGTGGCATCAGATAGGTCTGTGCGACTAGAGCCGGTGCGGATTGTTGACAGCGAGACAAGGACTTTGCGCCGCAAAAGTGTACCCTTGGTGAAGGTACTATGGTCGAATCATGGGAAAGAAGAGTACACGTGGGAGCCAATGGATTTAATGCAGCAACGCTACCCGGAGTTGTTTGCTCAAGGTAATCTTATTTAAAAGCATATGTTAAGTTTCCTGTTATGCTCTTCTCCCCATAGCATAAGCCTGATTTCGGGGACGAAATCTTTTATTTTGTTTATAGGATTTGTAACGTCCCGAATCGCTCTAGGCCCCTAGTGTGTGTGTTTTGAGTCAGGAGGGTTGACTTGAGTCCTGAGAGTGCAGGGAATTGGACTGCACTTGTGGAGAAATGGAGAATCAGTGTAAAAAGGAGGTCACGCCGCAGGTAGAGCAGCCGCAGACTACGCAGCAGGACAGCCAGGCCAGGACGACAGGGCCTGATGTGACGGTGCCGTCGATACCGTCTGTTACTGATGTTAGTATTTTTATTACTCTGATGTAGCCCGTTTGGGCAATGATTAGCTGTACTCTAATATTTTGTAGAAGCATGTTTTAGCTTCTCATTATTGATGTTTTGGACTTTATAACTTAGTGTGGATTTGACTTCTGGATGTTTATGTACTTGGTTGGGTTGGCATGTTATATTGATATTGTTGTAGCCGGCAGAATAGGCGTCTTGTGGTACAGGTTAGCCCGTGTGCTAATGCTACCGCAAGGCGGCTGTTCCGGGCATAAGACTCCCTCTTCGTGCCGTGTTTTGGGATCCGGGTGGAGGGGTCTTACAGTATAAGTATAAATATATATATATATATATATATATATATATATATATATATATATATATATATATATATATATATATATATATATATATATATAAATGTGCATACAATATGACTCAAGTCTTGGAATTGATCAAACGTACCTGGGATTATGAGAGTTATCATTTAGTCCCTCAGGTAAAACATATTAGGAGCTCAATGTGAGTATGCTCAAGTAGATATCACATCTGTTATTCCAGACGCTTGTTCCATTTTAGTCTTGAGCCACCTACTGTCTAGTTCCCATCATTTTTACGGGAACCTAGACTACCCTGCAAGAAAGAATTACTTTACCTTAGGAACCCAAATCATATTGGGTCCTAGGTTCCTGTTAGCATAAGCACTCGACTGTCTTCCTTCAGAAAACCTGTCAGGAAGACTACCTCTGCCCCGAAAATGTGGATAGGCCCTTGCCCTTGACACAAAGGGGTTGTTCCAACAGTCGATGGCAAAGTGTCACACTTTGCCACAGCACCAACACGGGTGAATGTTGTATCGCCATTTCTGACCTAATCTAGTGACTGATGTAGTCACAGTCCTAGGTCTAAACGGGATAGGGCATGATCTCCTCACAAAATTTCCTCTTCCACCGTGACAGGTGGAAGGGTGGAAGGAATGCATGTTGCGAGCGTCATGAGGCCGTGGAGGTGGTGCCTTCCTTTCATGCATCCCCCTTCCTGAGGCCCCATGAAAACTTACACCATGACTTCTAACCTCCCTATCTTGTGTCCTCGGGTGGTGAGAAGTGTTCTGTGAGCTGGGACATGCAGATTCACACCGAGTTGAGGCAGTGGCAGTGAATACAAAGGGCTCAGAATGAGCCTTAGGTATTCTCTCATGGGTGGCCACGACGGCCCTTGCACTACGGGTGTCTCCACATGAGGACAGATCACCCTTGCAGTGACCATGATTGTTCCTGTGGTCATACCTGAAGGCATGATGAGTTGCCTTCCTGCTTGGAGTGGGCGGTCGGAATACCGTTTCCCCATTTCTCCACGAATTGATAATCCGGGAGATCCACCCATTTTCTTGCTTTCTCTTTATAGCATCAACCTTGGAAAAGTTTGATACTATTCTTTTCTTATTCTCTAGACTACTCTCTAGAGCTGAGATTTTAGAGTCCTTGACCTTGTTGGATGCCAATTGGAGAACCAACAAGAGCTTCAGTCGAGCAATCTCTTGAGCTTGCTCCTTAGCAAGTAGGTTGCTTGTCTGAAGGGCTCTCTATAGGGAATCAGGATTTTCTGAAGGAAAGCAGTTCCTGTCTTCAGAAACTTCAAGAGAGACGGGGCAGGATGAAGAAGTTACCTGCTCTTCAGTGTTATTGTCATTAGAGCCAGCATCCGTTGTGTCATCCTCATCAGAGCTGCTTTCCTCACTGGCCTCTTCAGTCTCTAACATGGACACTGGAGCTCTGATGCTGTCCGATAGATCCTTGCCTTCATCTTCAGAGGCGAGGACCCCCACATAGGCTTCATCCTCTGGTGGACAGCAGATTCCAGCTTTCTCTGACCCCCCCCATCAGCTCTGATATCATCACCCACATAGATTTAGCCGTCCCACATTTTTCCAATCTAGAGCGAGAAGGTCCAGACCAGATATCCATGATAATTTGACGAATCCTCTTGTCCAAGTTAAATAGTGACAGTTCCGTCTCTGACATCTCTGCAATGCACTTGGGCACTTCGATATTCTTTCCAGAGCAGGAGGTCTGCATAGGAATAAAAGGACCCTCTTCCAGGATAAAAGATGCTCAAGGATCGATGGCCTCCAAGTGATATGACACCCTCATCCTCCAGACGGGATAATACTCCTTTGTACATGCGGGGAGTCTTAGTGGCGATATCTCATGATCCAGCTCCATGCTTCTGACACTGGTGGCAGGATACTACTCAAGGTGTAACCTTTTTGATGAGTAACCTCCCTCTGATACCACTTGAAAGTCCACCTAGTGTCAACTATATTAACCTATGGGGGGGGGGATAGGTGACGTACATCATTTTTGCGGAATTTAAATTGTACCTGCACACAAAAATAAAACAACACAGCACAACAGAGTACACAAGCTATTTATAGTGGTTCCCCGACTTGGGTACATCCACTTTCCCCCTTCGACCTATCTCCCAACCAGGGACGACTCGGTCACTTCTCCAACAGGATTGAAATCCAATCCTTGCACTATCGGAAGGAACCCTTCCACACGTTGGAGTCAACACTCCCACAACCCGGGTTGCACCCAACCCTTACAACTAGGAACCACCGTTCCTTTACAACAAAAGTAAAACTAGAATGTACAAGAGATACAAACTACGTTTGGAGACTTAGGTGTCCCTCTTCGTTGACGATTTGTTTTTGAAGTCCACGAAGAGTCCACTACCCAAGATCTCACTTGGAGAGAATCTCCCCGGAACCGGCGGCGGCAAGATGGGCGGCGGCTAGGTTCACGGGATCGGCGGCAACAACGATGTGCGACTGCTGTTCTTTAGAGATACAAACTTCGTAGCGAAGCTAGGTAGGTCTACCAACGGTCACACTAGGATCAATCGTCTCGATCGATTCGGATGGGGAAGATTTTCTCGATGTACAAATCGAGAGACAAGAGATCTCCGGTTAGACACGTGGGACGCTGAGCTTAGCTAGACTTCTGTCCCAGGAGGATCTGGGCGAAACCACGATCAACCGGCGAACAACTTTGCGCGAGCGGCGGCGGCGGCGGCGGAGCGGAAACGGCGATCTAGGTCACGTCGCGGCTCACGTATTTCTTTTCTTCTTCGCTGCTTTTACTGTTCAAAATTACCCGTGTATTTATACACACGTATACTCCTAAATGAACGTTGTGGGTCCCACATGAAGGAAACCCAAGTTCCAGTTCAGCACAGTCCCAGCGGCAGAATCCGGTCCAGCAGCTTCCAGAGAAATTGCTAAGTCAAAATCGGCGAGAATCGAAGGTGATTCTCGACGAATCGGCGAGAATCAGTTAGTGATTCTCGACGATTCGTCGAGAATCACTAGTGATTCTCGCTGAATCACTTGTTGATTCTCAACGAATGTTACTTGGCCATGATCTGCTCGACGATGGGTTCGGCGAGAATCACTAGTGATTCTCGCCGAATCTAACTTGGCACCGTTTTGAGGTAGCCAGATATATTCGGCGAGAATCACTAGTGATTCTCGCCGAATCGGCGAGAATCACTTGGTGATTCTCGTCGAATTATACTTAGACGAATTTTCGTCTTTCCACCCTACAGCTGCTCCTTGACCCATCCTTGCTCCTTGTCTGCTCTTGCATAAACACGGCCCTGTACTTGAAGTAAGTGCACTCCAATAGAGAGAGTACACGTAGGCCAACACACTGATCTACTCAACGAGGGATTACGTCGTGCAGACCCGTGTATATTGACCTACTGCACCCTGACATTGGTGTGCACTTAGCGTGGAATAACTGCAAGCACAACTTAAGAGGTTTCATCAAATACATTGTGAATTCATCTTAGCTTGACAGGTGGCTTCCTCAAATCCAGGTAATTGTGGATACAATACCCAACAACAAGCTTGTAAATCTCGCTATTAATAAAAGGAAAGCCCGTCGCAAGAGTGGCGTTTAAGCCACGGCGGGCGAAGTCTGCTGTTGGCGCTGCTAGCGGCCTCCTTCTCTCTTTCCCTTCTTCCTAACTCAGCTCAGCTCTTCTCGGCAAGCAACCTGCAAGCACAACTGTCATATTAACCGTCTGCTCGACAGCTCCTGATCAACCTCCTCCTCTCTTGATCAACCTTCTCTGTTGATCAAGCCTCTCCTCTGCTCTCAGCACCCTCACCTCTATCCCCGCAACCTCCTTGACAAGCTGCTTGCTCCACTCTCGAGCACCTAGAAGCTTCCCTCTTCTCCTCTATCCCCACAACCTTCATCCTCTTCCTCTCCTAGCTTGTGAGACCGAACACTCCCTCCATGTTAGCTACCCCGGTGCCATTTTCGGGCATCAACAGCGTTACCTCTCACGACTTTGTTGAGGAAGGAGCAGAAGTTTGTTTCAACGCCGGAGTGCTCATGAGCTTTTGAGGAATTGAAGTATCGGTTGACCACGGCGTCTGTGGTGAGTTCAAAGAGTGGGACCGAAGGCTTTGAAATCTACAACGATGCTTCGTGCAGTGGTTTGGGTTGCATGCTACTGCAGCATGGAAGCATTATACCATATGGCTCGAGACAGATGAAAGTGCACGAGAGGAATTATCCGGTCCATGACTTGGAGTTAGCGGCCGTGATTTTTGCCTTGAAGCTATGGAGGCACTACTTGTATCGGGTAAGGGTCGATATCTATACCGACCATAAGAGCCTGAAATATTTGTTGGATCAGAAATATCAGAACATGCGGAAGCGTAGATGGATGGAGTTCCTGGGGGACTATACATTCAATATCCACTACGTGCCTGGTAAAGGCAATGCGGTTGCGGACGCGTTGAGTCGTCGGGCCCCAGCTCAAGCCAATTGGTTGTTGGTCCATGATGAGCGGTTGGTTCGGGAGTTGGAAGCGTTGGAGATCTCTTGCGTAGACCAGTAGTCGAGTGCTGAAGAACTATTGAACTGGACGGAAGTTCAGTATGACCTGGCTGATCGGATTCGGCAGGCTTTGGATGTGGATAGCAGAATGAAGCAACTCATGATAGAGGCTCTGGATGGGTTAAATTCCCAATATGAGGTTGTGGATGGTTTGCTTTGGAAATACAGTCATCTGTGCGTCCCGAATGTGGGCACTTTGTGGGTGGAATTGTTGTACGAGGCGCATCATACCAAGTACACGATTCACCCGGGGAGCACGAAGATGTACCGCGATGTGAAGAAATTGTTCTGGTGGCCAGGACTGAAGAAGGATGTGGCACTGTATATGGCAAAGTGTCAGACATGCGCTTTGGTGAAGGCGGAGTGCCAAAAGCAGGGAGGATTCTTTACGTCCTTGCCTATTCCGAAGTGGAAGTTCGCCAACATCACTCTGGACTCTGTGCACGGGTTGCCGAGGTCGCAAAAGGGAAATGACGCCATTTGGGTGGTCGTAGATCGTCTAACGAAGGTATCGTACTTCATTCCGCATAGGAAGGATGATCCGGTTGAGAAATTCGCAAAGTTATATTTGGATAACATTGTACGGCTTCCCGGTGTGCCCCACAGCATTGTGAGTGACCGAGATGGGCGGTTTGCGTCCAATGATTGGAGACTGGTGCAGCAAATGTTGGGTACAAAGCTGAGTTTCAGCACAGCCTTTCATCCACAGACGGATGGGCAGACCGAGAGGGTCAATAGGATAATGGAGGACATGCTTCGCACGTGCGTCCTGGACTACGGGAAGCAGTGGGAGGACCACCTATACTTGGTAGAATTCGCGTACAACAATAGCTACCAGGAAAGCATACAAATAGCGCCCATCGAGGCCCTTTATGGTAGAAGATGTCGCATGTCGTTGTTGTGGTTGGAAACAGGTGAGTCAAAGTTTTACAAGCGATAAGAGGTGGAAGATGCTACTTCATTGGTGCGAACCATTCGGGAGAGGTTGCTAATCGGTCAACACCGCCAGGCTAAGTACTATAATGCCAAGCACATGAACGTGGAGTTCGCTGTTGGCAACTAGGTGTACTTGAAGATCAAGCCATTCAAGGGTGTCTCGCGGGTGTGGCGCTTAAAGAAGCTAAGCCTGAGGTACCTTGAACCGTTTGAGGTTCTGGAGCAGATTGGTGAAGCATCTTATCGTTTGAAGCTATCAGTGTAGCTTAGTGGTCTACATGATGTATTCCATATATCATTGCTACGGAAGGAGGTACAAGAGCCATCACATGTGATTGCGGTGGATCAAGTGCCGGTCGATAATGGGTTAACCACGAAGGTCAAGCCCGTTCGTATTGAGGACTCAAAAGTCAAGCGGCTACGCAATAAAGAGATCAGGATGGTCAAGGTCCGTTGGGACAATTGCGGAGAGAGTTGTAATGCCCCGAAACTCAAAAGAGCTACGGGAGGTGTCTTGAGCCAAGTTTGGAATTTAGCAGGGGGCACATGGCCTGGGACACGGGCGTGTCCCAAGTGCGTGTCGTGCTCGGGTCGATGATCTGGCCGAGAGGTCGACGAATTTTGTAGTCGACGATCGTCGAGCAGCGAACATGGACTGATACACGGGCGTGTCATAGGCCATGTCCTTCTCAGGTTGAAGCCGTGTTGTAGTGTGGTTGTTATAGGGAGTCGGCATACGGGCCGTGGCAGGTAGACATGGGCATGTCAAATTGGACACAGGCGTGTCCAAGACCCGTGTGCTTCTCGGGTTGGTGTTGGTCCCGTGTCTATTGAGTAACACGACTTAAGTACACGGTCGTGTTCTGGATGACACGGGCGTGTCAAGTTTGACACGGGCGTGTCGGTTGCCCGTGTTCTTTCCGGGACCCGTCGGTTTCGATGGCGAATGGGGAACACGGCCCTGGACATGGGCGTGTCACAGGCCGTGTTCGACCCAGATTTTGGATTTCTATGGTGAATCATGGTTGTTCGTTTACTTATTTTGGGATCCGACAGCTGAGGGTTGTTCCTGCTGGGATATACCCGGGTTTAGGGTTGGAAATCCTTCATTTCATCCTACCAAGCTCTTTCTAAAGTTTAGAGAGAGGGGAGAGCAAGGAAGAAGAAAGGGGGGCTAGATCCGGTCACCGACAAAGCTTCGGGGCTCCGCAAGCCGACTTCGGATCTACGGAGGCGAGGAGATTGCGGTGCTTTTCATCTGCATCCATTTCCATGGCAACAAGGAAAAATGCTAGGGTAACGATTCTCATCCTAAGAAATGTAAAGTCCTCTTTTCCTTTGCATAGGAAGCCCGCTCTCGCGAGTTTGCGGTGAGTTGAGGCGTTCCTTTAGGTAGACATGAATAGTCCCCATTGTGTACATGTAGAGTCCGTAATCGAGAACGGATATAGGCATGATGTGTGAAGCCTACCCGGACAAATTGGTCTAGATCGGTGATGTTGCATTGCATAAGTGGCTGGAGAAGACTCCGTGCGAGTGTTTGTTTTTTCGGTTTTCTACACGGTAGATTGCAACTAGGAGACTTGGGTATTAACTCCAAGGTGCACCCGGAAAACTGGCAGATGCATGATTCTACCAGCATGGTGGCCTGGAAGCCAACTTGTACATAACTGGGTTATTTAAAGTGTGTATCGGCTGGGACTCAGGAAAGTTTGACACGCGCATATGGCTTAAATTGTCATTGTGATGCGAGCAACGGGTTAGGCGGAACCGTACCTACACTATGTCGTTCGGTAGGAGCCGTTAGCATAGATGGAGGGTCTTAGGCGGTCTATGGCTTAAAATGATGTAACCAATGCCGGAAAGACAAAATGCTCATAAGATTGGCTGTCCTAGTGGAGGTGATGAGACCGAGACGTCTATGGCTTGAATTGACGTTACGTTGACCGGTTCACCGAGAATGTGCCCTGAGAGCACGAGGTGTGTGGCCGTGCGTGCCCATGCCTGTGATGAAGTTTTAATCTATACTACTTGGTTATGCTAACAAAGTGCATGGAAAGGAGAATCGCCGCCCCGAGTTTGGGGGCGGGATCGTTATAATTTGGTCAGCATAACTGACCGTTGCTTTTGTTTGCCACAGTGCGGTGGATTGTTGCTTGTAGGTACTGTAGAGCCGAGCAGTAAATAGCGAGCTAAAGCCGAAGTTGCTGAGCCGACCCTCGAAGGACAAATTTTGAGTGTTTACTTGTTTATTCATGTGTGATCGGCCTACGTGTCGTGGTATGGAAGACATATTTTATTTGAGTAAATAATTGTAAGGCCTTAAGGACATTGAACTTGTGTATTGTACTTCATTCCTATTGGGTTTTGTAGTGGACATTCATGCTTATGGCTGGGTTCTTTAATTTGCAACTTTTAATAATTGCTTCTGTTAGAATGACTCTATATAGGATGCTGGTTATTAGTTGGATGGTATTCTATTGAGTAACCACCCAGTCTATCTGTGGTATATGGCGTCGGGCCCCGACCGGACCTACTGCTATATGCTATGATATGGATAGGGGGTGTTACAATTTGGTATTAGACTACTGGTTTCGGTCAGGCTTAAATGAATTCGTGGGTGAATTCTTTTTAAGGGGTGGTGAGCACATGTGCGTGCGACATCGATATAACATCAAAAGAACCCATGAATGTCCACTTAGGAATGAAAATACACGTGTTTGAGGAACCTGCGTGTTCCCATAATTGCTTTTTGTAATTTTGTATGGTCGCTTAACGGTGTTTTGTACAACTATAGGAGACCAGAAGCGGTGCTGGGCTGTCAGAACGCCATGTTTCTGAGGCTAGTAGTGCACCAAACGATGCTCCTGCAACGCCTCCATCAGCTGAAACCATACGATTGGTTGTCGAAACAGTGTTTGCCATGATCAATGCGCAACCTGCAAGGCAAATGCAGTATCTCGTTCCTACGATAGAGCAGGTACCGCTTCAGAGGGATGAACCGAGAAGAGTGGAGCAGGTAGTGGTGGAGCCTTTGGTGGCAAGACGAGCAACTAAAAGGCAGCTCAAACACGTTATGAGCTTTAATCCTCCTGTGTTCTCGGGGTTGAGAACCCCATCTCAAGCTAAAGACAGGCTCTCCCACGTGAAGAGAGTCCTGATAGCTACTGAAACGGAGGAGTGGCAGATGACCACTATAGCTACATTCCTGTTGGACGGGGATGCGAGGTTGTGGTGGGAAGGTCTAGAGCTGCATCTCTTGAGAGGAAGGCAACTGACGGATGTCTCGATGGAGGAGTTCTCGAGACTATTCTTGGTAAGGTACCTCCCTTCGGCACAGAGGATAGCTTTGGAGAATGAGTTCCAAAGGTTGGTGCAAGGAGAGAGTAGCGCGGATGAGTATCTCCACGAGTTTGCTTGGTTGGGTCGGTATGTTAGCTCCACATTCGTGGATGAGGAGCGTAAGACGAACCATTTCTATGAAGGTCGGAGAGATGACTTGAGGTTACTGCTCTCGGGGCCGATGACGCAGGGCTTCTTGAACCTGGTCAACACGGCCCGGTCTTTGGAGAAGGACTTGAAGAATGTACAAGCAAAGAAAAGCTCTGGTGATAAGAAGACTGAGTTCAAGGTGCCGACTACCTCAAAGTCTGGGTACCGTAGGTTCTTTAAGAAGGATAGGACCTCGGATCCAGCCCCCTCTTCTGGTGGTTCTGGGGCGACTACGTGTCGAATCCTGGGTGCATGTTTTACTTGTGGAAAGCCGGGGCACTTTGCCCGTGACTGCTGGAGCGGACGTTCCAAGCCCGAGAGGAAGCCGGGAGCAACATATGAAGATAAGGGCAAGTTGATGGAGTCAACCACATCCCATTATGCTCTGACTCAACCAAGAGTTTATAATCTTGGCCAACAGGAGGCCACCAAGCAAGCGGATGTGGTGACAGGTACGGTTTAAATTTATAGCAAGTTAATTTTTAAATACTTGTTATGCACGTATTACCTTACCACTGTTTGTTTAGGATTTGTTTTGATTTGTGATAATCCGGCGAGAGCACTCTTTGATACGGGAGCTTCACACTCCTTTTTGTCCGAAGGATTCATATCACGCATCAGAGTACCTTCTTCGATGGCGAAGGAAAAACTGGATGTATTGTTGCCCAATGGGTGATTGATGTGCTTGGAGAGAATCTGTGGCGTTAAGATTCGTATTGGGATTCGGGAGTTCCATTTGCTAGCGTCATTACTACCGTTGGTGGAGTTCGACGTGATATTTGACATGGACTGGCTCTTGGAGCAGCAAGATTTTATTGACTGCGGCCCAAGGAAGTCAAGTTGGGAACAAGTCATGAGATGACTTTTACGGGCTTGAAAGGGTCGAGCAAGACTTTGATGTCTGCTCTTCAGTTGGTGAAAGCGGTTTGTGCCGGAGCAGAACTGTTTTTCATGCTAGTGGAGGTTGCAAAGCCTAAGCTTACGATGGATAGTATTCCAGTGGTAGCTAAGTACCCTGTTGTGTTCCCTGCTGATCTTCCTAGAGCCCCGCCTCAACGGGAGATAGATTTCACGATTGAGCTCGTGCAAGGTGAGAAACCTGTGTCACGCTCTCCGTATCGGCTAGCGCCTACGGAAATGGCGGAGCTGAAGGTTCAACTGCAAGAGTTGTTGGAGCAAGGGTATGTGCGTCCAAGTTCTTCGTCTTGGAGCGCACCGGTCCTCTTTGTTAAAAAGAAGGACGAAAGCTTGAGACTTTATATTGATTATCGGGAGTTGAACAAGCTAACGGAGAAGAACAAGTACCCGATCCCGAGGATTGACGATCTGTTCGATCAATTAGTCGGGTCAACGGTGTTCTCAAAGTTGGATATCAAGTCCGGATATTATCAGCTCAGGATAAGGGAGAGTGATATCCCCAAAACAGCTTTTAGTACAAGATACGGGCATTACGATTTTACAGTCATGCCGTTTGGGCTTACTAATGCGCCGTCGGTGTTAATGGATTTGATGAACAGGACATTTAGGGAGTACTTAGACCACTTTGTGATCATCTTCATCAACGACATTTTGGTGTACTCGCAAAGTGAGGAGGATCACTTTAAGCATCTGCATTTGGTGCTGGAGACGCTGAGGAGGAATCAATTGTATGTCAAGTTCTCCAAATGCGAGTTTTGGTTATCTTCAGTAGCATTCCTTCGTTACATAGTCAGTGGAGATGAAATTGCGGTGGATCCGGTGAAGATTGTTGCGATACGAGAGTGGCATATGCTTGCTAAGGTAGCGGAAGTTCGGAGTTTTCTGGGGCTTGCCGGCTATTACAGGCGCATCGTGGAGAACTTCTCACGTATAGAGTTACCTCTCACAACTTTGACGAGGAAAGAGCAGAAGTTCGTTTGGACGCCGGAGTGTGCGCGGGCTTTTGAGGAGTTGAAGTGTCGGTTGACCACGGCGTCTGTGCTGAGTTCGCCTAGTGGGACCGAAGGTTTTGAGATCTATAACGATGCTTCGGGAAGTGTCTTGGGTTGTGTGCTGCTGTAGCATGGATGTGTGATAGCATATGGCTCGCGACAGTTGAAAGTGCACGAGAGGAATTATCCGGTCCATGACTTGGAGTTAGCTGCCGTGATTTTTGCCTTGAAGCTATGAAGGCACTACTTGTATGGAGTGAAGGTCGATATCTATACCGACCACAAAAGACTGAAATATTTGTTTGATCAGAAGGATCTAACCATGCGGCAACGTAGATGGATGGAGTTCCTGGGGGACTACACATTCAAGATCCATTACGTGCCTGGTAATGGGAATGTGGTTGCGGATGCGTTGAGCCGCAGGGCCCCAGCTCAAGCCAATTGTATGTCTGTCCATGATGAGCGGTTGGTTCGGGAGTTGGAGGCATTGGAAATCTCTTGCGTAGACAAGCAGTCGAGTGCTGAAGCGCTATTGAACGGGACAGAAGTTCAGTATGACCTAGCTGATCGGATTCGGTATGCTTTTGATGTGGATAGCAGCATGAAGCAGCCCATGTTAGAGGCTTTGCATGGGTCAAATTCCCAATATGAGGTCGAGGATGGATTGTTTTGGAAAGACGGTCGTCTGTGCGTCCCAAATGTGGGCACTTTGCGGGTGGAATTGTTGTACGAGCCGCATCATAGTAAGTACACAATTCACCCGGGGAGCACGAAGATGTATCGCGATGTGAAGAAATTGTTCTGGTGGCCAGGACTGAAGAAGGATGTGGCACTATACGTGGCGAAGTGTAAAAATTGTGCCTTAGTGAAGGCGGAGTGCCAAAGGCTGGGAGGATTCTTGAAGTCTTTGCCTATTCCGGAGTGGAAGTTCGATGACATTACTATGGACTTTGTGCACGGGCTGCCAAGGTCGCAAAAGGGAACGACGTATTTGGGTGGTCGTAGATCGTCTAACAAAGGTGTCGCATTTCATTCCGCATAGGAAGGATGATTCGGTTGAGAAATTGACAAAGCTATATGTGGACAATATTGTGCCGCTCCATGGTGTTCCCCGCAACATCGTGAGTGACCTAGATGGGCAGTTCACGTCCAATGATTGGAGACTGGTGGAGCAGATGTTGGGAACAAAGCCGAGTTTCAGTACGGCCTTTCATCCGCAGATGGATGGTCAGACTGAGAGAGTCAATAGGACAATGGAAGACATGCTTTGCATGTGCGTCCTGGACTTTGGGAAGCAGTGGGAAGACCACCTATACTTGGTGGAGCTCGTGTACAACAATAACTACCAGGCATGCATACAAATGATGCCCTTCGAGGCCCTCTATGGTAGAAGATGTCGCACGTCGTTGTCTTGGTTGGAAACGGGCGAGTCACCGACAAGAGGTGGAAGATGCTACTTCGTTGGTGCGAACCATTCGGGAGAGGTTGCTAATCGCTCAGGACTGTCAAGCTAAGTACTATAATGCCAAGCACATGAACGTGGAGTTCGCTGTTGGCGACTGGGTGTACTTGAATATCAAGGGTTTCAAGGGTGTCTCGCGGGTACGGCGCTTAAAGAAACTAAGCCTGAGGTACCTTGGACCGTTTGAGGTTCTGGAGCGGATTGACGAAGCAGCGTATCGGCTGAAGCAATCAGTGGAGCTTAGTGGTCTACATGATATATTCCATATATCGGTACTACGAAAGGCGGCACAAGATCCTTCGTATGTGATCGCGGTGTATCAAGTGCCGGTGGATAATGGGTTGACGACGAAGGTCAAGCCCGTTCGAATTGAGAACTCGGACGACAAGCGGCTACGCAATAAAGAGATCAGGATGGTCAAGATCCGTTGGGACAATTGCAGTCGGGAGGAGCTCTCGTGGGAGCGAGAGCAGACCATGCTTGAGGAGTACCCAGAGTTATTCCACTCAGGTTCCATTTAAGTTTTGTGTTTAGCTTTCATTTATGTAATTTCGGGGACGAAATTCTTTTAAGAGGGAGAGAGTTGTAACGCCCTGAAACTCAAAAGAGCGACGAGAGGCATTTTGAGCAAAGTTTGGAATTTTTGCAGGGGGCACACGGCATGGGACACGGGCGTGTCCCCGGGGCGTATCGTGCTCGGGTCGATGATCTGGCCGAGAGGTCGACAAATTTTGGAGTTGACGATCGTCGAGCAGCGAACACGGTCTGAGACACGGGGGTGTCACTGGTCGTGTCCTTCTCGGGTTGAAGCCGGGCTGTGGCGTAGTTGTTACACGAGGTCGGTACATGGGGTGTGTCAAGTATACATGGGCGTGTCAAATGGGATACGGGCGTGTCCAAGACCCGTGTGCTTCTCGGGTTGGTGTTGGTCCTGTGTCGATGTAGTAACATGGATTAAGTACACGGCCGTGTCTTGGATGACACAGGCATGTAAAGTTTGACATGGGCGTGTCGGTTGCCCATGTTCTTTCTGGGACACGTTAGTTTCGACGGCGAATGGGGAACACGGCCCTGAATACGGGTGTGTCACAGTTCGTGTTCGGCCTAGATTTTGGATTTCAATGGTGAATCATGATCGTTCGTTTCCTTATTTTGGGATCCGACGGCTGGGGGTTGTTCCTGCTGGGATATACTCGGGTTTAGGGTTGGAAATCATTCATTTCATCCTACCAATCTCTTTCTAAACTTAGAAAGACGGGAGAGCAAGGAAGAAGAAAGGGGGTTAGATCCGGTCATCGGCGGAGCTTCGGGGCTCCAAATCGCAAGCCAACATTGGATCTACGGAGGCGAGGAGATTGGAGTGCTTTTCATCCGCATATATATCCATGGCGCCAAGGAAAAATGCTAGGGTAACGATTCTCATCCTAGGACATGTTAATTCCTCTTTTCCTTTGCATAGGAAGCCCGCTCTTGCGAGTTTGCGGTGAGTTGACGCGTTCCATCGGGTAGACATGAATACTCCCCGTTGTGTACATGTAGAGTCCGTAATCGAGAATGGATATAGACATGATGTGTGAAGCCTACCCGGACGAGTTGGTTTGGATCAGTGATGTTGCATTGCATAAGTGGCCGGAGAATACTCCGTGCAGATGTTTGTTTTTTGGTTTTTCTACGTGGTAGATTGCAACAGGGAGCCTTAGGGATTAACTCCAAGGTGCAACCGAAAAACTGGGCAGATGCGTGATTCTGCCAGCATGGTGGCCTGAGAGCCAACTTGTACATAACTGGGTTATGTAAAGTGTGTATCAGATTGGGACTCGGGAAAGTTTGACCCGCGCATTGATGAGTCCAAATATTACACTGATTTTTGGACTCATTTGGGCCAGTTTTATCTTCTTAGCACAACACTTGAGAGCTATAACTGCTTATATTTGCTTACTTGCCTATTTCATGATTAAGTGCACTTTAGGACCATTTTCTGTGTGCTTTAGATGTTTCTGTATTTCCGTTTGTTTTACTTGTTCTCTTGTCGTGTCTTGAGAATGTGGTGTGCACTTTTGGTGGACTATCTGCCTCTTATGCTGGTGCATGGGTCGTGTGCGTGCTCCTGAACAGCTCGGGAGACCCCGACGATACAGGAATACTGCGCACGATCACTGGACTCACTGCGCACCACCACTGGTCGTGCTCCACTGATCGTGCACATTACATTCCCCTTTTCCCCAGTTCTATCTTAGCCAATCGCACGATCAGTGGATTCAGTGCGCACGACCACCGGTCGTGCGCCACTGATCGTGCGCATATCTGCTGATGTTTCTGTCCAAGTTGCAGGTTTAATTGGAAATTGCGCACGATCATCGACCGATAGTGCGCATGACTGATGAGTCCAAATATTACACTGATTTTTGGACTCTTCTGGGCCAGTTTTATCGTCTTAGCACTGCACTTGAGAGCTATAACTGCTTATATTTGCTTACTTGTCTATTTCATGATTAAGTGCACTTTAGGCTCGTTTTCTGTGTGCTTTAGATGCTTCTGTATTTCCGTTTATTTTACTTATTCTCTAGCAGTGTCTTGAGAATGTGGTGTGCACTTTTGGTGGCCTATCTACCTCTTTTGTTGGTGCATGGGTCGTGTGCGTGCTCCGGAACCGCTCGGGAGAACCCGACGATTCAGGAACACTACACATGATCACTGGAGTCACTGCGCATGACCACTGATCGTGCGTCATTGATCGTGCACTCTGCTTATTAAGCCTCCGTATTTAAGGGCCTGCTCTGCGATTTAGGGCAAGGCAGATCATTTCTGCGATCGAGGAGTGCACAGGAAGTGCCATTCTATTTCTCCAGCTGCTCCATCCACCTCCACCTTCATCGGGAGCCCGTAGCCGGTGATTCCGAAGCTGTCCAAACCCTTCGGCGAAGCTCCCGGCCATTGATGACCTCAACTCCAAGCTTTCCACCGGAGTTGGAGAAGAAGACGACCCAGAGAACGGACTCAAAGGCCTTCGAGGTGACAGCTCGTTGGTACCGGAATCCTCCTTGAACTGAGCCCGGAAGCGTATTGACAACTCGCTATTCCGGCCATGACCTGCGGTGGACCTTCACCCTCTAGTGGTTTACTCCTCTTCCCCTTCCTCCGTTGTATGGAATGATTTGATATTGTGATGAACTACATTTTCTACTGTATATCTAAGTGAATATTGTAGTTTTGATTTGCTTTTGAGTTGTGTGTTGTGAATGCGCCTCACCCACTCCACATCCACTCCATACCCTTGTTTCACCCGATTACACTCCGGACAAGAACACTTCCATCCATTAGCTTTCCGTCCACTCGCCCAACCGAAGTTCGGCATCGTGGCCGATACACTCACCTCACCTTTCGAAGCGATGCCTTCGACCCGCATAGCCTTAATTAGTTTATTAGATCAAAACAACAATCTCACAAGCTCCCATTTTAATCTTTTCTAAGTATAACCCTCATAACTATATTTTCTGAACTATCGCCGCTCTATGCTAATTGCATTCCTCAAGAGACCGATACTCGTGGATTTATTCCCAAATTTTATTACTTGTGCGACCGGTGCGCTTGTCGATTTCCACGCATTAAGTTTTTGGTGCCGTTGCCGGAGAATGCAACTATAGAGCGACTCAGGATGACTGAAAATTTCGTTATAAGAGTTATTTGTGTCGCTAAAAATAGTTTTTAGGAGTTGTTTTGTTTTGTTTTGTTTTGATCTCTTTTCTCTTGTACTGTTATTCCATCAGTTTGAATTGTTAGTTTTATTCGTAGAATCTATACAAAGTAGTTGTATCCTTTATATTTGAAATCTCCGCAATGTGGGCCAATTTCAATATCCGTTGCCTTCATTGTGGAGACATCTCTCATGCTAGTGATAGATGCCCTCAGAAGTCTAGTAGCCAGGAAATTCAGGAGTCTACATATCGTAGACATAAGCCTGTTAGCTACCGACACGCGGAGCTATTGCCACACTACTTCTATTCTACTTCAGAACCTGTTGCACCGTTGAATCCGGCTAAGCAGTGCATTTTTTGTCGAAGCTGGGATCATGCATTGAAGGATTGTGCCGCTTACGTAGCTGAGCTAGAAGTGCATGACGAGCCGAATCTTCGGATTTTCTCCACTTCAACCTTGGGCAGCACCCCTTCCATATCGGGTTGTGCACCATTGCTATCTCTATGTTATGGAGAAGGCATCCCAGGTATGTGCACTGATACATGTGTTTATCCCCATTCCGACACGGATATTTATACTCCTGAAGTGCATACATCACCTCGCATAGAGTCTATTAGTTATGAAGAGCCAGCGCTCGACGTCCTACCGAGCTCCGTGCCTTCACCTTCTTCTTTGCATATCATTCTTTCTTTTTCTGACAGTGCTGTTGAGGTTGATTCGCAGGTGAAAATTAGCATTTCCAGCATTCTGTTAGATCCAGTCGAGGAGGACGACTCCGTGGCCGAGGTTGAGACCTCTACCCCATGTGAGGATGTCCGATGTGCGGACGAGGCAGATGCAGCTGTAGAACATTCTTGCATCAGCCTAGACAGCTGTGTAGAAGCACCCACAATTCCACTGACGGGGGATGACTCCGGGACCATCCCCAAGATTGAGGTTCCTTTATGATATTCTTCAAGTTTATTTCTTGACCTCGCTCTCGTGTCTACTTCCCTGCAGGACCACATCGTGGAACCGATCCAATCAGTGCAAGGGCCTGTAATGCGGCCTAGGACTTATAGTGACCAGATGCAGGTGGAGCAGGAGCCAACGAGCTTCCCAAGTTACTTTCTGCCTATGTCTGACACACATGACATGTATACGTATACATGTATTGGGGCTTCGGTTCTGTCTCCGTTCCGGTACCCGCTACCGAAACGCGAACATGAACCACTACCTGAGCATTTCAAGTTTTATACGCCAATCAGTTAGGAAATGCTCAGATTTTGAATAATTCCTGTTGGGAGACAATAAACCTAACAGTTATCTAGGGTAGTGTTTCTTTTGTTTTAAATATATGTATGTATTTTTTTGTCTCTATTTTAGGATTGTTATTAAATTTATCTGTCGAAAGGGTGTGGTAGCCCAGCTGTGTGATTAGCTCTCTGTTGCACCACGTGGTCAGCAGTGTGAAATTGACTAAAAAAAACGGGCGTGCGAAAAATTTCACTGCACACGACCACTGGTCGTGCACACTACTTATCATCGCACGACCACTGGTCGTGCGCCGGCCCAATTTCTTTAAATTTCAGTCGGTCGTCCACTGCGTGTGCTGTAATAGCCCAAATTCGAGAAAAGGGAAAATATTGGTTGACACGGCCTGGGCACGGGCGTGTCCCAGGTCGTGTCCTTCTTGGGTTGTGGTCGAGTGCGTGGTTGATGAAATTCGTTCGACGAATCCTTTGGGAGGTACACGCCCTGTGACACGGGCGTGTCCGGGGGCGTGACCTAGGGCGTGTCCTCCCCTAGTCGACAATTTTCTCTCGAGTAGTTGAGGTCGATGAATGCTCGAGAAAGACGGTACACGGCCTGTGACACGGGCATGTCGCAGGGCGTGTCCCGCTCATACTCGAGTAGCTCTCGTGTAGGTCGAAATGTACTCGAGTAGGTGGAAAAGTACTTGAGTAAGAGGGGGTGACATGGGCGTGTCATCCCTGTGACACGGGCGTGTCCTATCTGGGTACTCGAGTAGTTGGTTTTCTCTCGAGTACGTCCTCTCGAGTAGGTCTCGAGTGGGTTACACGCCCCGTATCACATGCACGACTAGGCTGAAACAGGCGTGACATGGCCGTGTCACCTTGTTGTGGATAAGTTTGGATATGTCGGTTCGTGTGCCGCTTAAGGTACATGCCCTGTGACACAGGCGTGTCACAGGGAGTGTCAGGCCCGAAAAGTATTTTTTTCAGCATTTTCTGGCTGTTCATTTCCTTGTTCTGGATCTAATGGTCGAGAACTCTTCCTGGTGGTTAAAAGGGGCCGAGAATGAGGTTTCTTCCCTCATTTTTCATTTTCCTTCTTCTTCTTCTTCTCATGTTAAGAGAGAGAGAGAGAGAGAGAGAGAGAGAGAGAGAGAAAGAAAGGGAGAACAAGGGAAGGAAGGAGGAAAGAGAACCAGCTGTTGAAGGAGCTGTAGAGTACGGATTGAAGATCCGAGAGCGGTTTCGTGAAGGTAAAGCCGAGGCGGTGACTTCCATTCGGCTATTTCATGGAGCCGAAGCAATCTTCAAGGGTAACGATCTCCTTCTTGGACATCGAAGTCCTCTCTTTATGCATGTGCGTGGAATTCTCCACCAAGAGGTGGATTTCAGAAGTGATTCCTTGGTTGATTTTGCATTTAGAGCCGAAAGTGTGAAGTACGACATTGACATGCTGTGTGAAGCCCATCTGGACTAGTAGTCTGGATTGGTGATGATCATGAGTAAACCGGAGAAGACTCCGTGGATTTAATGCTATGAAATATGTGCTTTGTGTATTGGCTCTATATGAATTGGACGTGGAAGCACGATGGGGCATGCGCGTCCCTTGTGATGTGAGCGCGGTGGGAGCTAATTGTGGCTACTCAGGAGGGAAGGCCGACCCACGTTTAGTACTGCGCTACTAACGGATTGGGCAATGGGAAAGGCCAACATGCTCCTGGTTGAGAGGTCGATTACTGGCAAGGTGTGGGAGGAAGTGAGGCAGACCCTAGTTGCTGCACCGTAATGGTGGATCGATATGTTAATGCTCAAGTTTGTCGTGAGGTTCTCACCTCTGAGTGGTCTAGGAGGAATGTCGCCGGACTGCGGGCTGGTGGACTAGGACCGGCCAACCAACATGTTAATAACCTCTAATCGGTGGTGTTGCCATGGAGTACGGTACACCGTAAGGTGCCCTGAGTGCACAGAGAGTCTGGTGGATACCAACGTTTGTGATGTGAATGTGATTGGTAGATTTGCTAGATTGACATGATTATGATATGGCAATGCATACAGGGAAGGAACCACCACCCCGGGTAAGGGGTAGGGTCATTATAAGTGGCCAACTAAAGCTGACCGTTAATTTGTTTTCCACTTTGGATTGGATGGCTAATTGCAGGTGTTGCTGCTTGAATTGAAATAAGCGGAATGGAGGATTGCTGCTAAAGGCCCTTGAAGGCCATGCGAGTCGTGGTTGGATTTTATGTGTGGCCGGCCTGCGTGCCGATGTACGAAAATGTATTTGTGTAAAGAGAAACTTGTAAGGCCTTAAGGTCAGTATGTGTGAGTTATATACATTCCTAGTTTGGATATATAAATGTGGAGTTTATATAGTAGTGGACATTCTCTGAGTTGAGTTCACGTTAAATTACAATGCTACGCTAGGTTAGATTGAGTTAGGATGCGAGTAGATTTTGATTTTAACAAGTAATTCCGTTGTTTGTCTGTGACATATGACGTGGGGCCCTAGCCGGACCGACCGTTATATGCCATATGATGAGTGGGGGCGTTACAAAGTGGTATCAGAGCCAGGTTGAGATTGTTTGGGAGGAGAACATAATTGAACTCACCAATGTCCACTAGGAATGTATTTCATGCACGTGAAGTGCGTAATGGTGTTTTGTACATTGCTAGGTGGCGAGGAGTGGTGCTGGGCAGTCTGAACTCCAACGGTCTGATGAGAGTGCAACACCCGTTGAAGCGCCGATGCCTCCTTCGGAGGAGACCATACAGGTGGTGATGGAGACGGTGCTTGCGGTGTTACAGGCACAACCCACTGGACAGGCAAGGCCTGCAGGAGTACCTGTACAAGCTAGTGCAAGGCAAGAGCGTGCTGCAATTATGTCAAATAAGCAAGGATCAGACGAGCAGTTGAAATGGTTTATGGAGTTTCACGCATTTGTAAATATAGCTAGGGCGCTGCAAAAGGATTTGAAACGTTGGAGGATAAAAAGAAATTGGCAATAGGAAAATTCACATGCAACATTCCGCAATCGGAACAGTCGGAGTTTAGACGACGAGATAAGAAAAGATTTAGGTCTACCAAAGCAACGTTGAGGCAAGGACGTGTAGAGCAACACACGTGTTATAACTGTGGCAAGCAAGGACATTTAGCCAACTATTGTTGGAGTGGTCCACCAAAGAGTGAGAAAAAGACAGGTGCGTCTTATGAAGAAAAGGGTAAAGTAGTGGCCGAGTCATCTGCATCCCGGGCGCAACCTCGATTGCATAATTTGGAGGTGCAAGAGCCGCAAAGCTCAGTTAGTACAATACAGCCGCGAGTATTCAATTTGGGACTGCAAGAGCCGATAAAATGATATTTGCAAACTCAAGCGGCTGGGCAGCGAAAGGAAATATAGAATAGAGATCTGATGTACTATGACTGATGTGCTTATGGGCTATATATGATGATGATACTATTGTACATATAGGTGTTATGGTATATGGAATCAATACAGGTTGGGGCACGCTTGTGATATAGAAGTGATCACTCGATTGTGATATAGCTCGATGATATGTTTGTTTTTCGATCACTTTATGAATTTTGTGGCTGAATGTGCATAGATGAGAGTTAGGGATGTATGTATGTGTTGTATGTATTGTTTAGTTGGCTCGCTATTCGAGTGTTCGGTTTCACATTGCGTGGTTAAGTGGCTGATTGGGGTGAGCCAAATTTCATGGAAGAAAATTCTTAAAGAAGGGGAGGGTTGTAACAACCCAAATTCGAGAAAAGGGAAAATATTGGTTGACACGACCTGGGACACGGGCGTGTCCTGCTTGGGTTGAGTTGTCGAGTGCTTGGTCGACGAAATTCATTTGACGAATCCTTCGGGAGGTACACGCCCTGTGACACGGGCGTGTCCTCCCCTAGTCGACGATTTTCTCTCGAGTAGTTGAGGTCGACGAATGGTCGAGAAATAGGGTACATGGCCTGTGACACGGGCGTGTCATCCCTGTGACATGGGCATGTCCTATCTGGGTACTCGAGTAGTTGGTTTTCTCTCAAGTAAGTCCTCTCGAGTAGGCCACGAGTGGGTTACACGCCCCGTGTCGCGGGCGTGACTAGGCTGACACGGGCGTGACATGGCCGTGTCACCTTGTTGTGGATAAGTTTGGATAGGTCGGTTCGTGTGCCGCTTAAGGTAAACACCCCATGACACGGGCATGTCACAAGGCGTGTCAGGCCCGAAAAGTGTTTTTGTCAGCATTTTCTGGCCGTTCATTTCCTTGTTCTTGATCTAATGGTCCAGAACTCTTCCTGGTGGTTAAAAGGGGCCGAGAATGAGGTTTCTTCCCTCATCTTTCATTCTCCTTCTTCTTCTCATGTCAAGAGAGAGTGAGAGAGAAAGAGAAAGGGAGAACAAGGGAAGGAAGGAGGAAAGAGAACCAGCTGCTGAAGGAGCTGTGGAGTGCAGATTGAAGATCCGAGAGCGGTTTCGTGAAGGAAAAGCCGAGGCGGTGACTTCCATTCAGCTACTTCATGGCGCCGAAGTGATCTTCAAGGGTAACGATCTCCATCTTGGACATAGAAGTCCTCTCTTTATGCATGTGCGTGGAATCCTCCACCAGGAGATTGATTTCAGAAGTGATTCCTTGGTTAAGTTTGTATTTAGAACCGGAAGTGTGAAGTACGGCATAGGCATGCTGTGTGAAGCCCATATGGACTGGTAGTCTGGACTGGTGATGATCATGAGTAAACTGGAGAAGACTTCATGGATTTAATGCTATGAAATATGTACTTTGTGTATTGGCTGCATATGAATTGGACGTGGAAGCGCGATGAGGCTTGCGCGTCCCTTGTGATGTGAGCTCGGTGGGCGCTAGTTGTGGCTACTCAGGAGGGAAGGCTGACCCATGTCTAGTGCTGCGCTACTGATGGATTGGGCAACAGGAAAAGCCAACCTGCTCCTGGTGGAGAGGTCGATTACTGGCAAGGTGTGGGAGGAAGTGAGGTAGACCCTACTTGCTGCACCGTAATGGTGGATCGATTTGATAATGCTCAAATTTGTCGTGAGGTTATCACCTCTGAGTGGTCTGGGAGGAATCTCGCCGATCTGCGTGCTGGTGGACTAGGACCGGCCAACCAACATGTTAATGACCTCTAATCGGTGTTGTTGACACAGAGTGCGGTACACCGTAAGGTGCCCTGAGTGCATGGAGCGTCTGGTGGATACCGGTGTTTGTGATGTGAATGTGTATGGTAGATTTGTTAGATTGACATGATTATGATATGACAATGCATACAGGGAAGGAACCACTGCCCCGGGTAAGAAGTAGGGTCGTTATAAGTGGTCAGCAAAACCTGACCGTTACTTTGTTTTCCGCTTTGGATTGGATGGCTATTTGCAGGTGTTGCTGATTGAATTGAAATGAGCGGAATGGAGGATTGCTGCTAAAGGCCATTGAAGGCCGTTCGAGTCGTGGTTGGATTTCATGTATGTCTGGCCTGCGTGCCGATGTACGAAAATGTATTTGTGTAAAGAGAAACTTGTAAGGCCTTAAGGCCAGTGTGTGTGAGTTGTATACATTCCTGGTTTGGATATATAAATGTGGAGTTTATATAGTAGTGGACATTCTCTGAGTTGAGTTCATGTTAACTTACAATGATGCGCTAGAATGGATTGATTTAGGATGCGAATAGATTTTGATTTCCAAAAGTAATTCCACCGTTTGTCTGTGACATATGGCGTGGGGCCCCGGCCGGACCCACCATTATATGCCACGTGACGAGTGGGGGCGTTACACGTGTGCCCTAATCTCTCGCTTGGTCCGCCGTGCATGCGTTGTTCGTCGCTCCTCCCATTTCGATTCCTCTCCGGTGATCCGGCCCTTTCTCCACTAGTAGGCTCCCGCAATCTCAGATTCTCTTCCTCCTCATGCTGTAATGGAGCCTGGACGCCGCCAAGTGGTAAAGGCCTACAAACGCTCCGGTCGTGCTTCGGCAACCCCTGCTCAGATCTTGGGCAGAATGGGAACCTTCTCGAAGGCAGAGCATACTCAGTGCTACAATTCCTTGAAGGACAAGCCATTCCTCTCTCAATGGCTTGTTGACTGGAATGAGCTACGTTCAATTGAGGATGATGGTGTGTTGGCGGAGGCCGTGCTCCACCTCTACTCCTTTGATTTTTGGAGCAAGTTGTTCGAGTGTGACGAGCTTGGATACCGGGAATTGACGTTGGAGTTCATTTCCATATTTGATTGGGAGACAACATCAGACAACCGCTATTTTCCCACTTGTTCATTCCGGATAATGGGAAAAGTCCTCACTGTCACATTGCCGGAGCTTGCCATTCATGTTGGCGTCTATACCAAGGCGGAGGCATCCCATATTAACTTCCCCAGTTATGCATTGATTTTCCAGAGAGTGTGACTCCGCGTGCTGCTTGGCATTCTATGAGTAGCATGGGTGAGCTCTCCTACTTCCTTGGTATCCAAGTGAAGCAGTCCCCTGATGGCATCTTCTTGTCACAATCCAAATATGCTAAGGAGCTGGTCAAAAGGTTTGGGATGGATGATGCTTCAGCAAAGAAAACACCTATGGCTACAAATTCTGCAATTAATTCTAATGAACATGGGAAACCTGTAGATCAGAAATTTTATAGGACCATTGTTGGGTCCTTGTTATATCTTACAGCAAGTAGACCAGACATTATATTTTCTACATGTCTTTGTGCTAGGTTCCAGGTGAACCCTAAAGAATCTCATCTTATTTTCTTAAAAAAGATTTTGAGATATATAAAGAGTTGTCGGAATTTAGGACTCTGGTATCTAACTGAGTTAGAATTTGAGTTAACAAGATACTCTGATGCTGACTTTGCTAGATGTAGAGTGGAAAGAAAGAGCACATAGGGTACATGTCAGTTCCTTGGTGATAGGATAGTGTCTTGGTTTTTCAAGAAGCAAACATCTGTATCTACCTCAACAGCAGAAGCTGAGTACATAGCAGCTGGCAGTTGTTGTTCACAGATGCTATGGCTTCAAAACCAACTCCTAGATTATAGTATCAACTTAAATAATTCAACTCTACTGTGTGATAATACCAGTGCAATTTCTATTGCACAGAATCCAATGCATCATTATAGAACTAAGCATATGGATGTAAGGCATCATTTCATTAGAGAGTGTGTTGACAAAAAGAAAATTAATCTCACCTTTGTATCTACTGATTTGCAAAAGGCAGATATCTTCATCAAATCTTTGGATGAGAAGAAACATCTATTCTTTATGAATCAGCTAGGTATGATAAATGGAGTTGCATTAATTTAACTTTCTGTCTATGGTCGAAGAATTTGCCACAGTTCGTTGAACGGAGATCGACGAACTGAGAAAAGTTCTTGAGATAATTCGTCGACCTGAGATCGACGAACTCTCTGTGTGAAGTTCTATTCGTCGAACGGAGATCGACGATATTGCTTCAGAAAATTTTTCGTCGACCTGAGCACGATAAAAACTTTTCCCTTCTTCAGACTGAGATCGACGAACTCTTTTGTCAATAAAATATTTCGTCGAACTCAGATCGAAGAATTTTGTTTATTTTGTAGGACGGAGTCTGCCGCTTCATATTCTAAAAACCATATAACTAGGTTTTCTTCGAGCTCCATCCCACTCTTTTTGTTCCCCTTACACTTGATATTTTTGTTTCCTTTTGTAGACGATCAATGGTGATTCTGGAGAGCTCTCTGCCAGCAATGAAGTTCGACATGGGCTTCGATATCGATTTTGAATCATTCCAACATTCCGATCAAATCTTCCTGGATATATTGAAACTATTTGAGGAATAACAGCTGAAAAACTTCATGACAACCAGAATAAAGTTCGCTGCTACTGAAATAAGAGAATGGGTGTTCACCTCCTCAACTCCAAATGCCGACACAATGATGGGCACAATATCTGGTAACCTGGTTTCTTTAAATCCAGCAATCTTAACTGAAATTTTTGGGCTGATGAATGGCGAAGAAGATATAGAGATCGATAATTCTGAGTATGATGACATGCTGAACAAAATGGGTCATGTTATAGAGAATCCAAATAAATTATTAAAGAAAAATTTGTCTTCTGAATACAAATTTTTAGCTGATGTGGTGGACAAGGTATTGCTAGGAAAGCATACTACTCATGACTATATTACCAAGCAATAATTTCTGGTAATGTGTGCAGTACTGAAGAAGAAACAGTAAATTGGTAAAGGATTCTATTTGACTTGATCAAGAAGAAGAATAGTAAGAAAGAAGTATGTTTTGGAAGAATTCTGGGCATTTTCCTACAGGAAAATGCAGCTGAATCTCTGCTCTCCCAGACCATATTCATCAATGCTTCCAAAAGACTAACATGTGCCTTGTTTGGAAGGTGGGAGAGGACAATCCCAATGCCATCCAAGGACTCAACCTCTTCCAGAACTTCTGAGGATACAAGAGTTGTAGCAGTTGATCCCCCACCTCCAGAAGTTGTCCCCTCCACCACAATTCCATCCACCAAAATTCCAACACCTCCATATCAACAACCTACACCTCCACAAATTTCAATTCCCTCATCAACCCTCCAACAACCATCCTCATCACCAGCTCATACTCCAACTCCACCAATTACATCTCCTGAACATCAACCAACACCAATTCAATCTCCAGAACATACCTCTCCACCTCCTTCCCCACTTACTCAATCCCCACTCCCTCATCATCTACATGGCATTCCCCTCCATAACCTCTCATCCATTCCATCTTTTGATCTGCTACCATCTCCATTCAATACTCCATCACCCCATGATGAGCCGATGACAGACATCATAACTTTCCCTTCATCATCCATCCTTCATCCTTCTGTATCAACTCAAACACCCTCTGAGTTCATGCAAATGGATTCCCCTTCCCTTCCCTCCCTTCTGGAACAAAATCTCTCCCCTTATCTCAAAACTTATAGCAGAGGCCATTAAACCTCTTGTTGACTCTATTGCATCCCTATCTGCCCTCATTTCTGCTGCACCCACTGTCCCTTCTTCTAGGGGTCTGGCTTCAAGAACCTCTGAAACCAGGTAGGAGGAGATATCCAATGAAGAAGCTCCAGTTTCCACTCCTCCAGCAGTAGCAGCAGCATCTGTTTTGCAGTTAGATTAGCATGTAGATGAAGATGTAAATATGATTACAGCAGTTGAGACAGCAGCTGATTTTAATATATTTTGTACAGATGAGCAAGCTGTCTTGCCAGAAGTTTTGACTGTTGGTGATTGCCTTGTCAATCCCACAGTAAATCTATTCAATTTGTTAAATTCTTTTGATACAGCTTATTTAAATTATCTTCCAAAAGTCTGCCCAGAGCAATCAATGGCTATAGTTTGCTATTCTTCCCCAATAAGCCCTGAAGTTGTTAAGCAATTAAAAGAAAGTTTTGCAGACATTGAGCCTCACACAGAATTAGCCCCCAAGGCTATCTCCCCTCCCAAGGCTATCTCCCCTCCTACCTAAAAAATGGATGATAGTCCTTTACCAAACCTGGATGACATTTTTCTTGCATATATAGAGGAAGAGAATAAAACTATTTCTGAAAGTGTGGATGAACAAGAAGCTTCAAAATCTCAAGTGCTACCTCATGCTGAAAAGAAAATCTCAAAAGAAGCCTTGAAGGCAATTGATGCTATGTATGACAACCCTCCAGGATCCTTTGATGATGACAATGATGATGAAGATTCTGATGAATCTGATGATCCAAAAGCTAAGAAGAAGATTGATAAGAAAAGGAAAGCTCCTGCTAAGGCTGTTCCTAAGGCCAATCCAAATGCAGACACTCCTACTACATTTTGCAAAAGATTACTAATTACCCAGGGATGCCTTCATGGATGTGGCTATCAAAGAATGAGCAAAAAGCAAGGAAAAAGAGTAGAAGGTACTCTCATCCTCCTCGTTCTCAAAGGAATTGGAGAGGTCCTCCTCCTCCGTATCCTCCAACAACAGGTGCTTCAGGGAATGTTTTTCAGAGATTTACCTCATACATTCAAACAAACCAAAGGCAACAAGGCAGATCTTCAAGATCTCATTTCCAAGGAAGAAGTCAGCAAAAACATTCTTCAAGCAGCCGCAGACAACAACAGTAATATCAGAAGCAAGGCATGCAACAAAAAGTATCTGAAGTTGATCAATCTAAAAAAGATAATAGTTCTGAAATACTTGAATCAGCACCAGTTCCTTTTGTTGACACTGAATAAGAAAATACTTCAAAGATGGATAGATTTCAAGAACTGGTTGGACCCTCTCTAATAAACAAAGCTAAAGCAGAAGGCAAAGATCCCTCTCAATATACTACAATGTCTTCCCGCAGAAGAGAAGAATTAAAAATGTATGACAAAGCTAAACACTTCTTCAATGTTGATGTTTATATGAGTTTACATCTAGAAGCAGTTGTTCCAAGAGCAACTTCTAACAACATCATTGGAGCACCTGACATGACCACGTCAAAAAGAGAAGCAACAAATCCAAACAGAGAAATTATCTTCAGGCAACCATCAGTAAATGACAAATCTAAGAAGTCTTAATAGTTTTTTGTTTAGCTTATTTTTTCTCTGAACTATTTGAGTTGGATAATCCGTCACAAAGCACTTGTTGTATACATATCTGCTGGATATTTTATTCTCTGCAAGATATATTTTATTATGCTTTGTGATTGTTTTCTTTTATTTATATTAGTGACCTCATCCAAATAAGGGGAGATTGTTGGATTCCTAGTTTGGATTTGGGTTAGGTTCACTAATTAGGATGAGTTTTGACCCACATTGTATAGCTAGGGTTAAGTCTATGAGTCCTAGAGTTTAGGCTAAGTCATTAGGTTCAACCTTCATGGACCAGCCAGTAGAGGACCTCAATAGACCCAGACTTACAAGAATTAAGAGTTGAAAATTATCAGTTCAAAATTCTTCGAACTCAGCTCGACGATCGTCGAACGCAGATCGACGAACTCAGAGTTAATTCTCTAAGTTGAGCTCGACGATATTCGAGCTCATTTCGACGATCTCCTCATTCAGACAGAATCTCTGCTCGACGAAATCTGGAGTATAACTTCAACAGATTGTTTCTAGTTTAGTTTCTCTGAACTCAGCTCGACGAAGACAGACTCTTTGGTCGACGAACTTAGAGCACAGAATTGGCTAGTTATTTCTAGAATGCAGTTCATTGAGCTCAGGTCGACGAATAGGAATTATCAGCTCGACAAACTTGGAACTCTAGTCGACCAATTCTGTTCAGAGCTTAACGAATTCTGTCCCAAGCCAGACTTAGAAGTTTTCCTAATTTCTGTCTTTATTTATTATATTATTTAGCAGTGATTTCCTGAGTAATTAATACTCATATTCTCCAGAATATAGCCATTATTGGCAGCATTAATTATGGTCTTCATCAGTATTAATTGCTTGCTTGATTTATTGGGACAGTTGGGGAAACTCATTAAAGTGAATATTTTCCAGCCGTTTCATTCTCCTGATCAATCAGCAATCAATGTTTGGAATTCAAATTTCAATGGAGAATTTTGATAGCAAAATATAGAAGAGATTTTTCTCTTTTCAGATAGCAGAATAGAATAATAGAGACTCGACATCAGACAAGCAATGACAACACAAGAGAATACAGAGAAGAGAAACAAAAATATATAGAAGAATATCTGCTTCTTCTCTGTGCTGAAAACTACCTGTTTTCACCTTGATCTTTGTGAATACTGAAGAAGAGAACAACAATAAATATCAAGAATCCTTATTCAACTTCTACACTAGGGACATTCAAGTACAACAACTCTGAAGTAGTCAGAAAGTTCCTGGATCACTTTAAGATAAGGCTGAAGACCTACACCCTGAGTAAGGCTTTAAGCTTTCTGAACCATTCTTATTTCAGAAGGAGCTTTGATATTAGCAATCCACTAAAGTCTTCTCTGTTGATTAGAGAAAGAGAAGACAACATCACCTTCTTAACCTCCTGTATAAAGGGTTTATTAACTCACTTCAAAAGTTTATTATTGGCTTTTGGGCACCTGATCAAAAGCCTAAAGGGTTGTGAGATCTCCTTGGAAATAGATCTTGTGGTGGCAGTCACCTGATTAAAAACCTGATAGTGGATTCCAACCAGGGTGGTAGAAGAGTGGATGTACCCAGTTTGGGGAACCACTATAAAATTCTTATGTTGTCTGTGTATGGTCATTTTTTGTTTTGTTCTTGCTGTGCTGTGATAGATTTGCTTAGGTTGTATTTATTTTTTTTTACTACTAATAAAATCACCTATTTTACTATGATAAATTTCTGAAACAGTCAAAACGTTTTAAGTTACTCTATCCCCCCCCTCTAGAGTAATGAGATTTATCCCCTTTATTTCTATTAGTAACAGAGGCTTACCAATTCTTTCATACTCGGCTACCGATTTTGAGCCTTGTTGTAGGGTGGCTAGCTCATAGAACATCTGTGTACGGTGATACGTGGGGACGTACTGATCAGACAACAGGTTCTTCATTACGGGCCATCTAACTAGTGGGACTCCATTCCTGGTCCCTAGCCTACGCTCCTCATTTAGACAATATGTCTTAGCACGCCCAGCTAACTTCATCCTGGCGACTTGGACCTTCTGAAGGTCCGTGTGTCATTCGAAGTAATATTCCATGTCTACCACCCAGGTGAGGAAGATTTGGGGATCTCCCATACCATCACAGGTGGAGCATCGATCTTAATGGCCCTAGTAATATCGAAGACATGCTCGAGGTGACGATCTAGACGAGGCATTCGGGGAGTGTTCCCATCAGAATCAGAATTGTTTACCGGTTGATGCCAGTTGGGCTATCTCAAATTAACCGGAGGAGGTGGACGTTCTTGGTTTTGTAGGATTTTGGCTAGCATGGTCCTAAGCTCCATCATCTCAGTTTGTAGTCCCTCAATAGCCAAGGTATTCGCATCCCGGTTCTCATTAGCAGCCATTCTAGATGAAGACGGTGTAGTGTACGTCGTTCCTAGTCGAGTGCGCATGCAGGGTTACCCAAAATTTTAAAAGACGATTTTTTTAGGCTAGTCCTATAGTTAAAACAAGATATTTTTAAATTTCCCTGAAGTGATAGGACAGAGGAACGTTAAAAAAATTTTATATATTTTTCCAGAAAAATAAAGATTTTAGACCGCTATTTGCAAACCAGAAAAAACAAATTTTGATTAATTCGTGCCAAAGGAAGAGAGCGAGGACATTTGAAACATAGAGGTTGAAACAACCTCCCTATAATACCAAATTGATGTAACTCATGTCGCAAATGGAGATCTACACGAGAGATGGCTCTAGTTTGCCATCAACACACACTTATTCTGCCGCACCTATACAAGCATCTACTTCCCTCAATACGTACTCGTTTCGCGCACAAAGCATAAACACAATCGGAGAATGGCCGACTCTAAAACTGTGATGAAAAAATGAGTCGACTTGTTCCCAAAGATAACGTAAAGGTCGCCAATCCCTTTTAAGAGAAAGACCAAGGCTATAGGCCAAGATTCGCTCAAGAAAAATGGACCTACCCAGTCCGAAGAAAAGGAAACACGAACAATAATGATTTTTATTTCAGAGATTTGAAAACCGATTGAGATTTAAAATCACGGAGAACACGATGGTTCAACCTCCACAAATCTAAGGAGAAGAAGACCTAGAGAAGGGGGAAGAGATTACCCAACCAATTGGTGGGATACACACTTGATAACATTGTGGGAGAATCACTCTCTCCACGATTTCCACCGGCATCACACCGAGTGGATCCACCGGCATCCTACCGAGTGGGGTTATCTTCCTTATTCCTTTGAGTCGCACCAAGAAACCACGCAGGAGGCTCCACGAGAGGGGAGGCCGAAATGGGGGAAGAGGGAGACAAGTGGTGTGGCAGCTAGTCTCAAGCCTTGGCCGAATTCCTCTTAGATAAAGGGGATTTTAGGTTTTCATTCTTCATTCCTCCAATCACTTAATAAGCCTCCTTTATATAGGAGTTACAAAATACATCCAACCATCCAAGATTGAGATGAAACCTCATCAATCCGGATGGTTAATAGCACAACAACTATTTATACGCACACCAAAAGTAAAGTGCAAGAAATTAAAATTTTACAAGTTCTAAATTAATTAAAGCACTTAAAGGAATAGAAATGGTCGTCAAATAGGCCTTTAAGTAGGCTTCGCATTTCGCGGATGAAGGTTGTAATGTTGTCGTCCGTTAGCGGCCAAGGAGTCGTCATGTCGCCTGAAATCTTTATGTTATAGTATTTCGGCATTCAGATCATCTTTAAGTGGTGGTGGAGGGGTCGCGACATCACTGGAATAGGGGCAGAAGAAACCAACTAGCTAAACGGGTTGCCTCCCCCAGCTGGGCGAGCTGAAGGATCTCACACACCCATCTCGCCAAACTGGCATCCGCTTGCTGAGCCGGGGAAGAGCACGCACTCGGGGAGCTCGCATCCACTTCCTTCCTCGGCGACCTCCTTCCTAGCTCACCTGCCGGGAGCGTCCTAACCCAGAGATGGGGCGACAGTGATTGGGATAGCTATAGTGGAGCACTCGGCCTGCACACCGAGTGAAAACTTCACAAGGCTGAGTACCTCATGCCTGAAGTCCTCAAACATCCCCACCATGGCCAGAGGTGGAGGGGCGGCGAGTCGGACATTTCTGAGCCTTGTCCTCTTGTCATTGATCCTGCCGAAGATTCTCTGTGCTGACCACTTTCCACGCTCACCGCACCAAAATGTTCAAACCGAAAACTCAATCTCTTGTGGAGTTCACCCTTGGGGAAGGGGTGATCGCACACTTATTCTCTCCTACAAGCCAAATGACAAAAGAAACCTAACTCAAGGTCTCGGCGTGGATGTCCCACCACACACTCGGAAGATCTTGGAGTACTTCCCCTCCTTAGCCAAAAGCCGAGCTAAGGCTATCGCAGAAAGTGCTAGAAGACTGGGGAACACGTGAGCATGCCTTCTGAGGTACCCCTTGCGTCCTATTTATAGATTTCTGAAAACGTCCTACAAATAGCCAACCTCCGTTATTTTGAATAGTGATGTGCAACACAACCAGGTCTGCCAACAGCATAACTCCACTATTTTAGCACGCTATGGGCAGGCTAGCGAGGGCAAAATTGTAAAAAACATCATGGGTCGATGGGCGAGTCCCCCCTAAAACCTCTGCTCGCCTGGGGCGGCGAGTTCGGTCTTGGCTGGCCCTGCTGGGCTCGGCGAGCACGGGCCCGGCTGGCCCTACTCGCAGGCTTCACCTGGTGAATGCAAACTTTTGGCTCTCTTCATCCCTGATGATTCCACCTCGCATGGGAGAGCTGGGGTTGGCAAGCTCTAGCCCCTTTAGTGCTCGCCTAGGACTAGGACTGCATGATCCTGTGGGTCGGCCCTTGAGAATTTGAGCCCGACGAATGTGGAGTTCCGTTCGACGAACGTCGAGCTCCATTCGATGAACTAAGTGGAGTGGGTGGGCTTCTCTGAACACCAAGGCAGAACAGTATTGTCTGGACTGGCCGGTACTCACCGCTTCTACTCACCTCCCGGCGAGTGCGGGCCCGGCTGGCCCTACTCACGTGCCACTAGCCGGGCTCGCCTGGGAGAGTTGTAGGCAGTCGAGCCCTGGCCCCCCATGATGCTTGGCCGAGACTTGAGAAAAGAGAGCCGGCCAGTCTGGTTCCTAGCGTCCCCACTCACCGGATACGAGGTTGTACAAGGACCCTTACAGAATGGCTCCAGTAACGCGCTGAGTTTAAAGTATAGTTGCCGGAGTTAGTAGAATCATAATTTCTTAGCTCCAGCGTATCACCATGGGGATCCCCTGTTTTGTTTGTTAAGAAGACTGATGGATCCCTATGGTTGTGCATAGACTACCGAAAACTCAACTGACTGACGGTGCGGAACACCTACACTTTACCCTGGATCGATGAGCTATTCGATCAGTTGGTGGGAGCGCATTGGTTTTCCAAAATATATTTGCGCTTGAGGTACTATCAGTTGAGAATATAAGAGGAAGATATTTCAAAAACATGTTTAGTTCGATATATGGCCTATACGAGTTCGTGGTGATTCCGTTTGGGCTCAAGAATGCCCCTTATGCCCCAATGAGTTTTATGAACAGGGCATTTGAGCCGTATTTAGATGACTTTGTCATCATATTTATCGATGACATTTTGGTCTACTCAAAGACAGAAGAGGAACACGCTGAACACTTGACCTTAGTTTTGAAGAAACTAAGAGAGCATTCCTTATTTGCTAAGTTCAGCAAGTTCGAGTTCTGGCTCCGAGAAGTTTCCTTCTTGTTCCAAGTTATTAGTGGTGCTGGATTATTAGTAGACCTGGCCAAGGTACGTGTTGTGAAGGAATGGTCGCCTTTGAAGTCGGCGGCCGACATGCAAAGCTTTCTTGAACTTGCTGGGTACTACCACAAGTTTGTGAAGGGATTTTCAAAGGTCACACTTCCTCTCATTGCCCTGACAAAGAAAGGTGTGCCATATGAGTGGACACCACAGTATGAGGTTTCATTCCAAGAGCTAAAGAATTGACTTACCTCTGCACCAATCCTACCCATTCCCTTTGGGAAGGAAGGATTTTAGGTTTACACTAATGCGTCCTATCAAGGCATGGGAGAAATGTTGATGCAGTATGGGCATGTGATTGCTTATAATTCAAGACAACTAAAGAAGCACTAGGTGAATTATCTGGTACATGATTTGGAGTTATGGGCAGTGGTGTTCATCTTGAAGATTTGTAGACACTGTTTATATGGCGTCCACTACGAGATCTTTTCAGACAATAAGAATTTCAAGTATGTTTATACCTAGGAGGAGTTGAATTTGAGGCAACGGCGGTGGTTAGAGTTCTTATGGGATTATGAGTTTACGCTGAACTACCACCCTGGGAAAGCAAACTCTGCAACAGATGCATTAAGTAGAAAGATACAAGCATCGAGCCCCGAATCTCATATGATGCCTATGGAATTGGCTTGATTGCTTGAGGATATGAAGATTATGCTGGTGAGTAAGGATCATCCCAAGACGTACATGGAATACTTGGCTACCTTGAGTATAGTATGTAACATCCGTGAGCAGATCCGGGCAGTACAAGGGAAGGATACTGCTCTGACCCCTGTATTTAAGACAACTAAGAGTGGATCTACTGAAGAGTATACTCTGAAGGAAGGCCTCATTCATTTCTGTTGAAGGCTTTATATTCCCGAGGGGGGTGGAATCTGGGAGAATATCTTGAGAGAGGCTCATTGCACCACGTATTCAGTGCATCCCGAGATTGCCAAGATGTATAATGACTTTCGGAAGAACATGTTCTGGCAAGGAATGAAGAGAGCTGTTATGTACTATATTAGACACTGTGAGTCCTATCAGAGGGTGAAGGTGGAGTGTAAGAGCCTGGGAGGATTATTACAGTCATTACCGATCCTTGAGTGAAAGTTCAAGGATATGTCCATTGATTTCATCCATGGATTGCCTTGCTCGTGCTCTAGAAACGATTCAGTTTGGGTGATTGTGGATTGCTTGACGAAGGTTACCAGGTTCATTTAAATGAGGAAGGAGTCGCATGTTGATGTTTTGTTGCGTCTCTTTGTAGAGCAGTTTGTGCGGTACCATGGGGTGCCCAAGACAATTGTCTTACTTCACTTCCCCAGAATGGAGGGCAGTTGAAGCATATATGGGCTCTCGCCTTACCTTTAGTATAGCTTTTCACCCTTAGATGGATGGTCAGTGTGAGAGGACCATCAGAACCATGGAATATCTATTGAGATTATACATGTTGGATAGAGGAGAGTTGTGGGAAAGGCTCTTGCCGCTAGTAGAGTTTTCATATAATAATAGTTATCATGCTACCATCGGAATGGCGCCCTACGAAGCAGTGTATGGGAGGAGGTGTAGAACTCCATTATCATGGGTGCAGGAAGAAGACCCAAAGACTTTGGGAGTGGAATATATTGACGACACTGATGTCATGGTTAGATTGACACGTTACCACATGCTAGAGGAGCAAAGTCGGCAGGCAAAATACTATAATGCGAAGCACTGGATGTTGGAGTTCCAAGTGGGTGACAAGGCATTCTTGAAGATCAGGCCAATGCATGGAGTTTCAAGTGTGCACAGTACAAAGAAGCTCAACGCGAGATATGTGGGGCCATATGTTATATTGGAAAGAATTGGGCCTTTGGACTATCGGCTGGAGCTACCACCTGAGCTATAAAATTTGCACGATGTCTTACATGTGTCGTCAGTTTAGAAATCACTACTACAGCCCGATCTGCATGTTCCCGTTGTAGATGGACCAGTTTCAACTTATAGGTCTGTTCGACTAGATCCAATATGGATAGTGGACACCGAGACAAGAAGCTTGCGGTGGAAGAGTGTTCCATTGGTGAAGGTCTAATGGTCTAATCATGGGAAAGCGGAGCACACTTGGGAGCTGGTGGAATTGATGTTGAAGCACTACACGGAGTTGTTTCCCCAAGTTAAACATAAGAGCATACCATATACTTTTCATGCTTTACTTTCCCTATGTACTTAGACAGATTTTGGGGACAAAATCTTTTGTTTTGTTTATAGGATTTGTAACATCGCATTTCATGCTAGACCCCTTGCATTCGTTTTGTCTCAAGAAACTTGACTCAGGCTCAGGGTGCACCGGATTCGACAAGCGTCGAATGCGTTAGATGGTGGCCTGGCGTCGAGTGACACTCTATGTATGAAAAGAATGAGACTTAGAATAAATTCGGCCGGTAAGGATTTGTCAAGATTCATCGAGTGATCATGACACATTAACGAAGCGTCGAGGTGAGACAAGTACAATTTTTCGAATATCATTAAGGATATCCGACGAACGCATCAAAAATCACTTGAGTAATTTGGCAGGATTCGTACTAATTCGTCTAAAATTGTCACGTAAACTCGACGAATTTGTCATGTAGGACTCGACGAATTCGTCAGAACTCCTTTGAAGGGTTAACCGATTCGTCTAGTATATAGGACAAATATGACTTAAAAGATTTTTGGCCTATGGAGTTGTGAAGGATTCGTCCAATATCGTCAAGAACACTCGACGAATTTGACTTGGAAGATTTTTGGTCAGAGGAAGTTTGAATGGATTCATTGAGGTAACACAACAAATCTCTACGATTCGTCGGATATCATGAAGGATACTCGACGAATTTGACTTAGAAGATTTTTCCGTCAGGATGTGTTTGCTGATTCATATGTACGGGCTGAACCGGGTTCGGGTTATGTGTTGAATGATTCTTTTGGATCGGTCTTTTCAAATATGCTTATTTAATGGCATGATGGGCAGTCCAATGGTAGAGCAACACACGATGAAGTAACCTAAACCCTAATTCTCTCTTATAAAAAGGAATATGTTAAAATAACAGTCATCATTCTTCTTGCTGAAACTGTTTCGAGCCCTATGAGAACGAAGAAGTTATCGAAAGTGCCTGGACAAACTCCGAACTTATTTTTCGTGAAGAACGATACCGACGAGGAGACTGAACATGCCGCCAAGGAGGATAACGAGATCTATGGCCGGAAATGTGGTGAGCTTCCTACCCTCTCCCTTGGTGCAAGATCTTTAGTTATGAAATAGGAGAGATGTCGTCTCAAAAGAGTTTGACTTTGGTGAGAGATGATGATCCCCTAGGTAGAGACCACGCTAGGACTTTTGTCCTCAGGTTTTATTGTCCTTAACCTCTCCTCTCTTCATTATGAAGGCAATGGACTTGGTTTCATGAAGAATGGTGGTCTATTGAGGGTGAATAAGGGAGGAGGAAGAGCTGATGGTAATTTTGTAGGATTGGTTAGTGGAAGAAGACGTACTGGTGTCGTTCTTTTAACTTTAAGATGTGTGCAAAAATCTATTTTCTTTATGCAACAGACTTCGTGTTCGATTTAAGGAATGATCTGTGTGATTTTAGGTCATGGGCTGAACGGGAGATTGTAGCTCCAGGAAAGACCTTTCCAATGGATGGTTGCCCATTTATGGGGGAGTTATATAGCCCCGGTAATTTCAGTCAAGTGATTGTGCTATTTGGGTTTCATAAGATGATTGTAGTGAAATGATGTTTGGATTGGGTAAATTAATTATACGTAAACTAATGGTTTATATAAACAAACAGCTTATTCAGGAAATTGGGATTATGTGAACTTATCATATGGATTCATTACTACGATAAGCTAATGGTTTGGATGTTGTATAAACAAATGGTTTATTAATGAAATTTGGTAAAGATGCATCTTGGTGATAATGTGACGAATGAATATAGGTTTGGAAAGGTTTGTAATACAAGACGCATGAATTTATTATCCTGTAGAAATATCAATGTCATGTTGAATGTTTTATGATTTATAATATGTGAAAAATGTATGACTTGAGATATGCAGGTGCCTGCTGAACTATAGAAATGGGGGGGGGGGGGGGGGCTAGATGAGAAAATGCCTGTGACCATGTGACATGTTGAATCTTGATCTCAGGTATTAAAGGGATGAATAGAGTGGTCCACTGCTTAGAGTTGCATCTCCCTACGAGTAGCAGTGTGGGATTAGTAGGATGTATAAGGCGGCTTGCCACCTGTGTTCTTGGTGATCCCTTGAGCACTGGTTTGGGTAATGATGACAAGTGACTCGGTTGGAGCCCTTGAATGTTTAGCGGCTTGGCTAAGTATACTTGCATGTTGTGTGAGTTGACATGCGATGTCATAATCCTAAGTTAAGGATAGTGTGGAAGGTATATAGGCTCGCCAGTTGTCACACCGACGGGACTTGACAGATAGACCTTGGGCAGTTGAGCTTGGCCCTTGGTGCTCATTCCCGAGGTTCCTTCTAAGCCAAGTGGACGGTTGGGCTTGTTCCTTTGGTGTTCCTTTCCCAGAGGCTCCTTCTGTGTCGCAACGATAGGTAGGTTTAGGATGTGTTCTTGGTGCACATCTACCCGAGATCCCTCTGAGCCATAATACGCATGGGCTCTGTTATTGTGTTCTTAGCATTGAGATGTATAGAGGCCTAGGCCTCGTAGTGTGGATACCAGACGAGTAGTGGAGTCACCCACTCTACTGTCACCGTCTATCCACGACGGGTGACGCCTGAGAGGTTAGCTACCTGCTCGAAAAGTGGGAACTAAAAGATTAAGTCGACATAGTAACAAGTCTGTGAGTTGCATGGTCGCATCATAAATCATCATGGCATTGCGTTGCGTTACATTACAGAAGATACTTATCATATAAGTTTGTAGTGGAACTCTTATATGATGAGTTACTTTTATGTTAAGCCAATCCTTAACTTATAAATTTATATGGGCCTTTTTATAAGTTAAGTTACATACCTGCTGTAGAATCATAAGCGTTGATGTTGAATACTTTCTCCTTTATTGAATCTCTTACTGTAGAATGATGCTACTACTTGTTATATAATATTGATTTGCTACTCTAATGATAAATATATTTATACCACTTGCTTGTACTCACAGTTATATATGTATATTGTACTTTCCTTCTTTTTCTCGCTCGGTGCCTAAGAGCCCCTGTGGTGAGCGGATGTGATGCAACTTAGTCTTTATGAATAACGGTTGCTACTTATGCCATTTTAGGATGAAACCCAATGGATGGAGCAGCAGCAGTAGTAGGTCATGCAGGAGGGCAGCTAGGCCAGGGTGATATGGCCTGAAACAACGATACCCTTGCTACCGTCGGTGACTGATATGAGTTTGAGCATTGTGGTGTAGCCTTTGGGCAATTTCCTGTTGTACTCTAATATTAAAGGAACCGATGTTGTTCCTTAATATTCATGTACTGCGCTTGAACATTTTTCTTACTGTGATGATATGACTTCTATACTTTCTTTACGAAGGGTTGACATGGATGATATTACAAAGAGCCGGCAGAAAAGACATCTTGTAGTACCAGTCAACCCGTGAGTTGATGCTACCGCAAGGCGACTGTTCAAGCCATAAGACTCTCATCGACCGTATTTTGTGTTCTGGGAGGGGGTGTAACACCTTCTACCAAAAGTAAAATTGGAAGGATTTACAAACACCAAAGAATAGTGGAAGTTTGGTCGGCATAGTCCCGACCACATAGTTTCTTACCGCTTTTCGAGGTTTTTCACGTTAAAATTTTCCTTGTCAGTCGTCTCAACTTACATTGACTCTTTTAGCACCCGACCACTCACGAGCTAAGACCGTGCAATTTAGACCGGTCTACATGAGCACCAAGTTCGGACACAACAAATCTAAAACATACTATTCTTATATGTTAGAGCTTGTTGTCTTGTTAGTTAATCTCATCAGTTTATCTACAATCATCTTTCTCGGAAAATGAAATGGAATTGAATGATCAACTTGGTTTTGAAAGCTTTTTCACTTGTACAGAAAATGAAATGAAAATGGCAATGACAATCAAGATTGGAAATTTCTCTCTCACTCACTCTCTCTCCCCCATTACATTCTTCGCCATGCTTTAACTGAGCTTAAGTTGTTTGGGATTGACTTTCAGGGTGATTTCTCCTTCTCACTCCCTCTTCTTCATTTCTTATCTACTGAATATGTTGATATTGTTGGGCTATTATTGGAAATTAGATTTTTTTTTTTTTTGTAAAACCATGAAGTTGGCATATATTTGATGGAATGGGGGAGTTCATATGTTCCTGTCCCTTAATTGGCTTGGTTGAATAGGGAATTAAGGGGAACCTAAATATGGCTTTATAATTATTCATTGCTTATTGCTTTTAAGTTAATATTTGTGAGCAGGCTTTGAATAACATTGGAGTTAATGTGTAATGATTCCATCTTTATTTTGAGATTCATTTCATTTGATACTCCAGGAGGTTTGAGATTTCTTATTTGATTAAAAGTTACATTTAATTATTGTTTCTTATGAAATTAATGACTCTATGAAAAAATTGTTGCCTTTGAAAAAAGATTCCTTCGGGAATCAAACATGTCCTCTAGAAATATTTCCTATCAGAAGAAAATGTGCCAATGAGAAATAATTCTTATAGGAATAAAATGTGGCTTCAAGAAATGTGTCATCGAGGGGAAGAATATCGAACTGTCGATGAGTTTTACTCTATGGCAACCTACATGCTGGATTGACCAAATAGACAATTCATGCAAAATTAATAGAACTATGTGGGTGCCCCGACCCAATAGTAGAAGTCCAAATATCACCTCCCTTTGAGTATACTTTACTAGACTCTATAGTGATAGGATTTTATTCTATTAATTATTATAATATTTATTACGAGCGCATATATCAAGTGCGGGTGGAGGAAGAAGTGAGACACATATCAAGATACCTCAGGTGATAGGTACGAGAGGATGTTAATGATTGGCAAGAGGTAAAATATTTTGGATAAGCTGGTTTAGATAACCTTAATTAAGTCGCATTTCTTTATATACCTGATATACTCATTTCTTATTTATTGTGGCTAAAAATCGTGATAGTTTCTGTGATTTGTTGTGGTAGTTAGTCTTCTGCTAATCTACATATGAAGAACAAACCACTAAATATATCTTCAGCTATATAAATGTTACCAACTCTGATTATTTGTAATAAAATTCATTTAGAATCACCATCGATGTGTGGGATCAGGTTGACCAATGAGACAGGTTGGATATGTTTGTGTCCCCACTCTCTCATTAGTCACATTAGTGTTGCGTGTTGACGGTGGTGTGCAATAAGGTCCCACGATCAGACCTCTAGTTACTAAGGGGTTTTCTTACAATGTGTAAGGAGATTGAATTATTAGAGAAGAATGAAACCTAGAGCCCAATTCCAAGACCTAAAAATAAGGAGGTTATTGGTCTCAAATGAGTGTATAAGCTCAAGTTTTATGTGGAAGGGAAAATCATCAAACATAAGGAAAGAATTGTGGCCAAGAGGTACATCCAGCGATTTGGTAGAATATACGAGTAAACCTTTGCACTGGTAGCACACATGGACACAATAAGAATGCTTCTCACAATTTCGACCAACAAAAATTATCCAATTTACCAACTGGATGTAAATTAACATTCCTCAATGGGATTCTTAATGAGGAGGTTTATGTGGAGCAACTAAATGGGTACGAAAAAGAAGGGGAGGAAGGAAAAGTTTGTAAGTTGCATAAGGCCTTGTATTACATTAAGTAGGCTAACCGAGCCTGGCACTCCAATCTCTCCACTTACTTCAATAAGGATGGGCTAGTTGATAGCAAGAATGAACCATCATTATTGATAAGGAGAAATGGATTTGAAATTGACCTCATATTATATCTCTATTTGGACGATCTTCTCATCACCGGAGGCAATGAACAATATATCAAAAACTTAAATAAGAAAATTAAAAATGGTATGAAATGACTTATCTTGGCCACCAAAAGTTTTCCTTGGAATGCAGGTGAGATAAAGTCCCAAAAATTTCTTCCTATCCCAATGATGCTATGCAAAATAGCTACTAAAGAAGTTTAAAATTGGGAAATACAAATCCCTGCTTGAACCCCAAGATCACAAGTGAGAAACTCAGTAAGACTGAAGAAGGAGATGAGTATGCAGCTGAAGAACTCTATAGAAGCCTGATTGGATCATTAGTTTACCTCACGAACACCATGACCGACATAGAGCATGCGGTGAATTTGGTATCAAATTTTGTTGAACGCTTCAAAGAGAAACCTTCACAACATCCAAGGAACGAAGCATCTCAAACATGAATTAGCCCAGTATCTCAACAAAATTCTAATTGGTTTTAGTGATTTTGATAGAGGAGGCTCACTAGCTAGATGATAGGAGAAGCACGAGTCGATACATTTTCCTCTAAGGATCAACCCCAATCGCTTGGTGTTCACGAAAGCAGCAAACATTTGTGTTGTCTGTAATAGACGCCAAATACATGGCATTGAGCTCTGCCATGTGTGAGGTAATGTAGTTAAAGAGGATGGTAGAAGAATTAATAGAGAAGAAGATGGATGTGATTCTACTTAAGAGTGACAACACCTCCGGGATTGCACTATCAAAAAATACAGTTTTCGATAACAAAAGTAAACACATCAAGATTACATCATTTCGTCCATAAGAAAGAGGAGAACGGGCCGGGAAAGTTAAGTTCAAGTTTTTCCCTACTGAAATTGAACTTGCCGATATACTAACAAATGCACCATCAGTCTCGTTTTGTTGACCTAAGAAAGAACCTAAAGTTGTTAGACACTCTTGTTCAAGAGGGGTATTAGAACACTGAACCAATGGGTCGTTAAACAAAATGCAATTAATCGGCTTTAATGTAATCAAGATTCAATGGGTCATATAACCTTGGAGCCTTCTGACATTTTGTTTAAGCCATTCTCTTTAATTGCTTGCAGTTTTCAAAGTAGTGTTTCCTACAACTATAAGGGTCCTTTCATTTCACGGACATTGATATTTAAGTATTGGCTTTGAGAATCTGAATGCCATTTTCGTTGTTCGGACGAACAACTTTAGATTGGAATTGTTTTTCTAAGGGAAAGTCATCGGTATTGGTTCTAACCTAGATTGCCTTCGATCCAATATTTATGTCGAGCGCCCGATTTTGAAACCGCGAACTGCGTCTTTCCAAAAATCGGAGCTCTCATGTTTCTTACCCAAGCACTAGCAGATCAAGACGTGTCTCCTCTCCACCTCAATCACCATCGCCGATAATACATTCTCGACGCCTCTGTCGCTGGCACGGTTGCCGAGGCCATTTGCACTTCGCCAACCATCGCGCCCCATCTTCTCTTTGCCGAGCATCCAGGTCCATCTTCGCTTCGGCGATCATCATACGTAAAGCTTTCGATACCTCCAGAAATATAGATCTGGATCATCTCTTCCAGATCTGGAGTTTAGGTTGATAAATTCCACATCATCTCCTCTTCTCAATCGCTTTGGTTCCTTCGATCTTCGTTCGACTAGGTCAGGGTTTCCCATCCCCATCTCTCTTCTAAAAACTATCCCTTCTGCTTTTGTTTTATCAAGTTGATATTCAATGGCGAGATGTGAGGAATTAAAAATTAGCAAACCCATGATCTATGGATTCATATTGGGCTTGTTGGAACATGGATAATGAATCCAGGAACAACAGTACTGCCAATTGAAGGTCTAGGGATTAATATGATGAAATTTTGTCACCGCAATGAACTATTTTATGATTCATGTTCATGATTTGAAGTGATTTGTGGACTCAAAATGATTTAGCATTGATTTTGTATTATTTTTCATTACCTAATATCTACTACACAGGGTGAAAGCTCAATATAATTTCTGTGTTCGATCTGTGGACTAATATGGATCTAGTATAATTTCGAATGAAACGTAGAAGAAAAATAATTATAATGTCTATCGTCGCAACAGCTCTTGGTGCAATTGCGGTTGTTATAGATTCCATTCCTAGAAACCCCAGAAATGTTGTAGACAAGGACGCATTAAGAACAATCCAATTAAAACAATTAAATGATGGACATGAAGTAAACAACTTTGATCAGCTACGCATGGGTAAAAGACCTTTCAACGAGTTGTGTGACATCTTACGAACGAAAAGTTTATTCCACGATAATAAATTTGTGTCTATTAGAGTATCTGTTGCATTGTTCTTATACATCTTAGCACACAACAAAAAATTTTGTGATGTTGGTGGTACATATATGCGGTCGATTGATACCATTAGTAGACACTTTAATATATTACTACGAGCAATCCTTAAACTAGCAAAAGACTATAACAAATTGTCTGAATCCAGACAAGAACGCAAGTCAAGATGATTTGAGGATTGTATTGGTGCTTTAGATGGAACACATAATGAAGTGACTGTTCCAATTTAGGATCAAGGAAGATATCATAATTGTAAATAGGTAATTACGACCAATGTATCAGGTGTATGTGATTACAACATGAAGTTCTTATATGCAATGTCGGGATAGGAAGGATCGTCATCAGATTCAAAGGGTAAATTTTGAAGTACCAAAGGGTAAATTTATTGATTTCATTATTTCAATCATAATAATTACAACATTACTTTGGTGTACTTAATGTTTTGTACTGTATAGGTAAGTATTATCTTGTCGATGCCGGTTACACAAATGGTCCGGAATTTATTGCTCCATATCGTTCAACACATTATCATCTTAAGGAGTGGTCAACCCAGGGAAATAACCCTACAAATTACAAAGAGTTGTTCCATTTATGACATGCTAAAGAAAGAAATGTGATTGAGAGAACATTTGGGTTACTTAAAAAACGATGGGCCATTTTGCATCAACCGTCATTCTTTGATATAAAAGTGCAGGTTAGTTGTGATTTAGTTATAATTTTTTAAATTATGCGAAAGATAATCTAATATAATATTACTTTTACATACAGTTGCAGGTTATAAATGCATGTTGCATTTTGCACAACTTTTTAGTTGAGAAACGATTAGACAGTGATTTACAATTTCTTGATGAGGTTGACTCTAATTTACAAGCTCAAGTGTCACGAGAAGAGTATTAAGAGTACATTGATGTTTTTAGTCCTATTCAAGTAACGAATGCTTGGATAAATTTTGGGGAAACATTGGCCATATATAAATATGTTTAATGAATATCAGAATTTGTTGGATCTATAGTTTGAATTTGGGCTAGGTTCACTAATTAGGATGTTTGACTCACTATGTATAGCCAGGGTCAAGTCTGTTAGTCCTAGAGTTTAGGCTAGTCATTAGTATCAATCTTCATGGACAAGCTAGCAAAGGACTTCAGTAGACTCAAGAGTTAGAAGAATTCAGAGTTCAGATTATTAGTTCGAAGTTCTTCGAACTCAGCACAATGATCGTCGATCGCTAATCGATGAACTCAGAAATCTTTCTCTGGGTTGAGCCCGACAATATTTGAGCTCAGGTCGACGATTTGTTCCACAAGATAGATTCTCTGCTCGACGAAATCTGGAGTTCAGCTTTGACGTATTCTTTCTAGTTTCTTTTCTCTGAACTCAGGACGACAAACAGGATTTCTTAGCTCGATGAACTTGGAACTCCAGTCGATGAATTCTACCCGGAGGTCGATGATTTCTGTCCCGAATTAGATTGATAAGTTTTCCTTACTTCTGTCCCCAATTTCTTATATTATTTAGCTGTAATTCTCTGATTAATTAATGCTTATATTCTCAAGAATATAGTCGTTCTTGGCAGCATTAGTTATGGATTTCATCAGAGTTAATTACTTGCTTATTTTACTGAGACAATTGGGGAAACTCATTAAAGATTATATTCCATCTGTTTCATTCTTCAAAATTAGTAAGTAATTAATGCTTGGAATTTAAAATTCAAGAGGAGAATTCGACAAAATAATATATAAGAGAATTTTCTTTCAGACAACATACAGAAGAAGTGTGATACAAGCATGCAAGAAAAAAAGATATACAATGATATACACAGAATACAGAACACAAGAAGTGATACAGAGAAGAGATACATAAATATACTAAAGAACTCTGTTTCTTCTCTGTGAAGAAAACTTTCTGTTTTCCCCTTGATCTTTTAGAAGAATGAAGAAGAACATCAATCTTATATCAAGAGTCTTCTTCAACTTATACTCTAGGAATCCTCAAGGACAACAACTCTAGATCTCTCTACAAGTTCCTGGATTTCTTCAAGACAAGACTGAAGACCTACACCCTGAGCAAGGCTCCAAGCTTTCTGAACATCTCAACATTTCAGAAGGAGCTTTGTCAATAGCAATCCACTGAGTCTTCTTTGTTGAATAGAGTAAAGAGAAGACATCATCAACTCTCTCAACCTCCTGTATAAAGGGTTTATTAACTCCCTTCAAAAGATTATTGTTGGTTTTTTGGGCACTTGATCAAAAGCCTAAAGGGTTGTGAGATATTCCTGTAAATAGATCTTGTGGTGGTAGTCACTGTACAAAAATCTGATAGTGGATTCCTACTAGTGTGGTAGAAGAGTGAATGTACCCAGTTTGGGGAACCACTACAAAATTCTTCTGTTGTCTGGTTGTTCATTTTCACTTTGTTTTGCTATGTTGTGATAGTGTAGTTTAGCTTAGTTTTCATTTCATTTTATACTACTACTATTTATCACTTATTTTTCTGATAAATTTTAAAATCAGCCAAAAAGGTTTTAAGTTACTCTATTCACCCCCCCTCCCCCCCCCTCTAGTGTAATTAGATCTATCACCTATCTTTCAATTGGTATCAGAGGGTTGGTCTACTTGATTGTACAAGGTAACACTTGAACCAACATATCCTTGATAGATCTTATTTCGTTTCCCCTAGTTATTTTGGTTATTTCATATCATGGCACATAACAAGGATTATGCCAGCACCAGACCTCCAGTTTATAATCTGAACAAGTTTGCTATCTGGAAGGCAAGAATTAAATTATATATGAACTCTATTGATGAAGATATTTTTTATTCTATTTTGACAGGACCACCAATTCCATAGGCTATATCTACTGCAACTTCCAGCACTCATGCTGTTCCACCAGCTGAGTGGACAGATACACAAAAAAAGGCCAAGATAGCTGATGCCAAGGCCATGAACATTCTAGCTCAGATAATGTCAGATGACATTTTTCATAAAGTGGCTGAGTGCACCTCAACTAAGGCTACGTGGGATTCTCTAAACAAGATGGTTACTGTGTAACACCCCCATCCGTCGCATGACATATAACAGAAGGTCCAGCTGGAACCCGACGCCATATACCGCATACAGTCGGAAGGGTTACTAAATGAATAAACAAACCATCCAATTATGACTACTCGTCCTACACAGAGCATTCTAGCGGAAGTTTTTAAAGTTGAAAGTACCCAAACTTAAATCCATCAAAATGAATGTCCACAGCTACAAAAACAGGAATTAAACCCCAAATACACAGAAACGGGTACATGGCCTTATGGCCTTACAAATATTCACTTAATAAAGAGTGTTTTACATACATCGGCTCGCAGGCCGGCCACACATGACAAATATAAAAATAGCTATTCCACGGCCTTCTAGGGCCAACACAGCAACATTGGCTCCAGCCCGCTATTTGGCCCTCGGCTCCGCAGCACCTGCAAGCACATACCACCGCACGGTGGCAAATAAAGCAACGGTCAGCTAAAAGCCGACCAAATTATAACGACCCCGCCCCTTACTCGGTACGGCGGTGCTCTTACCCTGCATAACATTAGCCCAATAATATATATAGCGCAGTTATAATTCGCCACAGGTGTAGGCTTGCACGGCCAAACACCCCGTGCACTCAGGGCACATTCATGGTGAACGCTGACCCATCAGTGCATTCACCACCACCCCCAGGATGGCAACAACATGTGAGCATTTAGCCTTTCTGACCACCGTCTAAGGCTCCGACTATGCCAACGGCCAGTACCCGTCTTCGGGTCTCTCGCAACGAACCACATAGTCTAGGTCCAATTCCACTTGCCCGTTGCTCACGCCGCATATCCAATTTAAGTCCAATGCACGGGCCAAGCTTCTCTCGGATCCCAAATTTTCCAAAACAATCTCATAACCCCGTTATGATCAAGGCCGGTTCCCAGACCGCCAAGTTAGCAGAACACGTTTTCGCTCAGTTTTTCGGGTGCGCCTTGAAGCTAACCTCCAAGGATCCCTGCTGCAATCTACCGTGTAGAAACCCGAAAAACCCAAAGCACGGAGTCTTCTCCGGCAAAATCACAACAAATGCAACATCACCGATCCAGACAAAACACATCCGGGTAGGCTTCAAACACAATGCCTATGCCCGTACTTACGATTCCGGGCTTTATATGCAATACAAGGGGGACTATTCACATCAACCCCAAGGAACACCACGCACTCGCCGCACACTCGCGGGAGCGGGGTTCCCTATGCAAAAGAAAGAGCTTCAAGCGCTCAAGTTGAGAATCGTTACCCTTGTAGTCCATTTTGGCGCCATGGAAAAACTACGCGGTTAGAACTCTTCGCAATGACCTTCCCTCCACGGATCCGCTCTCCGATTTCGAAACGGTGCTCAGATGCTCCACCGGCGGCCGGAAACCTCCTTCTTCTTCCTCTTCTCTCACACTTTGGAAGAGGAGAACTTTGGAGAGAAAATGGGGAATTAACCTCCCATTCCCGGCCTAACTAAAGCAGGGACTCATCTGAGCCGTCAGATCTAAATTAAAGAAAACGAACGACTCGGATCTACACAAAATTCCCCAGACCTGGGCCGCACACGGCTTGTCACACGGCCGTGTCCAAGTCCGTGTGCCTCAATCCAGGCATGATCGTTGAACTGAGAAATGCACACGGGCCAATACACGCCCATGTATGACCTGACACGCCCGTGTCAGGTTCCTCGACACACCCGTGTCCGTGGGCATGTCACGCGTAACCGCCACGGCAACGGACACGACCCATCGGGACACGGGTAGGGACATGGGTTGGCACACGCCCGTGTCGGATGACATGCCCGTGTCATCTGGCCGTGTTTCTGGTCGTGTCCTTCTCGGGTTGAAAACGGCTAAAATCACCAGCCAGACACGGCCTTGGACACGCCCGTGTCCTAGGCCGTGTACCCCTAAAAGCACCAAAACTCCTTTTTCGCGACCGACTCGCACACAATTTTCGGGGCGTTACAAATCTCCCCCACTTAAGGAATTTCGTCCCGAAATTAAGCAAGGGTACACAAAAGCTAAATGATACCAGAATGGAATAACTCGGGGTATTCCTCCAACATAGCTTGCTCTCGCTCCCAAGAAAGCTCCTCACGCCCGCAATTATTCCAACGGACTTTAACCATTCGGACCTCCTTGTTGCGGAGTCGCTTGACTGCAACATCTTCAATTCGTACTGGCCTGACCCTTGTTGTTAACTCATAATCAACCGGTACTTGATTGCCTGCAACGATCTGCGAAGGCTCTTGCACTGCCTTACGCAACACCGATACGTGGAATACGTCATGCAACCCACTCAACTCCATCGACAGCTTTAATCTATACGCCGCCTCGCCAACACGCTCCAGGATTTCAAATGGTACAAGGTATCTCGGACTCAGATTCTTCAAGCGTCGAACCCGCGATACACCCTTGAATGGCTTGATTTTTAAATATACCATATTGCCAACGTTGAACTCCACTTTTCTATGTTTGGCGTTGTAATACTTTGACTGTCTATCCTGAGCAATCTTTAGCCTTTCATGAATTGTCCAAATCATTGAAGTGGCATCTTCCACCGCTTGACATTTAAACAACTTCGATTCGCCTGCCTCCAACCAAGACAACGGCGTACGACACTTCCTCCCATACAAAGCTTCGAAAGGCGCCATTCCAATGCTTGCCTGAAAACTATTGTTGTACGCAAACTCCGCCATGTACAGGTGATCCTCCCAATGCTTCCCGAAATCTAGGACGCACATGCGAAGCATGTCCTCCATAGTCCTGTTGACTCTCTCGGTTTGACCATCTGTCTGCGGATGAAAGGCTGTGCTAAATTTTAGCTTAGTACCCAACAGACTATGCACCAACCTCCAGTCATTCGACGTGAAGCGTCCATCTCGATCACTAACAATACTTCTAGGCACACCATGCAATCGTACAATATTATCCACGTAGAGTTTGGCTAACTTTTCCACTGGATCTTCCTTTCTGACTGGGAAAAAGTGCGACACTTTTGTCAATCTATCTACGACCACCCAAATGGCGTCGTTTCCCTTCTACTACTTCGGCAAACCGTGCACAAAATCCATAGATATATCGTCAAACTTCCATTCTGGGATAGGAAGGGATTTCAAGAATCCTCCGGGCTTCTGACACTCCGCCTTCACCAATGCACAAGTACGACACTTGGCCACATAAAGTGCCACATCCTTCTTCAAACCCGTCCACCAGAATAATTTCTTCATGTCTCTATACATTTTCGTGCTTCCCGGGTGGATTGAGTACTTGGTATGATGAGCCTCATACATCAACTCCTCCCGAATATTATCCGCACTAGGAACGCATAGACGACTGTCCTTCCTTAGCAAACCATCTACAACCACAAACTGGGAATTTGACCCGTCCAAAGCTTCATCCAAGATCTGCTTCATACTGCTATCCTGAACCAAAGCCCGCCGAGCTCTATCCGCTAGGTCACACTGCACCTCTGTCCAAAACAGTTTCGCCTCGGCACTAGACTGCTTATCGACACAAGATATCTCCAATGCCTCCAACTCTTGGACCAATCTCTCATCATGTACCGATAACCAATTGGCTTGTGCGGGAATCTTACGACTCAACGCATCCGCCACTGCATTTCCCTTCCCAGGCACATAGTGTATCTTGAAGGTGTAGTCCCCTAAGAACTCCATCAACCTCCTCTGCCTCATGTTCAGATCTTTTTGGTCCAATAGGTACTTCAAACTTTTATGATCGGTGTAAATATCCACCGTCACACCGTACAGATAGTGCCTCCAAAGCTTTAGAGCAAATATCACGGCCGCTAACTCTAAGTCGTGGACTGGGTAATTCCTCTCGTGAACCTTCAGTTGTCGTGAACCATAAGCTATCACTCTCCCATGCTGTAACAGAACACAGCCCAAACCACTGCCCGAAGCATCACTATAAATCTCGAACCCTTCGGTTCCACTTGGCGAACATAAAATAGGCGCCGTGGTTAACCGCCTCTTCAACTCTTCAAAAGCCTGTTCGCACTCCGGAGACCACACAAACTTCTGATCCTTTCTTGTCAACGTCGTGAGTGGTAGTGCTATCCGCGAGAAGTTCTCTACGAAGCGCCTGTAGTAGCCAGCAAGCCCCAGAAAACTCCGGACTTCTGCCACCGTAGTCAATGTAAGCAGTGGCGGACCCAGGATTTTCTTTTGACCCGGGCACAAAGTGAAAAAGATTTAGATTTTTTATACTTCTTTTTAATTCAAAGATTTAGTTCTTATACATTTCTTGTTCAGTTCAATCTAACTAAAACTAAAATTTAGCATGACTGAATGTAGCTTTTTTGGTGCAAAGAATTGTGTGGACAAAAGATACGATGTTTTTCATAAATATTTACAAGTATCATTTATAAGAGTATACCTATAAAATAATTAAAGAAAATCATAAAAAATCAGTTTGCTAATCAAGTAAAATTCAGCCGAAAATGTCTCGAACTAAAGTAGATTAATGCACATTGCTCAATAGAACTTTGACAGGATTGTGATACAAGTAGCAGCACTTCTTTTGTTGTAAACTCACATTGACTGATTGTGTTGGAAGTAAATTAGACATCAAAGTCTTGTTTTTCACTTCTATCTTAATCTTTCCCTTTTTATCAAAAAATTATCTAATAAACTATGGTGCACAAGGATAAAGATACGAGATCTTAAGGGTTTAACACAAAAGCATTCACAAAAAAGAACCTTATTTTATCAGTTAACTGGCCTTTTTCTCCAACAATTAGCATCTCATAATTATTTAGGGGAGAAATAATTGATTGTAATTGTATTAATTTTGTGTTGTAGGTGGTGCGCCAACAAAACTCAAATGATGTAGTGAAAAGATACCAATACAAATTACAAAATCAGAAGATTGTTAAGCTCATGGAATTAGCCCCAAAGTTTTTTCATATGCAGGAAATATGATGACGCAGCCAGATTATGTAAATTTTTTCATACACAGGAAAATTTTTCCATACAAAATCAAATTTGATTCAAGATGCTAAGATTATGTAAATTTTTTGGACCTCCAATCCATTTTTGAATTTATGTTTAGAAAAATATTTAGGGTTAACACTTTCTCTTAGCCATTTTATCAAACAACTTCCTTGCATCTTCCTTTTATAATAGAAACTGATCTTCTATTTAGAGAAAAAATCATAGAAATTGAATTCATTGATAGAAAAGAAAGAGGGGAGTAGAAAAAGAAATAAAAGAAATGGAAATCAGTGTAAAAAATTAAAAACCAGAAACGCTATCGAGGGTAACCAGAATTCACACTTGGAGAACTTTGCATATAACTGACTTTTCCTCAATGTCTCCAACACCATGTGTAAATGCTTGTAGTGGTCCTCCTCGCACCGCGAATACACCAGGATATCATCGATAAATACTATCACGAACTGATCCAGGTATTCTCTGAATGTCCTATTCATCAGATCCATAAACACGGATGGCGCATTTGTCAACCCAAACGGCATGACCGTGAACTCGTAATGCCCAAACCGCGTACTGAATGCTGTCTTTGGGATGTCGCTCTCCCTTATCCTCAACTGATAGTAACCGGACTTCAACTCTAACTTCAAATATACAGTTGACCCAACCAACTGATCAAACAGATCGTCAATCCTGGGAATAAGATACTTATTCTTCTCCGTAAGCTTGTTCAATTCCCGGTAATCGATACAAAGCCGCAAGCTCCCATCTTTCTTCTTAACAAAGAGGACTGGTGCGCTCCAAGGCGATGAACTTGGACGCACATATCCTTGCTCTAGCAACTCCTGCAGTTGCACCTTCAAGTCTGTCATTTATCTTGGGGCTATCCGATAGGGGGAGCGTGACACAGGTTTGGCACCCGGTACCAGCTCTATAGTAAAGTCTATCTCCCGCTGAGGAGGGGCTCCTGGGAGATCATCTGGAAACACATCAGGATACTCGGACACAACTGGGATGCTGTCCAAACTAAGCTTAGGCGACGAAGTCTGCACTAGAGTGATAAATAGTTCTGCCCCAGACCGAACTGCCTTGAACATCTGAAGGGCCAACATCAGAACTTTCCCTGACCCCTTCATGCCCGCAAAAGTAGTGTCCCGATCAGTGTCCAGACCCAACTTTACTTCTTTATGATTGCAACCAATGCATGCACCTTGCTCCGAGAGCCAATCCATTCCGAAGATTACGTCAAACTCCACTAATGGTAGAATCAACGCCCGCAAATCAAACTCCCGGTCTCCAATCCGAATCTTCACAACACAAATCCTATCCGCACGCATGGAGCACCCATTAGGCAACAACACATCCAACTTGTTTTCTACCATCGCGAACGGAACTCCGATGCGTGATATGAATTTTTCAGACAAGAAGGAATGTGATGCTCCCGTATCAAAAAGGGCTCTCGCCGGAAACCCAAAGATTAACATAAAGCCTAGCACTAACAAACGTAAGCTAACAAATACGAAGGTAACAATTATAAAAGTTAAACCACTGTAATTTAACTCATACCTGTCACCATGTCTGCTTGCTTTATGGCCTCCTGCAGAGCAAGGTTGTAGACTCTAGGCTGGGCTGGAGCATGATGGGACGCAGTTGACTCCACCGCCTTCCCTTTCTCCTCATAAGTCGCTCCAGGTCTCCTCTCGGACTTTGAACGCCCGCTCCAACACTCCCGAGCAAAATGCCCCGTCTTCCCGCAGTTGTAGCAAGCTCCGGGGACTCGACTTGTAGTTTCCCCCGACGCATCAGCCGAAGGCGATGAGTTCGAAGTCCTCCGCTTCTTGTTCCATCTGCGGAAACCTGTCTTGTTACTTGGTACGTTGAACTCAGTCTTCCTTTCTCCTGGGTCCCTCTTCTCTTGAACTTTCTTCGCAACCTTTTCCAACGATCGGGCCGAATTGACCAAGGCTAGGAAGCCCTGCGCCTTAGGCCCAGCAAGGAGTAACTATAAATCGCCGCGAAGACCCTCATAGAAACGGTTGGTCTTCCTCTCTTCTTCTGAAAACATAGCACCAGCATAACGACCCAACCGTGTGAACTCATGCAGATATTCGTCCACGCTTCTGGATCCCTGAGTCAACCCAAGAAATTGATTCTCCAACTCCAACTTCTGAGAAGAGGGTACAAATCTGGCAAGGAACAATCTTGAAAATTCCTCCATCGGCACATCCGTAAGTTGTCTTCCAACTAGAAGATGAAACTCCATCTCGTCCCACCACAGCCTCGCTTCACCTTCCAAAAGAAAAGTCGCTATGGTGGTCTTCTGCCACTCCTCAGTCATTGTGGCCGTCAACACCCTCTTTATGGAAGATAGCCAGTCCTCAGCTTGAGTTGGCGTTCCAACCCCATTAAACCTCGGAGGATTAAAGCCCATCACATGCTTTAGCTGCCTATCTGTAGTTCTCCTCGGCTCTACTAACTCAACTGCTACGCGTCCCACCACTCTCGGCTCTGCTGCCCTAACCGGTTCTTGCTCATTCGCATGAGGTGCGCGATGCATTTGCCCTGCAGGTTGGGCATTTATCATTGCGAACACGGCTTCAGCCACCATCCTGATGGTTTCCGCTGAAGGAGGTGTAGCAGGCATGTCCCTTGGTGCACTACTTTTCGCTGATTGCAGACGCTCTGACTGACGAGCACCGCTCCCAGCTGCCTATAGTAGCAAAGACACACGATTAGACGACAAACAAATTGCTAAAAGCAATCATTGGAACACTCATGTTCCACCAAACAAGTGTATTTTTCATTCCTAAGTGGACATTCATGGGTTCTTTTGATGTTATAACGATGACGCACACATGTGCTCACCACCCCTTAAAAGAATTCGCCCACGAATTCATTTAAGCCTGACCGTAACCAGAAGTCTGATACAAAATTGTAACACCCCCATCCGTCGCATGACATATAACAGAAGGTCCAGCTGAAACCCGACGCCATATACCACAGACAGTCAGAAGGGTTACTAAATGAATAAACAAACCATCCAATAATGACTACTCGTCCTACACAGAGCATTCTAGCGGAAGTTTTAAAAGTTGAAAGAACCGAAACTTAAATCCATCAAAATGAATGTCCACAGCTACAAAAACAGGAATGAAACCCCAAATACACAGAAACGGGTACATGGCCTTATGGCCTTACAAATATTCACTTAATAAAGAGTGTTTTACATACATCGGCTCGCAGGCTGGCCACACATGACAAATATAAAAATAGCTATTCCACGGCCTTCTAGGGCCAGCACAGCAACATGGGCTCCAGCCCGCTATTTGGCGCTCGGCTCCGCAGCACCTGCAAGCACATACCACCGCACGGTGGCAAATAAAGCAACGGTCAGCTAAAAGCCGACCAAATTATAACGACCCCGCCCCTTACTCGGGACGGCAGTGCTCTTACCCTGCATAACATTAGCCCAATAACATATATAGCACAATTATAATTCGCCACAGGTGTAGGCTCGCATGGCCAAATACCCCATGCACTCAGGGCACATTCATGGTGAACCCTGACCCATCAGTGCATTCACCACCACCCCCAGGATGGCAACAATATGTGAGCATTTAGCCTTTCTGACCACCGTCTAAGGCTCCGACTATGCCAACGGCCAGTCCCCGTCTTCGGGTCTCTCGCACCGAACCACATAGTCTAGGTCCAATTCCACTTGCCCGTTGCTCATGCCGCATGTCCAATTTAAGTCCTATGTGCGGGCCAAGCTTCTCCCGGATCCCAAATTGTCCAAACTAATCTCATAACCCAGTTATGATCAAGGCCGGTTCCCAGACCGCCAAGTTAGCAGAACACGTTTCTGCTCAGTTTTTCGGGTGCGCCTTGAAGCTAACCTCCAAGGATCCCTGCTGCAATCTACCGCGTAGAAACCCAAAAAACCCAAAGCATGGAGTTTTCTCCGGCAAAATCACAACAAATGCAACATCACCGATCCAGACAAAACACGTCCGGGTAGGCTTCACACACAATGCCTATGCCCGTACTTACGATTCCGGGCTCTATATGCAACACAAGGGGGACTATTCACATCAACCCCAAGGAACACCACGCACTCGCCGCACACTCGCGGGAGCGGGGTTCCCTATGCAAAAGAAAGAGCTTCAAGCGCTCAAGTTGAGAATCGTTACCCTTGTAGTCCGTTTTGGCGCCATGGAAAAACAACGCGGTTAGAACTCTTCGCAATGACCTTCCCTCCACGGATCCGCTCTCCGATTTCGAAACGGTGCTCCGATGCTCCGCCGGCGGCCGGAAACCTCCTTCTTCTTCCTCTTCTCTCTCACTTTGGAAGAGGAGAACTTTGGAGAGAAAATGGGGAATTAACCTCCCATTCCCGGCCTAACTAGAGCAGGGACTCATCTGAGCCGTCAGATCTAAATTAAAGAAAACGAACGGCTCGGATCTGCACAAAATTCCCCAGACCTGGGCCGCACACGGCTTGGCAAATGGCCGTGTCCAAGGCCGTGTGCCTCGATCCAGGCACGATCGTCGAACTGAGAAATGCACACGGGCCAAGACACGCCCGTGTCTGACCTGACACGCCCGTGTCGGGTTCCTCGACACGCCCGTGTTTGTGGGCATGTCATGCGTAACCGCCACGGCAACGGACACGACCCATCGGGACACGGGTTGGCACACGCCCGTGTCATCCGGCCCGGCCATGTTTCTGGTCGTGTCCTTCTCGGGTTGAAAACGGCCAAAATCACCAGCCAGACACGGCCTTGGACACGTCCGTGTCCTAGGTCGTGTACCCCTAAAAGCACCAAAACCCCTTTTTCACGACCGACTCGCACACAATTTTTGGGGCGTTACATACTGGATCTGCAGATGAGAGGAAAGACAGAAGATCAAATATCATCTCTCAATATGAGAACTTCAAGAAAGAAGAGTCAGAGTCAGTGAGTGACATGTACAATAGACTCAGCTTAATCATCAATGAGCTGAAAACTCTGGATAAGGACATAACACTCACTGAGGTCAATGATAAAATCCTCATGTGCTTCCCCAGCTCATGGGATTCCAGAATCTGGCCAATCAAGGAGGCCAGAAGTCTGAATGAGATCTCCACTGAATCTTTATTAGGAAAGCTCAAGTCCTATGAACAGTTAATGAAGACTAGAGAAGCTGCTGAGCAGAAGACTTCCTCATCAGCTAGAAAGGAGAAAAACATGGCATTCAAAGCTTCAGAAGAAATAGAAGCTCCATCAGCTAGTGAAGAACTTCTGAGTCTCTTAGCCATGTGTGGAAACCACCCGTCACCACACATCTTCCCAAAACCCTGAGGTGATGGTAAGGGGGGACGGTGGTACATAAACACCAAGGACCACCCGCTACAGGCGATGTGGGACTAATCCATCCACGGGATGGCGGGGATATTCCGCCACACGGGGGCCCATCGGGGTCAACACCCAGACCTGGAACGCGATGGGGAAGCCCAAATATGCGGTCCCGCACACACCCAATCCCGCTGGACCTTTGTTCTCAACACACCCCCACAGCGGGATGGCTCTGATACCATGTGGAAACCACCCGTCACCACACATCTTCCCAAAACCCCGAGGTGATGGTAAGGGGGGACGGTGGTACATAAACACCAAGGACCACCCGCTGCAGGCGATGTGGGACTAATCCATCCACGGGATGGCGGGGATATTCCGCCACACGGGGGCCCACCGGGGTCAACACCCAGGCCTGGAACGCGATGGGGAAGCCCAAATATGCGTTCCCGCACACACCCAATCCCGCTGGACCTTTGTTATCAACACCATGAGATTCTACAAGATGCCCAATGAAAGTGCAGTTAGATCAGATATACTCTAGAGGGGGGTGAATAGAGTATATGGTGCTTTGAAATCTTTTTACAACAATTGTTGTAATAAGAGTTAGCAGGGAAGCAGTTAAGAATCTAATCATAGAACTAAGTTAAACAAAAGCTAATCACAGAAAAATCAAGGCCAGAAACAAACATAAATACATGCAAAACCAGAAGACACAAGGAAATATAGTGGTTCCCCTAAACTTGGGTACATCCACTCTTCTACCACCCTAGGTAGGAATCCACTGCAGGATGAGTTGATCAGGTGTCTTGGGCACCAATGAGCTTTTGATAAGGTGCTCAAAAACCAAATCAGATTTTTTGATCAGGTGTATTGCCACCAATGAGCTTTTGACAAGGTGCTCAAAAACCAAGCTCAAACTTTTGAAGGGAGTTTGAGAAACCCTTTACAGAGAGGGGGTGAGAGAGTGATGGAAGTCTTCTCTTTCTCAAACAACTGAGAAGACTATGTGGATTGTTGATGTCAAAGCTCCCCCTGAATCCTTGAGATCTTCAGGAAGAAAAGCTTTGCTGAGGGTGATAGGCCTTCAAAGATTGAACTCCAGCAATAGATGATTTCAGCAATAGCTGAAATGTTGAATGTCTGGAGTCTGGAAATATGTTGGCCTTGAACACTTTGAAACTAAAGAGATCTGAATATTTTTGAAAGCTTGATCTCCTTGGATGTGTGTGTTCTTGAGAATTCTTTGAGACAGAATATTTTTGAATGTATCTATGTGATCTGTGTGTCTCTCTCTGTCTCTTCTTTTTGACTCAAAAATTCTATCTTTTATTCTCTGGTATAGAATAGAGTAACATTCTCTGTCAAGTAGTCGTTGGCCTGCATTAATTGCATCCTTAATTGCAGAATCTCTTCTGGAGGAAAGTCCATAGAAATATTCCTTGAAAAATCCCTTGAAACTTGGTCCAGAAATGAATGAGAACAGCTAGGAAATCTCTGAATTAATTGCAGAATAGCTCCTTAACTGATTTGAATTTGAATCTAGAAACATCCTTAAAGATATCCAAGATCGTCGAACTGAGCTCTGCTATCGTCGAGCTGAGCTCAGTGATCTGGAAGTATACAGCAGTAAAATATCGTCGATCTGAGCTCACAGATCGTCGAACTGAGCTCAGAGATAGAGATCCAAAGCAGAGTCAAAATCGTCGACCTGAGCTCACCGATCGTCTAACTGAGTTCGACGACATAATGAAGTTGAGCTCAGCGATCGTCGAATGGAGTTCGACGATCTGTCGAAGTTGAGCTAGACGATCGTCGATCGGAGTTCGACGAATCGTCGTGCTGAGCTCGACGATCAGACTTAGTCTCCAAACAAAAAATCCTGGTATTCAGGTCAGCTTCCAAACCTAGACTTCTAACCCTTAGACTCAATCCTAATTGACCTATTGAGCTATACAGGAGGTCAAGCAAAGATTTCCTAGAGATATAGTGATCCTGACCCAAATTAGTAATAGGGTGTTCCAACAATCTCCCCCTATTTGGGTTAGGATTACTATTTACAGACTTTGAAAAAATTTAATAACAACATACAATCAGTAAAACAGAAAAATAACAAGCTAGACAATGGAGAACCACAGAGATATATATCATCCAGATAGTAATAAAAAATCTCAGAGAATATCACCTTACAATATCATTTCTTTTCCTTGCCCTTAACCATTTTAATCTCTCTGTTGGGATTGAGGGCTTCCTTCTTTGACCTGGTATCATCTGCTGCACCTAAAGATGTTTGCTGTTTAAGCCTGGGAACCACTGCTTCAGGATGTAATTGCATATACCTTTCAGAATCAAAAAATTTACTTGAAGCATATCTCTCTAGCTCTTTCTGTCTCTGTTCAGACATAGTTGAAATGTTGGAAGAAGCTTTTCCTTGTTCTCTAGCCTTTTTAATCTGATCTAGTGCAGCTAGTTCCTTCATTCTTGCAGTCCAGGAAGCAGGATTGTTTTCAGGATCCTCAAAAGGTATAGGAGGCTCATATCTGTTAGAGGGATTGTCTTGAGGAGGCCTGGCAGACACAGTTTCTTTCAGCTTATAAGGGAAAGGACCAGATGTTATATCAGTAGAAATTTGTCCTCCCCTAGAATATGGGTGTTGCCTGGAGTACCCTTTGGAGTAAACTTGAAGATCTCTTTAATTTCCTCTTATCCTCCTCTCCTAGAATGAGAACCCTTGGATTGGCTTCCCCTATTGTAAGACCTGGCATGAGGCTGATAGTGAGCCTGACTTCTGGCTGGGGGTTGAGCAGCAGAGCTTCCACCTGCACCTGCATCAGGAGGAGGTGGTGGAGGAGGATGAGAGTGCTGGAATTAGGATGAACCCTTCTCATATTTTCTTTTCTTTTTCATTGCTTTCAGCTGGTTCTTGGAGTATTGCATCCAGTGTTCAGTAATAGGGCAGTCATGTAGAATGTAGTATGGAATATCATTGTTGTCTTTGACTTTAGCAGGAGGTACTCTCTTCATAGCTTTTCTCCTTGCCTTCCTTTTCCTAGCAATGGTAGCAGAAGAGTCATCAGAGTCTGTTCTAAGTTCATCACTTTCAGAACTCTCGTTATCATAGAGAGCATCAATTTTCTTCATTAGATCCTTTTTGAGCTGTAGAGATGCAGATGAGGCAGAGGTTGTAGCAGCAGGTGTAGTGGAAGCAGTAACAATAACAGCAGCAACAGTAGGCTCTGGAGAGGTGGCAGAGCAACAACTTCACTAACAACAGTAGAAACAGACGGAATATCATCAAAGACTGCAGAAGGCTCAAATGCAGGTGACTCTGACATCAGAATTTCCTTAGAACTGGGTTCATCAGCAATAACAGAAACTTCAGCAGCAGTAGGGGCAACAATATCAGAAGCAATAGTAATACTTTCTTCAGAAGAAGCAGCAGCATCAACATTTTCAGCAGCAACAAGCACTGAATTGACAAAGGAGGAGATAATGCTTGGGTCACAACAAGAAAATGGCACAAGGGCCTTGGATAAATCTTCTGGAGGCTGGATAGCATTGACCTCTGGCAGACAGCTGAAGTAAAACTGATCAAAATCTGATAGCAAAGACCTGAGGTCTATTGCAAGGACTGCAGCAGAAGGACTTTGTGCTTGAGGCACAATAATAGCAGTAAGAGGAGGAGCTGAAGAAGCAGCAAAGACAGCAGCAGCAGCAGCAGACAGGCTCACAGAAGCAGCCACAGAAGCAGCAGCAGCAACAATAGTAGTATGAAGACTCACTTCATATGGCATCTCCCCCTGCCTAGATTCAGAGAGGTTTGAATCAAGGCACACTGCTGTAGGAGCTGCCTGAGGGAAGAGGGAAGAGAGCCTGGCAGAGAGAGCTGCCACTGACAGGTGTAGTGGAGCCAAGGAGGTCTCCAACAGCAGAGTTAGCCTGGGGGCAAGCAACTCATACAGCCTGTCAGCAAGGGCTGAGATGTCTAATTGCTCAAGGGATGGAGCAGAGGTAGACGATATGGGAGCAGCTGAGGGTTCTGGTAGAGGAGAGCTGGAGAATGGTGGAAGGGATGGCTGAGGTGTTGGCAAGGTGGAAATGGAGTATAGGGGAATGGAGATAGATGGGGTAAATGTTGGTTGGTCTATGATTTGATGTAGAAGGTCTTGAAATGAAGTGGAGGATGAGGGTAACTCAGGAGGAGATGATGGGGAATCATCCATAAAGGAATCATCAATTAGGGTGAAGGATGGAATTGAGGGTGATGAGGTGATATCTGGTGGAGGGTAGGAGAATAATGGATGGAATTGGTCTTCTTGTGTTGGAAGTGTAGGGACTGGAGATGGTGTGGATGTTGGAGAGGGGCTGGATATGATGATGGTGGATGGAGCTGGGATGGTAGATGGTATGGGAAGGGATGGAATTGGAGGAGGAGGAGGAGAGGCAACAACAGCAGCCAGGTCATCTGCAGGGGCAGAGACATGTGGAGGAGTGACTCTTAGAGTCCTTGTGCCTGAAGGAGTACTGGAGGAGGGCCTGATAGGCTTGCTGATTTATCTGTCCCACTTTCCAAAGAGGGCACAAGACAGTCTCTTGGAGGCATTTATATGAATTCCAGAGGAGACCAGCAAGGCAGGGCACCTATGCTGCAGAAACACTCCAATGATCCTCCCAAAGTTTACAAAGCTTTTGTTGATTTTCTTTTTGATGAGGTCAAAGAAAACCTCTCCCCAATTCAGATTCTTCTTATCTACAAGAGCTCCCATGAGGCAGAGCTGATACCTTGAAATTGTATCATGGGCAGAGTGCTTAGCCAGCAGCACTTTCCCAACAACATCTGCCATGAATCTATATTCTACAGAAAGATTCCTTTTGAAGAGCTTGCTAGGGTTGCGCTCTGAATGACCCATTCTGGCAAGCAGTTTAGAGTACTCATCTCCAGATAATTCAGCAGTATCTTCTCCATTTCTCAACTCAAAGACTTCTGTTAAAATTGTTGGGGTTAAGGGTACCTGAGTTCCAGATATAGACCCAACAATGGTGGAGTTATCTTGATTATGGGCAGTATAAACCCATTCTTTTATCTTATCAGAAGCCAGCTTTATCCTTGTGGTCATTATTGCTGTCAAATTCTGGTCTTTGAACAATCCCAATATATCTTGAAAAACCTGGTCAGTTGTGCTGAATGATTCCATGTCGATGTCAAAACCAGCATCAAACTTCATAGCAGCAAGAACAGCAACTGACACAGTCATTGGTACCTGCAAAAATTCAACAAACAAAACGACCAAGTGTAGAACTGTTTGGAGGGAAAGAAAATTCTTGCAGAGAAATCGAAAGCGCAAAAGAGAACGACGGCGAAAAATGAGTTTTATATTAGGGTTCGACGCAGAAATGGAAAGATTGTTGAACTCAGTTCGACGATCGAGGCTTCTAAAGGAATCTGAAGAGTCTTCAACATCGTCGATCTCTGTTCGACGATATTGGAGAGCGTCGAGCTCCGTTCGACGATCATTCAGAGAACAAAATCATCAAGCGCCGTTCGACGATCGTTGACCGAAAGAGATAGTTCATACTATCTAAGAGACGCTGAACTCAGTTCGACGATTTAGGAAATCGTCGATCTCCGTTCGACGATCCTGGGGCAAATCGTCGAGCGCAGTTCAGAGATCAGAAAGATTCTAGACACTAAGAAAAATCAGAGTGTTTGCCTACTCTTGGTCAATTTTTAAGCTTTCAAAATCTTGGATATTATTTAAGACTTCCTCCATCTAACATTCCTAACTGATTTAGGAAGAAGGTGTGTTTCTTTTCATCCAATGGCTTGGTGAAAATATCTCCCCTTTGTAAATCAGTTGTGATATATTGTTGTTCAATTTTATTCTTTTCAACATTATCTCTTAAAAAGTGATGCCTAATCTCTATGTGTTTTGTCCTACTATGGAGGACTGGATTTTGAGCTATAGAAATAGCACTGGTGTTGTCACAAAAGATTTTAGACTTCTCTAAGTTGTAGCCATAGTCTAGAAGTTGGTTTTGAATCCATAAGATTTGTGAACAACAACTGCCTACAGCCATATATTCAACTTCAGCAGTTGAAGTTGACACAGATGTTTGTTTCTTACAAAACCAAGAGATAAGTCTGTCACCAAGGAACTGACAAGTTCCACTGGTGCTTTTCCTATCAATTCTGCATCCAGCATAGTCAGCATCAGAGAATCCAGTTAAATCAAATGCTGAATCTTTTGGATACCAGAGACCTAGATTTGGACAACTTTTAACATACCTGATAATCCTCTTTACTAGTGTTAGGTGTGACTCTCTAGGGCTTACTTGGAACCTAGCACAAATACATGTAGCAAAAATTATATCTGGTCTACTAGGTGTAAGATATAGTAAAGAGCCAATCATTGCTCTATATGTAGTCTGATCAACAGTTTTCCCATGTTCATCAGCATCCAATACTGCATTAGTAGGCATGGGTGTTTTCATAAAAGATGCTTCAGACATACCAAATTTCTTAACCAATTCATTTGCATACTTGGTTTGAGAAATGAAGATGCCTTCAGCATGCTGCTTGACTTGCAATCCTAGGAAGAAGGATAGCTCACCCATGCTACTCATCTCAAATTTAGAATGCATAAGGTTGGAAAACATTCTGCATAATTTGGAGTTAGTAGAACCAAAAATAATATCGTTTACATAAATCTGTACTAGTAGGGTATGAGACTTATGGGTTCTAATGAAAATAATTTGGTCTACTCTACCCCTTATAAAACCATTTTCCAAAAGAAAGCATGCTAGGGTCTCATACCATGCTCTAGGAGCTTGCTTGAGACCATATAATGCTTTATTCAATCTAAAAACGTAATCAGGAAAAGTAGGAGAGATAAAACCTGGAGGTTGTCTGACATATACTTCCTCTTTGATGTCTCCATTTAGAAAAGCACTTTTGACATCCACCTAATATACCTTGAAGCCTTTGTGTGCTGCATAGGATAAAAATATCCTGATGGCTTCTAATCTTGCAACAGGTGCAAAAGTCTGGTCATAGCCTATTCCTTCTTCTTGAGAATATCCCTGAGCAACTAGCCTTGCCTTGTTTCTTACAATTACTCCTTGATCATCCAATTTGTTTCTGAATACCCATTTTGTTCCAACAATGGAGTGATCCTCAGGCTTTGGCACTAGTTCACATACTTTGTTCCTCTCAAATTGATGCAACTCCTCTTGCATTACAATGATCCAGTGTGGATCTTGCTCTGCATCTTGAATGGACTGAGGTTCAATTTGAGATAGGAAGCAGGTGTGCAACAGGTTTTGGTTGACCTGATTTCTAGTTTACACACCAGCTGAGATTTCTCCAATTATTTGGGAAATTGGATGGTCTCTTGATGTTACTAAATCAACAGGGGGTGTTGATTATTCACCAACCTGTGTTGTTGTTTCCTTTTGTGGTACAACAACTGGCTCTTCAAGTTGTTGTTCAATATGTTGAGCATTTTCTTCATCTCCACTGCTTTCATCTTCTTGAGTAACCTGTAACTTGTTCAAGTCTTCAACTAGAGAATGTTCCTGCAAAGGTTTTATGGTAGAAGAAATCTTCTCCTTGAAAGACATGTTAGTTTCATCAAATGAAATATGAACAGATTCCTCAATTTTTAAAGATGATTTATTATAGACCCTATAAGTCTTGCTGATCATGGAGTATCCCAGAAACACTCCTTCATCAGCTTTGGCCTGAAATTTTGCTAAATATTTCTTGTCATTATTATGAATATAGCAAATGCAACCAAAGACTCTAAAATAATCAACTTTAGGTTTCTTCCTTTTGAGTAATTCATAGGGAGTCTTTCCCTTTAGTTTATGTATCAAACTTCTATTCAGCACATAGTTGGAGGTGTTCACTGCCTATGCCCAGAAGGATAGAGGAAGGTGAGCATCTGACAACAATATAGTGGCAGATTCAATAAGGGTTCTATTTTTCCTTTCAGCTACCCCATTTTGTTGAGGAGTTCTAGGAGCTGAGAAAGTATGCATGATCCCTTCACTCTGACAAAACTCTTGCATAAGAAGAGAATCAAACTCTGTCCCATGATCACTTCTGATCAGGGCAATGTGAGTATTGAACTCAATCTGTATACATTTGAGAAACTCTGTCAGACACTTAAAGTTATCAGACTTCTTCCTTAGAAAGAACACCCAAGTGAATCTAGAGAAGTCATCTACAACTACTAAAGTGTAGGATTTCCCTCCTAGGCTTTGTACTGTGATGGGTCCAAAAATATCCATGTGTAACAGATACAATATCCTAGGTGAATCACTCTTATTAAGTGACTTAAAGCTGTTTTTAGTTTGCTTGCCTAATTGACAAGCCCTGCAGAGTCCTTCCTTCTTGTAGGGGCCAGAAGGTAGTCCTCTAACAAGCTTGTCCTTGGATAGCCTAGCAATAGTTCTAAGATTTAGGTGTCCTAGTCTCTTATGCCATAAAATATTTGGTTTACAGACAGAATTGAACAAGCAGATATCTACATCAGTTGAAAGAAAATCTACAAGGTAGATGTTACCTTTCCTTTTACCTGTCAACATAGTTGTGTTGTCCTCTGACTTGATTTTGCATAAGACTTTGCTGAAGGTCACCTGGTAGCCTTCATCACATAGTTGACTGATGCTAATTAGGTTGTGCTTCAGTCCTTCCACATAAGCTACCCTCTTGAAAGTTACTGATCCAATCTTGACTGCACCATATCCTTTAGTCTGTCCAAAGTTTGAATCACCAAAGATAACTTTGGGTCCAAGCTTGGCTCTGAAGGATGTGAGGTTGTCCTTGTTCCCTGTCATGTGCTTAGAGCACCCACTATCCAAATACCATTGCTGGTTAGATATTGGATAGGTCTTCACCTGCACATAAGACAATTCATTTGTTTTTGACCTAGTTTACCTTGGGCCTAGGTTGATAACCTTTAAATTCTGAAATGAAAGACATCCCAGGTTGACTCTTATATCCTTCAGGATGATATCTCCTTGGAGGTATAATCCATTCAGTATAAGGGTTAAAGATTTGGGATGAAGGACCCTTAGGATTCAATTTTGATTTGCCTTTGAAAAATTTTCCAGAGCTCTGACCTCTGTTCGACGATCTTGGAGCTGCGTTCGACGATCTTGGGTCAGATCGTCGAGCTCCGTTCGACGGTCGACTATGGCTGAGGTCAGGTATTTGAGATCGTCGACCCGCGTTCGACGACTTTGGCTGAGATCGTCGATCTGTGTTCGACAATGTTGCCTGAGATTGTCGAGCTGCGTTCGGTGATCGTCGATCTTCATTTGGCGATCGTCGAACTCCGTTCGACGATTTCTGCTAGGACTTAGTTTTATGAGGCAGATCAGAATTTTTCCTAGCAACCTCTACAACTCCCTTTCCTTTGTCAGAAATGAATTTGATTGGGGTTGTTAGATGTAACACCCCCTATCCGTCGCATAGCATATAGCAGTAGGTCCGGCCGGGGCCCGACGCCATATACCAAAGACAGACCGGGTGGTTACTTATGGAAACCATCCAACCAATCTCAACGTCCTACACAGAGCATTCTAGCGGAAGCAGTTAATATAAGTTGTAAACAAGAACCCAGCATAAGAGCACGAATGTCCACTAATACCACATTTAGGAATGTATACAAAAATACCCAAACATTGGCCTTAAGGCCTTACAAAAGTTTCATTTGTCTATTACATGATTTACCAACCTCGGCACGCAGGCCGGCCATACATGAATAAAAATAGAAAACATTTCACTTGGGCCTTCGAGGGCCAGCTTCGCAAAAAAGGGCTTTAGCCCGCTATTGACCGCTCGGTCCAGCTGCACCTGCAAGCAAACAAACCACCGCACGGTGGCAAACAAAGCAACGGTCAGCAATGCTGACCAAATTATAACGATCCCGCCCCCAACTCGGGGCGGCGATGCTCCTTCCCTGCATTTCATTAGCACAAGCGAGCAATGCATATAACCATATCCATCTCATCACAGACGTTGGCTCGTACGGCCACACGTCCCGTGCACTCAGGGCACATTCTCGGTGAACCGGTCGATGTCACGTCAATTAAAGCCATTAACATTCCGGATTCACCACCGCCGCTTAGACGGCCATTCCTATGAGCAATTTGTCTTCATGGTATTGGCCACATCAATTTAAGCCATTGACCACCGAAGACCCCCATTTATGCCAGCGGCGAGTGCCATGTAACTTTAGGTCTCTCTAACCCGAACGACATAAAGCGGGTACGGCTCCATCTAACCCGTGCTCACATCGCAACGACAATTTAAGCCATATGCGCGGGTCAAACTTTCACCGAGTCCCATTCTAACACAAGTCACATAACCCCGTTATGTTCAAGTTGGCTCTCAGGCCACCAAGTTGGCAAGACCTCGTGTCCGCCCAGTTTTCCGGGTGCACCTTTGGGTTAGTCCCCAAGGCTCCCTGCTGCAATCTACCGCGTAGAAAACCCGAAAAACACCCAATAGCACGGAGTCTTCTCCGGCCTTATGCAATGCAACATCACCGATCCGAACTACATGTCCGGGTAGGCTTCAACCAAAATGCCTATGTCCGTTCTCGCATACGGACTCTAAACAACGGGGACTTTACATATCTACCCGAAGGAACGCCTCCAACTCTTCGCAAACTTGCGAGAGAGGGCTTCCTATGCTAAGAAAGAGAGCTATCATGCTCACAAGTGAGGATCGTTACCCTTGCGTTCCTCTTTGGCGCCATCGAAATGTAATCGGATAGAAATCACCGCGCTTGCGTTGCCTCCGTGGATCCGGAGTCGGCTTGCGATTCGGAGCTCCGAAGCTCCTCCAATGGCGGATCTAGCTCTTCTTCCTCCAATAGCTTTCCTCTTTCTCCAAGGGTTTGGAGAGATGATCAAGTGAAGGAAAATGGATTTTTCTTAAGTCAAACCCGTGTATATCCTCTCAGGAACCATCCCCAGCCGTCGGATCTCAACCTAAGAAAACGAGCGGCTTTGATTTGGGGCTGAAATGCCCAATCTGGGCCGAACACGGCCTGGCACACGCCCGTGTCCAGGGCCGTGTGCCGCATTCGCCGTCAAAATCGAATCTTCTGAACACGCACACGGGTATCGAACACGCCCGTGTTCGAGCTGACACGCCCGTGTTCCAGCTGACACGGCCGTGTAGCCGGCCGTGTACCCCATGATTTTCCCCCGTTTCCAACCCGAGCACTGCACGGGTTCTAGGACACGCCCGTGTCCTTGCCCGCGTCACATTGACACGCCTGGGCCCCCAGGCCGTGTACACGGGACATTTCGTCGAGGGGAGAACGACGACTGGATGACACGGCCTTGGACACGCCCGTGTCCTAGGCCGTGTGCCTTGTCTCGACGATCGTCGAGTGAATCTCGACGATTTCACCTATACGATCGTCGACACGGGTCGACATGCCCTGCGACACGCCCGTGTCGCAGGCCGTGTGCCCATTCTCGACGAATCGTCGAGAATAACTCGACGATTTCACGGCTAAGTGTCGACACGGGTCGACACGCCCTGCGACACGCCCGTGTCGCAGGCCGTGTGCCCTTTCTCGACGAATCGTCGAGAATAACTCGACGACTTCGCGACTAAGTGTCGGCACACACTTGACACGCCCTGGGAAACGCCCGTGTCCCAGGCCGTGTGCCCTCAGCCAGAAACCAAGACTGGCCCAAAACGTCCCCCTTTGCTCCTTTGAGTTTCGGGGCGTTACAACTCTCCCCCTCTTAAAAGAATTTCGCCCACGAAATTACATAAAGGAAAGATATACAAAAACAACATTTGTACCTGAGCGGAACAACTCCGGATACTCGTCAAGCATAGTCTGCTCTCGCTCCCAGGAGAGCTCCTCACGACCGCAATTGTCCCATCGGACCTTGACCATCCTGATCTCTTTATTGCGTAGCCGCTTGACCTCCGAGTCCTCGATCCGCACGGGCTTTACCTTTGTCGTTAGCCCACTATCCACCGGCACTTGATCGACCGCGATCACTTGCGTAGGCTCTTGCACCGCCTTCCGAAGCACCAAAATGTGGAATACATCGTGTAAACCACTTAGCTCCATAGAAAGCTTCAACCTATAGGCCGCTTCTCCAACTCGCTCCAGAACCTCAAACGGTCCAAGGTACCTCGGGCTTAGCTTTTTCAATCGTCGCACCCGCGAGACACCCTTGAACGGCTTGATCTTTAGGTACACATAATCACCCACAGCGAACTCCACGTTCCTGTGCTTGGCATTATAGTACTTTGCTTGCCGGTCCTGAGCGATGAGTAACCTCTCCCGAATGGTTCTCACCAAAGAAGTAGCACCCTCTACTTCCGATCGCTTATACAACTTTGACTCACCCGTTTCTAACCAAGACAACGGCGTGCGACATCTTCTACCATATAGGGCCTCGAAAGGCGCCATCTGAATACTTGCTTGGTAGCTGTTGTTGTATGCGAACTCCACCAAATAAAGGTGGTCCTCCCATTGCTTACCAAAGTCCAAGACACACATGCGAAGCATGTCTTCCATCGTTCTATTGACCCTCTCGGTCTGCCCATCCGTTTGCGGATGGAAGGCTGTGCTAAACTTCAGCTTTGTTCCCAACATTTGCTGCACCAACCTCCAATCATTGGACGTGAACCGTCCATCACGCTCACTCACGATGCTGCGGGGCACACCATGGAGCCGTACTATATTATCCACATAAAGTTTTGCCAGCTTCTCCACCGGATCGTCCTTCCTATGCGGAATAAAATGCGACACCTTTGTTAATCGATCCACGACCACCCAAATGGCGTCGTTCCCCTTTTGCGACCTTGGCAAACCATGCACAAAGTCCATAGAGATGTCGTCGAATTTCCACTCTGGAATAGGCAAGGACTTAAGAAATCCTCCCGGCTTTTGGCACTCCGCCTTTACCAAGGCGCAAGTTTGGCACTTCGCTACATATAGCGCCACATCCTTTTTCAAGCCCGGCCACCAAAACAGCTTCTTTACATCGCGGTACATCTTCGTGCTCCCCGGGTGAATCGAGTACTTGGTATGGTGTGCCTCGTACAACAACTCCACCCGTAAATTGCCCACGCTTGGGACGCACAGACGACCGTCTTTCCACAGCAATCCGTCCTCCACAACGAATTGGGAATTTGACCCATCCAAAGCCTCTATCATGAACTGCTTCATATGAGCATCCATATCCAAAGCCTGCCGAATCCGATCAGCCAGGTCATATTGGACTTCAGTCCAATTCAGCACTGCTTCAGCGCTAGATTGTCTATCCACACAAACAATCTCCAACGCCTCCAGCTCCTGCACCAACCGCTCATCATGCACTGATAGCCAATTCGCTTGAGCTGGGGCTCGACGACTCAACGCGTCCGCAACCGCATTCCCTTTGCCAGGCACGTAGTGGATCTTGAATGTATAGTCCCCTAAGGAACTCCATCCATCTACACTGCCGCATATTCAGATCCTTCTGATCAATCAGGTACTTTAGGCTCTTGTGATCGGTGTAGATATCAATCTTCACACCATACAAATAGTGTCTCCACAGCTTCAAGGCAAAAATCACGGCCGCTAACTCCAAGTCATGGACCGGATAATTCCTCTCGTGCACTTTTAGCTGTCTCGAGCCATAAGCTATCACGCTGCCGTGCTGCAATAGCATGCAACCCAATCCGCTGCCTGAAGCGTCGCTATATATCTCATAGCCTTCGGTCCCAACCGGCGAACTCAACACAGGCGCCGTGGTCAACCGACACTTCAGTTCCTCAAAAGCTCGCGCGCACTCCGGCGTCCAAACGAACTTATGCTCCTTCCTCGTCAAAGTAGTGAGAGGTAGCGCTATCCGCGAGAAGTTCTCTACGAAGCGCCTATAATAACCGGCAAGCCCCAAAAGCTCCGGACTTCTGCTACCGTAGCAAGCTCAGGCCACTCCCGTATCGCAACAATCTTCGCCGGATCCACAGCAATACCCTCTCCACTCACTATATGCCGAGGAACGCCACTGAGGATAGCCAAAACTCGCACTTCGAGAACTTGGCATATAACTGGTTTCTCCTTAGCGTCTCCAGCACCAAATGAAGATGCTTGAAGTGATCTTCCTCACTTTGCGAGTACACCAAAATATCGTCGATGAAGACGATCACGAAATGGTCTAGGTACTCCCTGAACGTCCTGTTCATCAAATCCATAATACCGACGGCGCATTAGTCAGCCCAAATGGCATGACCGTAAACTCATAATGCCCGTATCTCGTACTAAACGCTGTCTTCGGGATATCACTCTCCCTTATCCGCAGCTGATAGTACCCAGACTTGAGATCTAACTTCGAGTACACCGTCGACCCGACTAACTGATCGAAGAGATCATCAATCCGGGGGATCGGGTACTTGTTCTTCTCAGTCAGCTTGTTTAGCTCCCGATAATCAATACACAACCTCAAGCTTCCGTCCTTCTTCTTAACAAAGAGGACCGATGCGCTCCAAGGTGAAGAACTCGGGCGCACATACCCTTGCTCCAACAACTCTTGTAGTTGAACTTTTAGCTCCGCCATTTCCTTAGGCGCTAACCGATACGGAGATCGTGACACAGGCTTTGCACCTGGCACTAGCTCGATCGTAAAATCTATCTCCCGTTGAGGCGGGGCTCCAGGAAGATCTGCGGGGAACACATCAGGGTATTCCGATACCACTGAAATACAATCCAACGCGGGCTTCGGCTTTGCAACCTCCACTAGTGTAAAGAACAGTTCTGCTCCAGCACGAACCGCCTTCACCACCTGAAGAGCAGACATCAACGTCTTGCTCGACCCCTTTAAGCCCGTAAACGTCGTCTCACGACTTGCTCCCAGCTTTACTTCCTTGCTACCGCAATCTATATGGGCCTGCTGCTCCGAGAGCCAGTCCATGCCAAATATGACGTCGAACTCCACTAACGGAAGTAAAGACGCCCGCAGGTCGAACTCCTGCTCCCCAATATGAATCTTAACATCGCAGATCCTAACCGCTCGCATCGAACACCCATTGGGCAACAACACATCCAACTTATCCTTCGCCATCGAATAAGGGACTCCGATGCGTGATATAAATCCTTCGGACAAGAAGGAGTGTGAAGCTCCCGTATCGAAGAGTGCTCGTGCGGGATTTTCACAAATCATTACAAATCCTAAACAAGCAGTGGTAAGGTAACATATACATAACAAGCATATAAAGGAATTGACTTGCTATAAATTAAACCGTACCTGTCACCACGTCAGCTTGTTTAATGGCCTCCTGTTGGCCAAGATTGTAAACCCTTGGTTGGGCCGGAGCATAGTGGGATGCGGTCGACTCCACCGCCTTTCCCTTCTCTTCGTAGGTAGCTCCTGGCCTCCTTTCGGACTTAGGACGTCCGCTCCAACAATCACGGGCGAAATGCCCCGTCTTTCCACACGTAAAGCACGCACCCGGGGTCCGACCCGTAGTCGCCCCAGAAGCGCCAGAAGGAGCTGGACCCGAAGTCCTATGCTTCTTGAAAGTCCTCCGATAGCCTGACTTTGAGGTAGTCGGCACTCTGAACTCAGATTTCTTATCAGCCAAGCCTTTCTTCGCTTGTACACTCTTCATGTCCTTCTCCAAGGACCGGGCAGTATTGACCAAGGTTAAGAAACCCTGCGTCATCGGCCCCGACAGTAATAGTCTCAGCTCATCCCTCAGACCTTCGTAGAAATGATTAGTCTTGCGCTCCTCATCCATGATGGTAGAGCTCGCATAACGACTCAACCGCGTAAACTCGTGGAGATATTCATCCACGCTTCTCTCACCCTGCACCAACTTCAGGAATTCATTCTCCATTGAAATCCTCTGAGTAGAAGGGAGGTATCTTGCTAAGAACAATTCCGAGAACTCTTCCATCGGAACGTCTATCAGTTGTCTACCTCTCAAATGATGCAGCTCCAAACCTTCCCACCACATCCTCGCTTCCCCATCCAGAAGGAACGTAGCGATGGTGGTCATTTGCCACTCCTCCGTCTCCGTCGCTGTCATGACTCTCTTCACCTAGAGAGCCAGTCTTCATCCTGCGATGGGGTTCCCAACCCCGAGAATAACGGAGGGTTAAAGCTCATTACATGCTTCAACTGCCTCTCAGTCGCCCTCCTTGGCACTATTGGTTCTACAACCACTTGCTCCATCCTCCTCGGCTCGGCCTCTTGAAGAGGTACTTGCTCCATCACAGGAGCGGGCTGCTGCGCTTGCCTCCCAGGATGCGCATTTATCACGGCCAACACCGCTTCAGCCACCAATCTTATATTTTCAGCCGACAAAGGTGTTGCGGGAGCAACTTCCGGTGCACTACTTGCCTCAGAAACTCGGCGTTCTGACGGCCCAACACCACTTCGGGTCACCTATAGTGGTACAAAACACCGTTAAGCGACCAAATAACATTGCAAACAGTAATTATAGGAACACGCAGGTTCCTCAAACACGAGTATTTTCATTCCTAAGTGGACATTCATGGGTTCTTTTACCATTATAACGATGACGCACACAATGTGCTCACCACCCCTTAAAAAGAATTCGACCACGAATTCCGTTTAAGCCCGACCAAAACCAGTAGTCTGATACCAAATTGTAACACCCCCTATCCGTCGCATAGCATATAGCAGTAGGTCCGGCCGGGGCCCGACGCCATATACCAAAGACAGACCGGGTGGTTACTTTTGGAAACCATCCAACCAATCTCAACGTCCTACACAGAGCATTCTAGCGGAAGCAGTTAATATAAGTTGTAAACAAGAACCCAGCATAAGAGCACGAATGTCCACTAATACCACATTTAGGAATGTATACAGAAATACCCAAACATTGGCCTTAAGGCCTTACAAAAGTTTCACTTGTCTATTACATGATTTACCAACCTCGGCACGCAGGCCGGCCATACATGAATAAAAATAGAAAACATTTCACTTGGGCCTTCGAGGGCCAGCTTCGCAAAAAGGGCTTTAGCCCGCTATTGACCGCTCGGTCCAGCTGCACCTGCAAGCAAACAAACCACCGCACGGTGGCAAACAAAGCAACGGTCAGCAATGCTGACCAAATTATAACGATCCCGCCCCCAACTCGGGGCGGCGATGCTCCTTCCCTGCATTTCATTAGCACAAGCGAGCAATGCATATAGCCATAACCATCTCATCACAGACGTTGGCTCGTACGGCCACACGTCCCGTGCACTCAGGGCACATTCTCGGTGAACCGGTCGATGTCACGTCAATTAAAGCCATTAACATTCCGGATTCACCACCGCCACTTAGACGGCCATTCCTATGAGCAATTTGTCTTCATGGTATTGGTCACGTCAATTTAAGCCATTGACCACCGAAGACCCCCATTTATGCCAGCGGCGAGTGCCATGTAACTTTAGGTCTCTCTAACCCGAACGACATAAAGCGGGTACGGCTCCATCTAACCCGTGCTCACATCGCAACGACAATTTAAGCCATATGCGCGGGTCAAACTTTCACCGAGTCCCATTCTAACACAAGTCACATAACCCCGTTATGTTCAAGTTGGCTCTCAGGCCACCAAGTTGGCAAGACCTCGTGTCCGCCCAGTTTTCCGGGTGCACCTTTGGGTTAGTCCCCAAGGCTCCCTGCTGCAATCTACCGCGTAGAAAACCCGAAAAAACACCCAATAGCACGGAGTCTTCTCCGGCCTTATGCAATGCAACATCACCGATCCGAACTACATGTCCGGGTAGGCTTCAACCAAAATGCCTATGTCCATTCTCGCATACGGACTCTAAACAACGGGGACTTTACATATCTACCCGAAGGAACGCCTCCAACTCTTCGCAAACTTGCGAGAGAGGGCTTCCTATGCTAAGAAAGAGAGCTATCATGCTCACAAGTGAGGATCGTTACCCTTGCGTTCCTCTTTGGCGCCATCGAAATGTAATCGGATAGAAATCACCGCGCTTGCATTGCCTCCGTGGATCCGGAGTCGGCTTGCGATTCGGAGCTCCGAAGCTCCTCCAATGGCGGATCTAGCTCTTCTTCCTCCAATAGCTTTCCTCTTTCTCCAAGGGTTTGGAGAGATGATCAAGTGAAGGAAAAATGGATTTTTCTTAAGTCAAACCCGTGTATATCCTCTCAGGAACCATCCCCAGCCGTCGGATCTCAACTAAGAAAACGAGCGGCTTTGATTCGGGGCTGAAATGCCCAATCTGGGCCGAACACGGCCTGGCACACGCCCGTGTCCAGGGCCGTGTGCCGCATTCATCGTCAAAATCGAATCTTCTAAACACGCACACGGGTATCGAACACGCCCGTGTTCGAGCTGACACGCCCGTGTTCCAGCTGACACGGCCGTGTAGCCGGCCGTGTACCACATGATTTTCCCCCGTTTCCAACCCGAGCACTGCACGGGTTCTAGGACACGCCCGTGTCCTTGCCCGCGTCACATTGACACGCCTGGGCCCCCAGGCCGTGTACACGGGACATTTCGTCGAGGGGAGAACGACGACTGGATGACACGGCCTTGGACACGCCCGTGTCCTAGGCCGTGTGCCTTGTCTCGACGATCGTCGAGTGAATCTCGACGATTTCACCTATACGATCGTCGACACGGGTCGACACGCCCTGCGACACGCCCGTGTCGCAGGCCGTGTGCCCATTCTCGACGAATCGTCGAGAATAACTCGACGATTTCACGGCTAAGTGTCGACACGGGTCGACACGCCCTGCGACACGCCCGTGTCGCAGGCCGTGTGCCCTTTCTCGACGAATCGTCGAGAATAACTCGACGACTTCGCGACTAAGTGTCGGCACACACTTGACACGCTCTGGGACACGCCCGTGTCCCAGGCCGTGTGCCCTCAGCCAGAAACCAAGACTGGCCCAAAACGTCCCCCTTTGCTCCTTTGAGTTTCGGGGCGTTACATTAGAACTATAGGTTGGCTGGATGAAGCACCCAAGCCCAGTGTACTGTTAAATCTGGAGTTCACTGTGCTTGTGATGTCCATCAGCTTGATGCTTCTCCTATTAAGGGATTCTTCAAGCTTTTTGGCCTCAGAGAGCTCACTTTTCAGTGAAGCTATCTGTTCCCTACAGCACTCCAACTCCTGAGAGAGTTTGAGGTTTTCTGACTTTAAAGTATTGTGTTCAGATAATTGATTTCTGAGAGAGATAATTTCTTTCTCAGACTTTAGCAGGTCTAAACACAGTGCTTTAAATTCAGATTTAAAATCCTCTGAACTAAAATCAAAAGAACCAATTACCTGATATTCTTCAGGTTGAGTCTCTGAGTCTGACTCTGACTCCTCTTCTTTTGAATTATGTTGTGAGGCATTGATTGCCATCATGCAGAACTCCTTTTCTTCTGCATCATCCTCATCATCACTGGAGCTGGATGAGGCTTCTGACTCTTCTTCGGTCTCACTCTAGGATTCAGCAACAAACCCTTTTCTTGTATGTTTGTTTTTGCTTGATGAGGGTTTGCCATTGCCATTCCTCTTGGAGTCTTTCTCCTTTCTTCTTTCTTTCATGTCCCTTCTGTCCTTGTTCTTGTTCTCTGGACAGTCAGGAACTATGTGCCCTGGTTTCCTGCAACCAAAGCAAATAACATCTTTATTATTATTAATGGACTTGTCATACCTTGGCTTATCCTGCTCCTTGTATGATCTCCTTCTGAAGTCCTTTCTGGCCATCTTGCAGAATCTTTTGGCCAACAGACTGAGTAGTTCATCATTGCCTGTGGCTTTATCTTCAGGCAGATCTTCAGTTGCCTTGAAGGCTATGGTCTTCTCTTTTCTTGTGGCTGGTGAGGCAGCCTTCTGTTCTTCCTCTCTATTTGTGATGAGTAGCTCATAGGATTTGAGCTTACCCAATATAGCTTCAGTAGTGATCTCATTCAGACTTCTGGCATCTTTAATTGGACAGATTCTTAAATCCCAAGTGCTAGGGAAGCACATTAGGATCTTGTCATTAAGCTCTGTTAGAGAGATCTCTTTGTCCAATGTCCTGAGTTCACTGATAATTAGACTTAGCCTGTTGTGCATGTCTCCCACTGACTCAGTTTCTCCCTTTTTGAAATTCTCATATTGAGAGATGAGATGGGATCTCCTATCCTTTCTCTCATCAGCTGAGCCTGAGACTATTTCTGAGAGTTTGTCCCAAATTTTCTTTGCTGAATTACATTCAGCCACCTTTTGGAATATGTCATCAGACATTGTCTGGGCCAAGATGTTCATAGACTTGGCATCAACTACCTTCCATCTCTTGATATCAGCATCTGTTCCTGATGGAGGTGGAACATCATTTGTGCTGGAATTCTCTGGGGGTCTTGGACACACTGTCAAAACAGAGTTAAAAATGTCTTCGTCAATAGAATTCATGTACAGTCTGATCCTTGCTTTCCAAAGTGCAAACTTGGATAGATTGCACACTGGAGGTCTGGTGCTAGCATAATCTTTGTTTTGGGCCATGATTTGTGAAAGCAAATCTAATAATAAAATACAAAAGAAAGCAGATCTAGCTTGGGATCTTTGGGTTCAGGTGTTAGCCTGTACAACCAATCAGGTATGGTATGTTTAACCAACCTGGCTCTGATACCAATTAAAAGTGCAGTTAGATCAGATATACTCTAGAGGGGGGTGAATAGAGTATATGGTGCTTTGAAACCTTTTTACAACAATTGTTGTAATAAGAGTTAGCAGGGACGCAGTTAAGAATCTAATCACAGAACTAAGTTAAACAAAAACTAATCACAGAAAAATCAAGGCCAGAAACAAACATAAACACAAGCAAAACCAGAAGACACAAGGAAATATAGTGGTTCCCCTAAACTTGGGTACATCCACTCTTCTACCACCCTAGGTAGGAATCCACTGCATGATGAGTTGATCAGGTGTCCTGGGCACCAATGAGCTTTTGATAAGGTGCTCTGTTAGAAAGTAGAGACAAGAAGCGAAAAGTAGAGAACAAGCGAATAAAATTTTGAATAATTGAAATTTTATTATCCAAAAAAGGTGTCTATTACAAAGGTATGCCCTCCTTTATATAGAATGGAGGAGAGATGAGAGAATACAAATAAGAGATGTGGGACTATAATTTACAGGACAAGCGGACTATACAAAACAAACCGCACAAGCCGCGCGGTTAGACAGCAGGGCTAACCGCACGGCTACCACCAGAGAGGAAGAGAGACTGCCAGGGTAGACCGCCAGACCGCCCGGTCTCCAAGCCGACTGAGACAAACCGCCAGACCGCGCGGTCTTCAACCCGCCAAGACAAACCGCCAGACCGCCCGGTCACCAACTCCAACACTCCCCCTCAAGCTGGAGCATATATATCGATCATGCCCAGCTTGTCACAGATGTGGAAAAAGGAAGCGGACACTGGCTTGGTGAAGACGTCTGCCAACTCGTTGTCGGACGTGACAAATGGAGTGCAAATCTGTTTCTTCAATATTTCTTCTCGAATAAAATGACAGTCGACTTCTATGTGTTTTGTTCTCTCATGAAAGACCGGATTTTTGGAAATGTGTATCGCGGCCTTATTGTCACAGAACATAGGAAGAGGATAGTTGTAAACCTCTCCTAAGTCAAGCATGAGAGCCCGCAACCACTTCAACTCACATGTAGTCGATGCCATGCTACGATATTCAGCCTCTGCACTAGACCTGGAAACGACAGACTGTTTCTTGCTCTTCCAACTCACAAGATTGCCTCCAACAAATGTGCAGAAACCTGAAGTCGATTTGCGGTCCCCTTTGTCATCCGCATAGCTTGAATCAGAGTAAGCTTCAACCCTTAGGTGACCATTCTTCTGAAATAGGAGTCCTTTCCCTGGAGCAGCTTTGATATACTCTAATATCCTCAGAGCAGATTGTAGATGACACTCCCTCGGAGCTTGCATGAACTGGCTCACCTTGCCAACAGCATAGGAGATGTCGGGTCTGGTTACCGTGAGATATATGAGCTTGCCCACCAGACGCCGGTATCTCGTAAGATCAGAGAGAAGAGGTGAGTCATCTGTCCAAGTTTTGTCTTCTCCAGCAGCCATAGGACAACGTGCAGGTTTAGCACCAGTGAGTCCTGCATCCTTTAAAAGATCAAGAGCATACTTCCGTTGTGAAAGGACCATGAAGTTGGGCTTTCTAGAGATTTCAATCCCCAGAAAGTATTTCGGGTAGCCCATATCCTTTGTAACCAGATGTTGACGAAGGTGTTTCTTGGTCATCAGTATCCCATCCTGGTCATCGCCAGTAAGAAGAATGTCATCAACATAAACCGCAAGAACAACAAGACCAGAGGCGGTTTTCCGAACAAACAAGGAGTGATCTGCTGAGCTTCGTGTAAAACCAATGGCCGCAACAATGCCACTGAATTTGTCAAACCAGGCACGAGGACTCTGCTTGAGGCCATAGATAGCCTTCTTTAGCCGGCATACCCGTGTCTCCCCCTGAGCAACATACCCAGGAGGTTGCTCCATGTAAACAGCTTCCTGCAGATCTCCATAGAGGAAGGCATTCTTAACATCTAGCTGCGAGATGGGCCAATCCCTGTTGACAGCTACAGAGAGAAGAACCCGAATAGTGCTGAGGCGAGCCACGGGCGAGAAAGTGTCAAAGTAATCAACCCCATAAGTTTGGGTAAAACCCTTGGCAACCAGGCGAGCCTTATAACGATCCACACTACCATCCGGGAGAAACTTCACCACGAAGACCCAGCGACAACCAACAACATCGGTGCCGAAAGGAGGCGGAACAAGGGTCCAGGTACCCCGTTCAGTGAGAGTAGCAATCTCCTCATCCATGGCAACTTTCCAGTGAGGAATAGTAAGGGCCTCCTGGTAGGAACGGGGGGTGGTAGTGGCCGAGATAGCCAGGGCAAAGGCCCGGCGAGCAGGGGTAAGGCGATCGTAGGAAACAACCGCAGCAAGAGGATGGTGGGTACAAGCCCGAACCCCTTTGCGAAGAGCAATCGGGAGATCCATGTCAGCAGGAGCCTCAGTTTCCGGAGTATCCGTGGTGGAGAGAGCTGGCCCGGGATTAGAGAGAGATGGCAGCGGAGTGGAGGGAGAAAGCAGAGTATAGGGTGGAGATGAGGAGGATGGGGAAGGCGGTGGAGTGGGTGGAGAGGGCGGAACCTCAGTGGGAGCAGAGGGAAGGGATTGGTTGGTATGAGAAGGAGGAGCAGGAGGAGGAGAAGAGGAAGCGGGAGAGAAGTAAGATGCATTGGCAAAGAAGGTGACATCCGCAGAGACAAATTGCTTGCGGGTAACAGGGTCAAAGCAACAATAGCCTTTCTGAGTGGAAGAGTAGCCCAGAAAGACACATTTGGTGGCACGGGGTGAGAGTTTATCACGAGTGGCAGTGGGAGAGTGCACAAAAGCGGTGCACCCAAAGATGTGTAGAGGAAGAGGAAAGGGATCCTTGTCTGGATAAAGAATGGAGAAGGGGGTAGCACCGTGGAGAACGGTGGAGGGAAGGCGATTGATGAGATAGCAGGAGAGAAGGACAGCATAGCCCCAATAGGAGCGAGGAACATGCATTTGATTCATCATAGTGCGAGCGACATCAAGGAGGTGACGGTTTTTGCGTTCCGCCACCCCATTTTGTTGGGAAGTGTAGACACAGCTGGTTTGACGAATAACACCATGGTGAGTGCAAAAGGAGGAGAAGTCGTGGCTAAGATACTCCTTAGCATTGTCAGAACGAAGGATTTTAATAGACGTAGCAAACTGAGTTTTAACCATCGAATAAAAGGAGGTCCAAGCAGAGAACAACTCGGAGCGATCTTTAAGAAGATAGACCCACGTAGCCCGAGAGAAATCATCAATGAAGGTGACAAAATAGGAACTGCCCCGACCGATGGTGAGGGTAGGAGCGGGACCCCATATGTCAGAGTGAACGAGGTCGAACGGTTGGGAAGAGCCCCGACTTTGCGTTGGTGGGAAGGAGGAGCGGTGATGTTTGCCAAGTTGACATGCATCACAGTTTAGAGGAGGATGATGAGGAGGGAGGTGTGGCAGGAGCTGACGTAGAATGCGGGGAGGAGCATGTCCAAGGCGAAGATGCCATTGGAGAAGATCTGTAGAGGAGGAGGAGAAGACGGATAGAGCAGAAACGTTGTCGAGGAAGTAGAGGCCACCACTCTCAGTCCCGGTAGTAATCGTCCGTTGGGAGTCCGGATCCTGAAAAACACAAGAGGTAGGGTGAATGTGACAGAACACCGTAGTTGCTTGCATAAAGAAGTAACCGATAATAAATTGCACGAAAACTTGGGCACATAGAGGGTATCAGCCAAGCAGAGAGATGGAGTGACTTGAACCATGCCCGTCCCATGGACCGGGGAGGGAGATCCATCAGCGACAATGACCGGGGGCAACTGAGCTTGTGTGTCAAGTAGAGAGAAACATTGAGGGTTGCCGGTCATATGACTTGTTGCACCAGAGTCGATGAGCCATCCTCCGCGAGTCACAACATGAGCACTACCAGAAGAGGTGACCACGGAGGCGGACAGGCTGGAGGAGAAAGCCATGGAAGCAAGAGAGTAGCAAACCGCGACGAGAAGAACAAGCCGCGAGAAGAGAATAGAGCACCAAGCCGGGCGACCAGAAACTAGGTCGGGCGGCTAGAAAGGCCGCTTCCAAGAAGCCGAGCAAAGCAGAGGGGAAGAAGTCGCACGACCTGAAAAAGTCAGGCGAACAGAGGAGAACAAGTCGCACGGCCAAAGATGAGGCCGAGGCGACTAGCAAGCAGGAGCGGGTAGAAGGCAACAAGAAGAAAGCGGCGAAAAAGCAGGCAAAGGTCCAGCGGGAAAGAGGTCGCGCAGACTGAGAAGACCGAGCGAACAGAAGAGAAGAGAAGAGCAGGTGACCGCGACCAAGATGCGGGTGAAAAAGGAACAACCCGCACGGTCAGGCAGATCACAGCAGCAAACCGCGAGTATAGAGACAAGACACGCGGACAGAGACAGACCGCAACGAATAGGAAGTCGGAGAGGCAAGAAAGAACAAGGAGCGCGGCGACAACGAAACAGGTCGCTGCGACAAAGAGTAGTACGAGAAGAGAACCAAGAAGAAGCAAGCCGCGCGAACTGGGCGGCGGACAGAAACAAGCCGCGCGGATAGAAACAAGCCGCGTGGATAGAAGAGAGGGCAAGCCGCGAACCAAGTCGCAGAACGCGGAAAACAGGTCGCGAACAACAGAGGGCGCACAGAATCAGGAGGAAATGACCGTGTCCTCTGATACCATGTTAGAAAGTAGAGACAAGAAGCGAAAAGTAGAGAACAAGCGAATAAACTTTTGAATAATTGAAATTTTATTATCCAAAAAAGGTGTCTATTACAAAGGTATGCCCTCCTTTATATAGAATGGAGGAGAGATGAGAGAATACAAATAAGAGATGTGGGACTATAATTTACAGGACAAGCGGACTATACAAAACAAACCGCACAAGCCGCGCGGTTAGACAGCAGGGCTAACCGCACGGCTACCACCAGAGAGGAAGAGAGACTGCCAGGGTAGACCGCCAGACCGCCCGGTCTCCAAGCCGACTGAGACAAACCGCCAGACCGCGCGGTCTTCAACCCGCCAAGACAAACCGCCAGACCGCCCGGTCACCAACTCCAACATGCTCAAAAACCAAATCAGATTTTTTGATCAGGTGTCTTGCCACCAATGAGCTTTTGACAAGGTGCTCAAAAACCAAGCTCAAACTTTTGAAGGGAGTTTGAGAAACCCTTTACAGAGAGGGGGTGAGAGAGTGATGGAAGTCTTCTCTTTCTCAAACAACTGAGAAGACTATGTGGATTGTTGATGTCAAAGCTCCCCCTGAATCCTTGAGATCTTCAGGAAGAAAAGCTTTGCTGAGGGTGATAGGCCTTCAAAGATTGAACTCCAGCAATAGATGATTTCAGCAATAGCTGAAATGTTGAATGTCTGGAGTCTGGAAATATGTTGTCCTTGAACACTTTGAAACTAAAGAGATCTGAATATTTTTGAAAGCTTGATCTCCTTGGATGTGTGTGTTCTTGAGAATTCTTTGAGACAGAATATTTTTGAATGTATCTCTGTGATCTGTGTGTCTCTCTCTGTCTCTTCTTTTTGACTCAAAAATTCTATCTTTTATTCTCTGGTACAGAATAGAGTAACATTCTCTATCAAGTAGTCGTTGGCCTGCATTAATTGCATCCTTAATTGCAGAATCTCTTCTAGAGGAAAGTCCATAGAAATATTCCTTGGAAAATCCCTTGAAACTTGGTCCAGAAATGAATGAAAATGGCTAGGAAATCTCTGAATTAATTGCAAAATAACTCCTTAACTGATTTGAATTTGAATCTAGAAACATCCTTGAAGATACCCAAGATCGTCGAACTGAGCTCTGCTATCGTCGAGCTGAGCTCAGCGATCTGGAAGTATACAGCAGCAAAATATCGTCGATCTGAGCTCACAGATCGTCGAACTGAGCTCAGAGATAGAGATCCAAAGCAGAGTCAAAATAGTCGACCTGAGCTCACCGATCGTCTAACTGAGTTCGACGACATAATGAAGTTGAGCTCAGAAATCGTCGAATGGAGTTCGACGATCTGTCGAAGTTGAGCTAGACGATCGTCGATCGGAGTTCGACGAATCGTCGTGCTAAGCTCGACGATCAGACTTAGTCTCCAAACAGAAAATCCTGGTCTTCAGGGCAGCTTCCAAACCTAGACTTCTAACCCTTAGACTCAATCCTAATTGACCTATTGAGCTATACAGGAGGTCAAGCAAAGATTTCCTAGAGACATAGTGATCCTGACCCAAATTAGTAATTTGGTGTTCCAACAGCTAGAAAGGAGAAAAACATGGCATTCAAAGCTTCAGAAGAAATAGAAGCTCCATCAGCTAGTGAAGAACTTCTGAGTCTCTTAGCCATGAGATTCTATAAGATGCCCAAGAAGGATATCAGAAGTAAGTCATCTATATAAGATGACAAGCCAAGGTATGACAAAACCCCAACTAAAGGAATTGTCTGCTTTGGTTGCAGGAAGCTAGGACACTTCATATCAGAGTGTCTAGAGAACCAATAGAAGGAGAGAAGAAGAGAAAAGGAGCCTAGGAATTAGAACTACAACAAGCCATCCTCCAGCAAGCTTAAAGGGAGGAGAAAGGCTTTGTGGCTGAAACCTGGAGTGAAACTGAAGATGAATCCTCATCTTCCTGATCCAGTGAAGATGAAGAAGAGGCTAAAGCAAAGGAGATTTGTTTGATGGCTATTGATGCATCAGGCAGCCTGTCAGAAGTTGAGCAGTCAGACAATGAAGAACCATTCGAATCTGAGGTAGATCAGGTACTGTCCTCTTTTGATTTTAATTCAGATAGTTTTAGAACTGAATTTAAATCATTATGTATTGATCTAATAAAATATGAGAAAGAAATTAAAATACTTAGAGAAAAACTGACTGAATAAGGTAATTTCATTTCTGAAAACATTAAACTGAAAGATGAATTAACTTTAGCCAATGAACAAATCATCTCATTAAGAGCTGAATTGGCTGAGGCAAGGCAACTTGAAGAATCCTTAAATAGGAGAAGCATCAAGTTGATGGACATCAGTAGCACAGTGAATGCCAGACTTCATGGCAAGCTAGGAATAGGTGCCTCATCAAGCCAACCCCCATTAATTCAGAAAAACATACTAACAACTTCAATTAAATAAGCATAAGAAGAAGTATTACTATAATAATGTTCAGTAGATTTCGTCGTACTCAGATCGACGAAATGTGTACAGTTCATCGAACACCAGTCGACGAACTCCGAAAGTAAACTTTTATTATAATTATTAATTGAACTACGATCGACGAAAACAGTATGGCTCGTTGAATGGAGATCGATGATATTGGGGCACAAAAAATAATTACTTACATTCTCTGAGCGGAGTTCGACGAACTCATCACAATTCGTCGACCTCAGCTCAGCAAACTTACTTGAATTAATCGACCCCAGTTCAAAATAACAGAAATCTTAATTCTTACAGATCATTTAATCAACCAATAGAATATGTTAATCCATTCAACCAGTGGATAATTTCACCAAGAAGATACCATCCCCTAGGTTATAAAAATCAACCTGAATAATGTTATATCTCCAATTTTAATTATGTAAATAAGCAAGGATCTAAGATAAACTTGGTCAAGAATAACTAATATGTTTCATTGCAGGTGATAGACTATCCCATCACAGAGCAACAGTGGTATCATGATAGTGGCTGTTCAAAGCATATGACTGGCAGCAAGGAATATCTAACCAACTACAAGTCTAAGCTAGGACCAAAAGTAATATTTGGTGATTCCAACTATGGCCAAACTAAAGATTATGGAATGGTCAAAATTGGAGCTGTCACCTTCAGGTAGGTAGCCTATGTAAGTGGAATGAAGCACAACCTGATATCCATAAGTCAATTATGTGATGAAAGGTTTCAGGTATCATTTAATAAAACCTCCTGTATTATTACCTCAGTAGATAACCAAGTTGTATTAACAGGAACAAGAGTAGAAAACATCTATGTAGTTAACTTTAAATCTGCTAAAACTGAAATATGTCTGTTTAATCAAACATGCAATAATAATGAACTTTGGCATAGGAGATTAGGACATGTCAACTTAAAAAAACATTACTAAACTCTCTAGGGATAACCTTGTTAGAGGATTGCCCTCGTTCCCCTACAAGAAGGAAAGCCTTTGCAGGGCTTGTCAATTAGGCAAGAAAACTAAAAATAGCTTTAAGTCACTTACTAAGAGTGATTCACCTAGGATTCTGTATTTGCTTCATATGGATCTCTTTGGACCCATTGCTGTATAGAGCCTAGGAGGGAAGTCTTATACCTCAGTGATAGTTGATGACTTCTCTAGGTTTAATTGGGTGCTCTTCTTGAGAAACAAGTCTGATAACTTCAAGATTCTTACAGTCTTTCTGAAGAGCATAAGGATTGAGTATTCTACTCCAGTTGCATTGATCAAAAGTGATCATGGTACTGAGTTTGAGTCTCTTCCCATGCAAGAATTCTGTGAGAAGGAAGGTATCCGACATTGCTTCACTGATCCTAAGACTCCTCAACAAAATGGGGTAGCTGAAAGGAAAAACAACACACTAATTGAAGCTGCGGGCACATTACTTGCAGATGCTTACTTTCCCCTATCCTTTTGGGCAGCGGCTGTAAGAACAGGAAACTATGTACTGAATAGAAGTTTGATTCACAAGCTTAAGTACAAGACCCCCTATGAACTACTCAAAGGGAAGAAACCTAAAGTAGATTATTTTAGAATTTTTTGTTGTATTTGCTACATTCATAATAATGACAAAAGGTACATTAGAAAGTTTGTAGCCAAAGACAAAATAGGAATTTTTCTTGGATATTCCTAAATCAGCAAGGCTTATAAGATTTATAATAAATCAACTATGAAAATGGAAAAAGCTATTCACATTTCTTTTGATGAAACTAACATGTTTTAGAAGGAGAAGATTCTTTCTACCAGTGAGACTTTGCAGGAACCACATCTGTGTGAGAAGTTGGACGAGTTGACCCTTACCAATGAGGTTGTTGCACATCCTTCTCCACATTTTGTTGAAGACAGTGAAGATGATGTCACTAAACACAATGAATAGCCAACAACAGCTACCATAATTCCACAAGAGGACTTAATTCCCCAAGCTATTGCTGAACCAACTCCTCCTACTGAATTAGTCACACTTAGAGATCACGCTGTATCTCAAGTGATTGGAGACATATCAGTGGGTATGCAGACAAGGAATCAACTCAACCAGGGCATGATGCATGCCTGCTTCATATCTCAAATTGATACCCAATCCATACAAGGTGCTGAGCAAGATCTACACTAGATTATTGTAATGCAAGAGGAGCTCAACCAGTTTGAGAGATGTAGAGTTTGGGATTTAATTCCAAGACCCAAAGACTACGCAGTCATTATAACTAAATGGGTATTTAGAAACAAACTAGATGCTCAAGGTCTTATCATCAGGAACAAGGCAAGGTTAGTAGCACAAGACTATAGAGAAGAGGAATGCATTGACTATGATCAGACATTTGCCCCTGTTGCAAGAATTGAAGCTATCAGAATATTCTTAGCTTATGGAGCCTACAAGAAGTTCATAGTATATAAAATGATTGTCAAAAGTGCATTCTTAAATGGTGAACTTAAAGAAGAGGTTTATGTGGAACAACCACCAGGTTTTATATCTCTGTCTCATCCCTCTTATGTTTTTAAATTGCATAAGGCTCTCTATAGTTAAAAGAAAGCTCCAAGGGCTTGGTATGAAACCTTAGCTAGCTTTATATTTGAGCATACCTTTTCTAGAGACATTGTAGATAGGACTTTGTTCATAAAGCATCATCATGATAAAATCTTGTTAGTACAAATATATGTAGATGACATTATCTTTAGCTCGACTGATTCCAAACTATGCAAAAGGTTTTCTAACTTTATACATTACAAGTTAGAAATGAGTAGCATGGGTGAACTCTCCAACTTCCTTGGTCTCCAAGTGAAGCAGTGACCAGATGGATCTTCTTATCTCAATCCAAATATACTAAGGAGCTAATAAAAAGGTTAGGGATGGCTGATGCCTCAGCTAAGAGAACACATATGACTGCTAATGTTGTGATTGACTCTGATAAACATGGGAAACCTATTGATCAGAAACTATATAGTACCACTGTTGGGTCCCTGTTGTATCTCACAGCAAGTAGACCAGACATCATGTTTTCTACATGTTTTTGTGCTAGGTTCCGGGTGAACCCTAAAGAATCTAACCTTATTTTCCTAAAAATAATTTTGAGATATATAAAGAGTTTCCCATATTTAAGACTCTGGTATCCAACTGAGTCAAGATTTAAGTTGATTGGATACTCAGATGCTGACATTACTGGATGTAGAATGGACAGAAAGAGCACATCAGGGACATATCAGTTTCTTGGTGATAGGCTAGTATCCTGGTTTGTAAGAAGCAAACATCTGTGTCTACTTCAACAACAGAAGCTGAGTACATAGCAGCTAGTTGTTATTGTTCACAGATGCTGTGGATTCAAAACTAACTCCTAGATTATGGTGTCAACTTAAATAATTCAACTCTGCTTTATGATAATACTAGTGCAATTTTCATTGCACAGAATCCAGTGCATCATAGTAAAACTAAACATATAGATGTAAGACATCATTTTATTAAAGAGTGTGTAGATAAAAAGAAAATTAATCTTACCTTTGTCTCTACTGATTTACAAAATGCAGACATCTTCACCAAACCTTAGGATGAAAAGAAACATTTGTTCTTTCTGAATTAGCTAGGTATGATAAATGGAGAAGCCTTAATTTAAGTTTATTCCTGAGGTCGAAGAATTTGTCACAGTTCGTCGAACGGAGATCGACGAACTGAGAAACGTTCTTGAGATAATTCGTCGACCAGAGATCAATGAATTCTTTGTGTGATGTCTTATTCATCGAACGGAGATCGACAATTCTGCTTCAAAAAATTTTTCGTCGACCTGAGAATGATAAAAAATTTTCCCGTCTTCAGACTGAGATCGACGAACTCTTCTGTCAATAAAATAATTCATCGAACTCAGATCGAAGAATTTTGTTTATTTCACAGGACGAAGTCTGTCTCTTCATATCCTGAAAACCATATAACTAGGATTTCTTCGAGCTCCATACCGTGCTTTCTATTCCCTTTGCACTTGATATTTGTTTTCGTTTTTGCAGGAAACACTGACGATTCCAGCGAGTTCTCTTCCCGAAATGAAATTTGAAACCGGATTTGATATCGACTTTGAATCCTTTCAACATTCTGATCAGATATTCATCGACATACTGCAGTTGTTTGAGTAATAATAGTTGAAGAAATTCATGACTAACAAGATATAGATAGCCGCGACTGAGATTAGAGAATGGGTGTTTACTTCTACTACTCTATACGCCGACTCAATGAAAGGCACAATCTCTGACAATAAAGTTTCTCTTACTCCCGCAGTCCTAACTGAAGTTTTTGTTTAGTTAATGGTGATGAAGATATTGAGATTGATAGTGCTGACTTTGATGATATGTTAAATAAAATAGGTCATACTAGTGAGAACCCTAATAAATTGCTAAAGAAAAACTTATCTGCTGAATAAAAGTTTTTAGCCGATGTTGTGGGAAAAGTCTTGTTAGGCAAGCATACTGCCCATGACTACATTATCAGGCACCAGTTTCTGGTAATGTGTGTTGTAGTGAATAAGAAAGCAGTGAATTGGGCAAGGATTTTGCTTGATTTGATAAGAAAGAAGATTAGTAAGAAGGAAGTTTGCTTTGGAAGAATTCTTGGAATTTTGCTTCAGGAAAAAGCATCTGAATCCCTGGTATCCCAGACCATATTCATAAATGCTTCCAAAAGGCTAACTTGTGCCTTGTTTGGAAGATGGAAGAGGAATATCCCTAAGCCATCTAAGGCTTCAACCTCTTCTAGAACATCTGAGGATACAAGAGCTGTTACAGCTAATCCCCCACCTCTAGAAGATATCATTCCATCCATCCAGATTCCCTCTCCTCCATCCCAACAACAGCCTACTCATCCATAAGTAATTCCTTCATCTACTCCCCACCAACAACCATCCACATCACAAATTCATGCTACAACACCACCTGTCTCTCCAGTGCATCACCCAGCACCAATTCAATCTCCAGAGCACAACTCACCCCCTTCATCCCCATTACCACAACACCTTGTTGACATATCACTCACCAACCTTCTTTCCATTCTATCTTTTGATCTTTTATCATCATCTTCCATCCACACACCATCATCCACAGATGAACTTATGACTGACACCACACCTTTTCATTCATCCTCTTCCATCCATCCATCTGTGTCAGCTCAGACACCATCTGAGTTTATAGAATTGGATTCCTCTTCCATATCAACTCTCTTGGAGCTCATCACTCCTCTCCTCTGAAATTTCATAGTAGAGGTTATTCAACCTCTTGCTAATTCCATTTCTTCTCTATCTGCTCTCATTGATGTTGCCCCCACTGTACCTTCTTCTTCTGGGGGCCTGGCTTTAGGACCCTCTGAAACCAGGCAGGGGGAGATATCCAATGAAGAATTTCTAGTATTCTCTCCTCCAGCAGCAGCAGCAGCAGATGTACAATTGGATATAGCAGCAGATGTAGATGTATATATGAATACAGAAGCTGAGGAAGATGAGATTGATATGAGTTATACAGATGAGCCACTAGATCTTCCAGAAATTTTGACTCTTGGTGATTGCTTTGTCAATCCCACAGTAGATTTATTCAGTTTATTTAATTCTTTTGATTTTGCTTATATAAATTTCTTACTAGAAGTTTGTCTAGAGAATTCCATGGCTATAGTTTGTTATACTTCCCCTATAAATCCTGAGGTTGTTAAGTAACTAAAGGAAAGTTTTGCAGTCATTGATCCTCTTACAGAATCAGCTCCCAAATCTATCTCCCCTCCTACTTACAAAATGGATGAAAGTCCCATACCAAACCTGGATGACATCATACTTGTAGATATAGAGGAAGAGAATCAAACAGTTTCTGAAAGTATTGTTGTACCAGAAAATTCAGAATCTCAAGTGATACCTCAAGCTAAAAAGAAAATTTCTAAGGAATCCTTGAAGGAGATTAATGATATTATGATAATCCTCCTGAGTCTTCTAAAGACAATGATGATGATGACGTGAAGATTCTGATGATCCTAAAGCTAAGAAGAAGATAGTTAAGAAAAGGAAATATGTTCCCAAGGTTGTTCCCAAGCCCAATCCAACTCATGACATACCTTACTACATTTTATAAAAGATTACACCTTGCCCTGGGATGCCACAATGGATGAGGTTGTCTAAGAATGAGCAGAAAGAAAGGAAGAAGAGAAGAAGGTATAGGTCTCCTCCCAAGTACTTCAGGAAAGACCCTCCTCCTCCTCCTCCATCAGCTAGGGCCTCTAGTAGTGTCACTCATAGATATGCTCCAGTCACTAAGACTTATCAAAGACACTCCAAGCCTAGTTTTCACGGCAGCGGTGGACAAAAACAACAATCTTCAAAGAACAACCCTCCTCCAGCTTCAGAAAAAAAGTACTCTAGTATTTCTTGATGATTCAAAGAAGGACACCAGTCCCAAAAGGCCAGTATCCCCTCCAATTCCTTTTGTAAATCTTGAACAAGAACCCACTGCTAAAAGAAGAGCTCAAAAGAAGAAGTAAAGGACCCATCTCAGTACTCCACCATGTCCTCATACAGAAAAGAAGAGCTCAAAAGGAATTATAAAGCTAATCAATTCTTCAATGTTGATGCCTATATAAGTTTACATCCAAAGGCAATTGTTCCAAGATCAACCTCTATCAATATTATTGGAGCATCTAACATGACCATGTCTAAGAGAGAAGCTGCAAACCCTAACAGAGAAATCATTTTCAGACAACCATCTGACAAAGCTGAGGAAAAGAATTCCAAGAAAAACAGATAACTGCTTGTTTAGTTTGTTTTCTGAACTATTTTATGTTTAATCATAAAGCACCTATTGTACATATATCTGCTAGATCTTTACTTTCTGCTAGATATCTTTTTTTTGCTTTGTTTTCTTTTGTTTGTATTAATGACCTCACCCAAATATGGGGAGATTGTTGGATCCCTATTTTTAATTTGGGCTAGGTTCACAAAATAGGATGTTTGACCCACTTTGTATAGCTAGGGTCAAGTCTGTTAGTCACAGAGTTTAGACTAGTCATTAGTATCAATCTTCATGGACCAGCCAACAGAGGACTTTAGTACACTCAAGACTTAGAAGAATTCAGAGTTCAGATTATTAGTTCGAAGTTCTTCGAACTCAGCTCGACGATCGTCGATCGCAGATCGACGATCGTAGATCGCAGATCGACGAACTCAAAAATATTTCTCTGGGTTGAGCTCGACAATATTCGAGCTCAGGTCGACGATTTGTTCCTCAAGATAGATTCTCTACTCGACAAAATCTGGAGTTCAGCTTTGACAGATTCTTTCCAGTTTATTTTCTCTAAACTCAGGATGACAAACAGGATTTCTCATCTCGATGAACTTGGAACTCCAGTCGACGAAATCTACCCAGAGGTCGACGATTTCTGTCCTGAGACAGATTGATCAGTTTTCCTTACTTCTGTCCCCAATTTCTTATATTATTTAGCAGTAATTCTCTGAGTAATTAATGCTTATATTCAAAAGAATATAGCCGTTCTTGGCAACATTAATTATGGATTTCATTAGAGTTAATTACTTGCTTATTTTACTAGGACAGTTGGGGAACTCATTAAAGATTATATTCCAGCCATTTCATTCTCCATAATTAGTCAGTAATTAATGTTTGGAATTCAATTCAAGAGGAGAACTCGACAGAAGTGTTGGGTATTGTATCCACAATGTACCTGATTTGAAGAAGCCCCTGGACAAGCTAAGGTCAATAGACTATGTATTTGATAAACTTTTTCTAGTTGTGCTTGTAGTTTTTCCACACTAAGTGCACACCAATGTCAGGGTGCAGTAGGTCAATATACACGGGTCTGCACGACGTAATCCTTCGTTGAGCAGATCAGTGTGTTGGCCTACGTGTACTCTCTCTATTGGAGTGCACTTATTTTCAAGCACAAGGCCGCTCATATGCAAGAGAAGACAAGGAGCATGGAGGATCAAGGAGCAGCTCCTAGGTGGAAGACGAAAAATCGTCCAAGGTAAATTCGACGAGAATCACCAAGTGATTCTCGCCGAATCGGCGAGAATCACTAGTGATTCTCGCCGAATCGACGAGAATCATCAGTGATTCTCGCCGACTCCTTTTGGCCATCTCAAAATGGTGCCAAGTAAGATTCGGCGAGAATCACTTGTGATTCCCGCCGAACCAGTGGTCAAGCAGCCCATGTATAAAGTAAAATTCGTTGAGAATCGACAAGTGATTCGACGAGAATCACAAACGATTCTCGACGAATCGTCGAGAATCACTTGGTGATTCTCGCCGATTCGTCGAGAATCGTCTGCGATTCTCGCCGATTTTGACTTAGCGTTTTCTCAGATCGCTGCTGAACCGGATTCTGCTTCTGGATCAGCTTGAACCGGATTTTGGGGATTTCATTTGTGGGTCCCACAACGGTCAAATTTGCTGTAGCTACAGTATTTATACTCGGGTATTTTGAACGAAAAAAAGACACCGAGAAAGCAGCCGAGCACGAAACCCTAATATCGCGATTTCTCTTCTCCGCCGCCGTCGCGCTTGGGCTAGTACGTCGCCGCCGCTGATCATTCTTCTTCTCGATCTCCGGCGACAGTAGCTTAGCAAAGCTTGCGTCTCACGCGTCTATCCAGAGATCTCTTGTCTCTCGATTTGTTGACCGGGAAACACTCCCCCGTCCGAATCGATCGAGACGACCGATCCTAGAGTGACCGTTGGTAGACCTAGTTTGCTTCGCAAGGAAGTTTGGATCTCAAAGCACTGCAGCAGCGCACCTTCGTCGCCGCCAACTCCGAACCAAGCCGCCGCTCGGATTGCCGCCGCCGGTTTCGGGAGATCCTCTCCAAGAGAGACCAAGGTCGTAGACTCTTCATCGACTTCAAGAACACGTCGTCGAACAAAGAGGAACACCGTAGTCTCCAAGAGAAGTTTGTATCACGTGTACATTCTACATTTATTTTATTGTAAAGGAACTTTTTGTTCCGTGTTGTAAGGGTTGGGTGCAACCCGTTTTGTGGGAGTGTTGACTCTCACGTGTGGAAGGGCTCCTTCCGTTAGTGCAGGGATTGGATTTCAATCCCGTTGGTGAAGTGACCGAGTCGTCCCTTGTTGGGGAGATAGGTCGAAGGGGGAAAGTGGATGTACCCAAGTCGGGGAACCACTATAAATTTGCTGTGTATTCTGTGTGCTGTGTTTGTTGTTTTTATTGTGCAGGTACATCTGTAAATTCCGCAAAAGAACCACACGTCACCTATTCCCCCCCCCCCATAGGTGCACATAGCCGACACTTAGTGGACTTTCAAGTGGTATCAGAGGGAGGTTCCTCAACAAAAAGGTTAACACCTTGAGGTGAATCCTGCCACTAGTGTCAACAAGGAGAAATACATTTACTATGGACGGGCTCAAGTACTCCGGCAAGATCCCAGTGTGCAACAGACTCAACTTTCCTATCTGGAAGGAAAGAATCAGGTTTTACATGGAAGCAGTGGACCCTCGACTGTTCATGATCGTGCTGGAGGGACCTTATGTCCCCACTAAGGCCTCCACCATTGATCCCACCAAGAAAGTGCCGAAGACACTCTCTGAAATGGACAAGGATGAGATGGTCCTAGTGGGCCTTGACATGAAGGCAAGAAACATCCTGGTCAGTGCAGTTGATGACTCGATGATGCAAAACTTCAGCAACTGCAGGACAGCTCAGGAGATATGGCAGTGTCTGATCATTCTAATGGAGGGCACAGATGAAGTAAGGGATGATCGGAGATCCCTCCTGAACCAGAAGTATGAGGCCTTCCGGCAAGGGCCTAAGGAAGAGATCGGAGTCACATACGAGAACTTCCTGAAGATTGTCAACGCCCTCAAGGGCTATGGAAGAGTGTTCACCAATGGTGAACTCAATGACAAATTCCTTAGGTCCCTTACTAAGGAATGGGACACAAAGATCTGCGCCATCAGAGAATTTGGCAGACTAGCAGAAACTGATCCACAAATCCTGTTCGGGAAGCTGATGTCCTATGAACTTCAGCTGAACACCAGGAAGGCAGAGGAAGAAGCAGAGAAGGCTGCTGCAAAAGAAAAGACTGTGGCCCTAAAAGCCAGTCACTCCAGAAAAGGGAAGGGTGCGGTGTCATACCGTGCCAGAAATAAAGAAGAAGAGGAGGACTCCGATCCATGCTCCTCCAGCTCAGAACTGTCGGAAGAGGATTTCTCCCTCATCACTCGAGAGTTCAAGAAATTCCTCAAGATGAGGAATCAAAGAAAGAGAGACGGCTCCTCTTCCAGACATCAGAAGAAAAACTACTCTTCTGACAGGTATGCATCTAAACCTAACAAACATCGTTCTTCTGATATTATTTGCTTTGGATGCAATAAGCCAGGTCACGTCGTGGCCGACTGCCATCAAAGCAAAAGAGATAAAGGGAAAGGAGAGGAGCTCAAATCCTCCAGAGATAAGAAGAAGGAGCGGAGCTACATCGCTAGAAGACCAAAGACACTAAGTGAGTCTGATTCCTCAGACTCCAGTGATGATGAGGAAGCCTACTTCGGGCTGGTGGGTCGCTCGGACTCAGAAGGAGAATGCCCCCCATTTACTGGGAAGGTAAAAGCTCACACCCCTCTCTCCGACTCCGACTCTGATCCTGAGTCTCAGGATGATGAACCTGAGGATGGCCCTTCGGCCCGCGAAGCTGAACTCCTCGAAAAGTATGAGCTTCTGCTCAACACTTTCGACGAGTGCCGCAAGAGACTGAAGGCTGAGAAGAAGGAAGTAAAATTCCTTAAGGGTGAGTGTGTATCCCTAAGGGAAGAGGTCACTAGCTTGATCTCTCTCAGACAGGAGCACCTTGACCTAACTTCAAAGCACTCAGAGTCCTTGAAGCTCCTTGATCTCAAGCAGGAGGAAGTCAACAAATTGGAAGAACTACTTGCGGCAGAAAGGAAGATCGTACAGAGCTTCTCTATGCCAAAAACAGTGCTTCCAGTCGTTGACACCTTCTCTGCTCAGGCCAAAGGAGCTGGCTTGGGGCATATTGGGGCATCTGGTTCTTCATCTAGGAGAAACAAGAACCAGAGGAAGAATAAGGCCGCCAAGAAGGCCTCTGCTGATGAAAAGGGGAAGGCTCCTCTTAGTCCTGTTGCGTTCAGGAAGCCTGGCTTTCCTTGCAACCAACATGACTTTGAGTCAACATTTGGGCATCATTTCCGGCCCTCGGTTGCAAAGCCTAAGAGCCGGTATGACGGTTGGAACTTCCCCCGGAACTTTGGTGAGAGTGCCTTCAAGGCACCTTATGAGGAAATCCACATAGGAAATTATGGTCCGTTCTCTAGCGGCCATAATGGAAAGCAGGCACCAAAGGCCAAACCAGTTATACAGAAGGTGACAAAGTCATGTGACTGTTGTCACCATGAGGTCTCCACCTCCAGATCCAAGGCCCCAGCCGCACCCACCGTTCCCAGGGTAAGGCAGGAGCCTAGGAAGAGATACAATAGGTTCGACTGTTGGTGCTGTGGCAAAGTCGGTCACTTTGCCGTGGATTGTTGGTTTAATCCAAGGAACTACGAGACTCCCCATGTTAACAATGCGAGACCGACCACTCGTAGGGTTAACCAACTGAGGGGGAGTGTGCTAACCAGGAATCTAGGACCCAAGTTCGATTGGGTTCCTAAGGCAAATTAATTTTGTTTTGCAGGAATGTCCAAAGGCCACCAAAACGCCAATCTGGTATTTGGACAGTGGATGCTCCCGGCATATGACCGGGACAAGAAGCCTGCTGCGTGATTACACTCCAGTCGAGAATGGACCCAAAGTCATCTTTGGAGGGTCAGATCGAGGAGTCACCAGAGGTTATGGTATGATTTCCAACGGTATAATCTCTATCACCGACGTGGCTTATGTTGAAGGGTTAAACCATAACCTGATCAGTGTAAGTCAGTTATGTGATAAAGGTTATGACGTTAAGTTCTGCAAGGATAAATGTCTGATAATTTCACGTACCTCTTCTGAGACGGTATTATCAGGCATTAGGAGCAGAAATATCTTTTGCTTAGATTTTCTCAGTTTGGATTCATCTACCCCCGTATGCCTTGTGGCAACAGGCAGTGCATCTCTTTGTGAACAATGGCACAAGAGATTGGCACATATTAATTTCAAGACAATTAGTATGCTATTTTCTAAGAACTTAGTAAGAGATGCTCCCAGTATCAAGTGCATCAAAGATAGCCCCTGTCCTGCATGCCAGATGGGCAAACAGACTCGGGCTACCTTCAAGAGCATTGCAGACAAAGACTCCTCCCGATGTCTTTACCTGTTACATATGGACTTGTTTGGCCAAATGCAAGTTCATAGCTTGGGAGGCAAGTCATATACGCTAGTGATAGTTGATGATCACTCACGGTTTACATGGGTGTTCTTTTTGAAACGAAAGTCAGATACTTTTGACATCTTCACTAATTTTGTCAAGCAGGTTCAGAACGAATTTAACTGCTCCGTGGTCAAAATCCGAAGTGACCATGGAACAGAATTCGAATCTGGTGCTATGACAGAATTTTGTGAAGAACAAGGTATCTTTCATGAGTTTTCCTCCCCGCGCACTCCTCAACAAAATGGAGTTGCGGAGAGGAGAAATAGAACTCTCATTGAAGCCTGCACGACTATGTTGAAAGATGCTTCTCTCCCGGAATACTTCTGGGCAGAGGGTGTCAATACAGCATGTCATGTACAAAACCGAGCTTTGATCAACAAGCATCATCGTAAGACGCCCTACGAGCTACTGAAAGGCAGGAAACCAACCATGTCCTACTTGAGGATTTTTGGTTGCAGATGCTATGTACTGAATAATGGGAAATACCCGCGTACTAAATTCGGTGAAAAATGCTTCGAAGGCATATTCATGGGCTATAGTTCCCATAGTCGGGCATATAGGGTCTTCAATAAGAAAACCCTAGTAGTAGAAGAATCAATAAATGTTGTATTTGATGAAGGAAGTTTGCTTAACAGCAATTTTTCCAGTAGTATTCTTGAAGATGCAGGTGCTAGACTTGACCAGCTGAATCTGGATGAGACCCCTAAAGATGACGCACCCAAGTACGTCAAAGTTTCCACCTCCACGTCATCTGAAAATGTTGAAGATCAAGATGGAACAAATCTTTTAGAAGAAAGAGAAGCACAAGAAGTAGCTGAAGCTCCAGACGCCAGACTTCTAGAGCTCCGTCACGTGAGGGATCATCCTAGAGAACAGATCATCGGAGATCCTCGTGTAGGCGTCAGAACTCGAAGAGGTACAACTAACGAAGTATTGCATCTCAGCTTCCTGTCACAGGTAGAGCCAAAGAAGTTCGACGAGGCGAACAAGGATGCGGCATGGATTCTGGCCATGCAAGAGGAACTACATCAATTCGAACGGTGCAAAGTTTGGACGTTGGTTCCCAGACCATACAAGCAGAATGTGATCGGCACAAAGTGGATCTTCAGAAACAAGCTGGATGAACATGGTGTCATCGTAAAGAACAAAGCCAGGCTGGTGGCTCAAGGTTACCGACAGGAGGAAGGGATTGATTTCGACCAGACCTTTGCACCAGTAGCAAGGCTCGAGGCAATCCGGTTGTTCCTGGCGTATGCTTCACACAAAGGATTCACAGTCTACCAAATGGATGTGAAATCGGCATTCCTGAACGGAGACCTGAAAGAGGAAGTATACGTCGCTCAACCCCCAGGTTTTGTCGATCTTACTTATCCCAATCACGTTTATTTTCTCAATAAGGCCTTATATGGGTTGAAACAAGCTCCACGAGCTTGGTATGAGACTTTATCTAGTTTTCTTCTTGAGAACAAGTTCTCCAGAGGTAAAATAGATAAAACATTGTTTCTCAGGGAAGTCAAAGGCAAGATTTTGCTGGTGCAAATCTATGTCGATGACATAATATTCGGCTCAACGGACAACAATCTTTGCAAAAAGTTTTCTAAACTTATGCAAGGAAAGTTTGAAATGAGCAGTATGGGAGAGCTCAAGTATTTCTTAGGCCTTCAAGTGAAACAGTCTGAGGATGGAATCTTCATCTCGCAGACGAAGTTCACAAATGAACTCCTTAAGAAATTCGGTATGGAGAGTGCAACCTCTATGAGGACTCCAATGGGATCCACCATGTCTCTGGATAAGGATGAGAAAGGTAAACCTTTCGATGAAACCAAATACAGAAGCATCATTGGATCCCTGCTCTACCTTACTGCCAGTAGACCGGATATTATGTTCTCCACATGTGTATGTGCCCGATATCAGGTGAACACTAAGGAATCTCACTATGTCGCTGCAAAGCGAATTCTAAGATACCTTAAAGGTACTCCTAATCTTGGCTTGTGGTACCCGAGGAACAATGATGTCGAGCTAATAGGCTTTTCAGATGCTGATTTTGCAGGGAGCAGGGATGACAGGAAAAGCACCTCCGGGACGTGTCAATTCCTCGGCAGGAGGCTTATCTCATGGAACAGCAAGAAACAGAATTGTGTTGCAACCTCCACAGCAGAGTCAGAGTATATCTCGGCAGGAAGCTGTTGCGCACAACTCCTTTGGATCAGAAATCAGTTGGCCGACTACAACCTTCAGTTCAAGGAAGTTCCAATGTACTGCGACTCCTCCAGTGCAATTGCCATTGCCAACAATCCGGTGTCGCACAGCCGAACGAAGCATATTGAAGTACGCTACCACTTCATTCGGGAGCACGTGGAGAACAAGGATATCTCTCTCTGTTATGTCCCCACGGACAAGCAGATTGCTGATATATTCACAAAGCCCCTAGACGAGGCCAAGTTCAATCTTTTCAAGACTGAATTGGGAATGCTCAACTATGAGGAGTGAAGACTACAGAAGCTCCAGGCTAGTGCAAGAACCGAGGGGGAGCAAGGAACTCCAGCGTGCGTACAGCTGCAAGAACTGAGGGGGAGCAAAGAGTCAATCGCTACATACCCCGATTTGTAGAAGCCGAAAAGGGGGAGATTACCCTCTCGGGGTCAAGGCTAAGGTGTGGCTCCAGCTTGCTCCCAAGAAATCGGTATTGGTAAGGGATGACTCCACCCAATGTTAAGTTTATGAATCTCATTTGCTTTCATTTTCATTCGCTCCATTCACCTTAGCTTGTAGGGTTTAGGCTTCTTCAAATAGGGGGAGATTGTTGGGCATTGTATCCACAATGTACCTGATTTGAAGAAGCCCCTGGACAAGCTAAGGTCAATAGACTATGTATTTGATAAACTTTTTCTAGTTGTGCTTGTAGTTTTTCCACGCTAAGTGCACACCAATGTCAGGGTGCAGTAGGTCAATATACACGGGTCTGCACGACGTAATCCCTCGTTGAGCAGATCAGTGTGTTGGCCTACGTGTACTCTCTCTATTGGAGTGCACTTATTTTCAAGCACAAGGCCGCTCATATGCAAGAGAAGACAAGGAGCATGGAGGATCAAGGAGCAGCTCCTAGGTGGAAGACGAAAAATCGTCCAAGGCAAATTCGACGAGAATCACCAAGTGATTCTCGCCGAATCGGCGAGAATCACTAGTGATTCTCGCCGAATCGACGAGAATCATCAGTGATTCTCGCCGACTCCTTTTGGCCATCTCAAAATGGTGCCAAGTAAGATTCGGCGAGAATCACTTGTGATTCCCGCCGAACCAGTGGTCAAGCAGCCCATGTATAAAGTAAAATTCGTTGAGAATCGACAAGTGATTCGACGAGAATCACAAACGATTCTCGACGAATCGTCGAGAATACTTTTGGTGATTCTCGCCGATTCGTCGAGAATCGTCTGCGATTCTCGCCGATTTTGACTTAGCGTTTTCTCAGATCGCTGCTGAACCGGATTCTGCTTCTGGATCAGCTTGAACCGGATTTTGGGGATTTCATTTGTGGGTCCCACAACGGTCAAATTTGCTGTAGCTACAGTATTTATACTCGGGTATTTTGAACGAAAAAAAGACACCGAGAAAGCAGCCGAGCACGAAACCCTAATATCGCGATTTCTCTTCTCCGCCGCCGTCGCGCTTGGGCTAGTACGTCGCCGCCGCTGATCATTCTTCTTCTCGATCTCCGGCGACAGTAGCTTAGCAAAGCTTGCGTCTCACGCGTCTATCCAGAGATCTCTTGTCTCTCGATTTGTTGACCGGGAAACACTCCCCCGTCCGAATCGATCGAGACGACCGATCCTAGAGTGACCGTTGGTAGACCTAGTTTGCTTCGCAAGGAAGTTTGGATCTCAAAGCACTGCAGCAGCGCACCTTCGTCGCCGCCAACTCCGAACCAAGCCGCCGCTCGGATTGCCGCCGCCGGTTTCGGGAGATCCTCTCCAAGAGAGACCAAGGTCGTAGACTCTTCATCGACTTCAAGAACACGTCGTCGAACAAAGAGGAACACCGTAGTCTCCAAGAGAAGTTTGTATCACATGTACATTCTACATTTATTTTATTGTAAAGGAACTTTTGTTCCGTGTTGTAAGGGTTGGGTGCAACCCGTTTTGTGGGAGTGTTGACTCTCACGTGTGGAAGGGCTCCTTCCGTTAGTGCAGGGATTGGATTTCAATCCCGTTGGTGAAGTGACCGAGTCGTCCCTTGTTGGGGAGATAGGTCGAAGGGGGAAAGTGGATGTACCCAAGTCGGGGGACCACTATAAATTTGCTGTGTATTCTGTGTGCTGTGTTTGTTGTTTTTATTGTGCAGGTACATCTGTAAATTCCGCAAAAGAACCACACGTCACCTATTCCCCCCCCCCATAGGTGCACATAACCGACACTTAGTGGACTTTCAAGAAGAATATATAAGAGAATTTTCTTTCAGATAACATACAAAAGAAGTGTGATACAAGCAAGCAAGAAAAAAAGATATGCAATGATATACAAAGAATACAGAACACAAGAAGTGATACAGAGAAGAGATACAGAAATATACTAAAGAACTCTATTTCTTCTCTGTGCAGAAAACTTTTTGTTTTCCCCTTGATCTTTCAGAAGACTGAAGAAGAACATCAATCTTATATCAAGAGTCTTCTTTAACTTCTACTCCAAGAATCCTCAAGGACAACATCTCTAGATCTGTCCACAAGTTCCTAGATTTCATCAAGATAAGGCTGAAGACGTACACCCTGAGTAAGGCTCCACACTTTCTGAACATCTCATCATTTCAAAAGGAGCTTTGACAATAGCAATCCACTGAGTCATATCTGTTGAATAGAGAAAAGAGAAAACACCATCAACTCTCTCAACCTCCTATACAAAGGGTTTATTAACTCCGTTCAAAAGTTTATTGTTGGTTTTTGGGCACCTGATCAAAAGCCTAAAGGGTTGTGAGATCTCCTAGTAAATAGATGTTGTGGTGGCAGTCACTTGGTCAAATACCTGATAGTGGATTCCTACCAGGGTGGTAGAAGAGTGGATGTACCTAGTTTGAGGAACCACTATAAAATTCTTGTGTTGTTCGGTTGTTCATTTTCACTTTGTTTTATTGTGCTGTGATAGTGTAGTTTAGCTTAGTTTTCATTTAATTTTATACTACTACTATTAATCTCTTATTTCTCTGATAAACTTTAAAATCAGCCAAAAAGTTTTAAGTTACTCTATTCACCCCCTCCCTTTAGAGTAATTAGATCTATCTCCTATCTTTCAGGATTGCATTGATGTTTTATGTTTAATTTTGTGAAACTGTATTTTTCATACATTAGTGTATTATGTTAAATATTATTGTGAATTATTTTGTATTAGATTGTATATTTCTGCAAATAATGGATAAGAGCAAATCTAAGACCGGAGGCAGAACTGATCGGTCCTATATGCATTGGACAATTGAAATGGATATAGCTCTTTCAAATCTTTTATTAGAGCAACACAACGTAGGCCACAAAACTTCAAACGGATGGAAAAGTGTTACTTTCACAGCCAATGTTACGGCCTAGAAAGACTTTTGTGGGGTCGAATCTAACAAGGAGAAGGTGATGTCTCGGATGAAGACATGGATTAAGTACTATCAAGAAGTGAGTGCTATGTTAGATACAAGCGGCTTTGGATGGGACTGGGAAAAAAACATGGTCAAGGTTGACAGCGATGAAGTTTGGGCAAATTATGTGAAGGTACACTTTTTCAACCTTGTTATATATGTTTATGCACTGCTCTTTAATAATTATGAATATTGCTACTCATACAGTCTTATCCAACTATTAAACACTACAAAGATAAAGTGATTGTCTATTAGTCTGATTTAACTGTGTTGTGTGGTAATGATAAAGCAACAGGTAGTAATGTGGCAACTATTGTTGAGATGACAAATGAGATTGATGCCAATTCTATTGCGGAGGATAACAATAGTACATGTGATCATCCTAGATTAAATGGTGAATGTAGCTACCGAGCAAGGAAGAAAAGAGTTATTGGAGTGATTGATGGTATGGCGTTGGCCATTGAAAAGTTGGCAGACTCCATGCATAAAGAATTCAATACTGATATAACTAGCTCGGCTGCCACTCGTTCATCGAGCAACACTGCGGGTATATATATAGCACTAGGTCTTCATTTTTTAAAATCCATGAATATGCTACTTTATGACATGCATGATATTGCAGGTATATATGAAACACTTCCCTGGCTACCTAATTTGGAAGAACGTGAATTAGTTAGTGTTGGAACACCCTATTACTAATTTGGGTCAGGATCACTATGTCTCTAGGAACCTTTGCTTGACCTTCTGTATAGCTTAATAGGTCAATTAGAATTGAGTCTAAGGGTTAGAAGTCAAGGATTGGAAGCTGCCCTGAAGACCAAGTTTTTCTGTCTGGAGACTAAGTCTGATCGTCGAGCTCAGCACGACGATTCGTCGAACTCCGATCGACGATCGTCTAGCTCAACTTCGACAGATCGTCGAGCTCCACTCGACGATCGCTGAGCTCAACTTCATAATATCGTTGAACTCCATTCGACGATCGGTGAGCTCAGGTTGACGATTTTGACTCTGCACTGGATCTTTATCTCTGAGCTCAGTTCGACGATCTTTGAGCTCAGATCGACGATTATTTTGCTGCTTGAGTTTTCTAGTTCGCTGAGCTCAGCTCGACGATAGCAGAGCTCAGTTCGACGATTTCAGTTAACTTCCAGAATTCGAATTCAAATCAGACAGGAGTTATTATGCAATTAATTCAGAGATTTGCTAGCCGTTTTCATTTACTTCTGGACCAAGTTTCAAGGGATTTTTCAAGGAATAATTCTGTGGACTTTCCTCTAGAAGAGTTTATGCAATTAAGGATGCAATCAATGCAGACCAACGACTATCTTTGATAGAGAATAATATTCTATTCTGGAACAGAGAATAAAACACAGGATGTTTTTTGAATCTACATCAACCAGAAAAAAGAAGACACACGATATACAGAATACAAAAAGATACTCAAAAGTCTTCTGTCAAAAAGAATTCAGAAGAACACTCATCAAAGAGATCAAGCTTTCAAAAAAAAAAATTCTTCAGATCTCTTCAGCTCTCAAAGTGTTCAAGGCCAACATCATTTCAAGACTCCAGACACTCAACATTTCAGCTTGCTGAAATCATCTATTGCTGGAGTTCTATCTTTGAAGGTCTATCACCCTCAGCAAAGCTTTTCTTCCTGAAGATTTCAAGGATTCAGGGGGAGCTTTGACATCAATCCACATAGTCTTCTCAGTTGGTTGAGAAAGATAAGACTGTCATAACTCTCTCACCCCCACTCCGTAAAGGGTTTTTCAAACTCCCTTCAAAAGTTTGAATCTGGTTTTTGAGCACCTTGTCAAAAGCTCATTGGTGGCAAGACACCTGATCAAAAAATCTGCTTTGGTTTTTGAGCACCTTATCAAAAGCTCATTGGTGCCCAGGACATCTGATCAACTCATCCTGCAGTGGATTCCTACCTAGGGTGGTAGAAGAGTGGATGTACCCAAGTTTGGGGAACCACTATATTTCCTTGTGTCCTCTGGTTCTGCTTGTTTACTTTTTTGTTTCTGGCCTATATTTTTCTGTGCTTAGTTTTTGCATAGCTTAGTACTGTGATTAGATTTATTTCTGCTTCCCTGCTCACACATATTACAACAATTGTTGTAAAAGTTTGCAAAAGTTTTTATAGCACCATATACTCTATTCACCCCCCCTCTAGAGTATATCAGATCTAGTTGCCCTTTCAGTTAGAGCCATGAATCTGCTTAGTTTTGATGGCACTAAGTATGACATTTTCATGACATTGCTAGATAACTTGAAGAGTGTATGGTTGCGTATGGAGTTTGAAAATTAGTTTCTTTTATATTTAGATATTCTATAATTTTTAAGAATATCATTTTTGTGCTGCTTATTTTGTTTAAGAACACATTTATGATGATTACTTTTTATCATTTGTGCACTGCTCACTTTCTATTCCATGAATCCATGCTTTGTTATATTGTGCATTGCATAATTAATGGAGATATAATATTCTACATATATATATATATGATGGTAATAATGTAGAAGCTGTGTGGTAGGGGGTGTAGAGCTTTCACCTTGGAGCTGTCTGGAGTGTCCATACTGGTTGATGGAGGAATTTGGAATGTTTTTTCTTATTGTTTCTTGATGCAATTAAAAAGTCCACCTTTTAATACAATGCAGCACATACTGAAGCATCTGCCAATGGATTGATGGACATAATAAAACTAGAAAGCCCAGAAGGACTTCTGGCTTTAGTGGTGTCAATGGCAAGTGATAAAGATCACATGGCATTTGCAACGCAGGTTCTCATGGGTATTATTCTGCCCTCCTTTAAAAGCTTTTCTCAAATTCTTGTATTATGATTAAATAGTGAAAGTTGTAAAATATTATTCTGCACTGTGTACTCTTTCTATACATTTGCTATTTACTAATTTTTGGAACAACTTCTTGTTCTTTACTTTTTTTCTTTTTTAATACTCCTTGGAAACTACACGAAACTTTTGGATTTTTTTTGGAAACCCATGAAACCAACCAAAAACGGGAAATATATTAATTATTTTCAACCAAAATGGATAATAAACCACCTAAACATTGAAACTTAAAACCATGATTTGGAGATATTTCTGGTTTCTTTGACTAGTTCATCGTCTCCACAAATGCTAATCACAATAAACAGCTCAAGGAATTCATCACTCATGAGTTGGGAAAGTGTTGTTCTTTTTAAGCAGACTTTGGATCCTACTACAATTGCTATAATATTTTGAAGCTCATCAGTCCATTTGTTATCTCGCTATTCCTTTCGCTCTTTGTACATGCTAATTTTGCTTACATTTTGTCATTGTTTAGACTATAATAGAAGTGTTAATGCTGGAGCCGACACCACAAAGGATGAAACTTGCTTTTGGTTTTCTTGTGATCCTTCCCTTACTTTGATGATAACTTAGTCACTAAGAGCATTATTAACTATTATCACGGTATCTACTTCTAGCAGGAAGAAATGAATGGTTTCTTCTTGAATTCCAAGCTTGGCAGTGATCTTCTCATTGCAGCTGCAAGAGATGAAGTAATAAAAACCATTACCTGCAAAGTATTTTCATCGGATAAAATGCCCTTAATGGTGTGTGAATATGTGGGTGTTGTAATAATGTTGTGTGAAAATGCTCATAATGGTGGTTAGAAGTGACCTTTCATGACCCAAAGAATGTCTGATTTGTATAGCCTCACTGAAGATTTAACATGATGTTTAACATGATTATATTAACCTTCTATGACCCAAAGAAATGCCTGATTTGTATAGCCTCACTGAAGATTTAACATGATGTTTAACATGATTGTATTAATCACGTTTGAATAAGTTTATGGATCATGTTATAGGAAAAAAGTAGTCTGACATTAAAATTGTTCCATCCTTAATGGTCAGCTACCATTTTCATCCTTTTTTATTTCTCTCCCCATTTGGAGGAGGGACACCAGTGTTGTGACCTTTGATGGTTATCGAGCCTGGAGTGCTATCAGGCAACCATCTTCTGTCGTTAGGTGTTTTTTGTGCATGTTACGAGTTTTATTATATTAAACCCTAGTTTGGTGCCGATTTGGAAATTGTTGATAAGGCATTGTGGCGTTGATTGGGCGTGTAATGCCCCGGATTTTTGATTGCGTACGCTTGATGGGCGTTACGTTGGCTTTGCCCGTAGTTTGAGCATGGTTTTTCCCGCGGGCTTGCGAGTGGCTGTTTTGGTTGCCAAGTTGCACGATTCCCCAGCAAACCGGAGTCCAAATTGGGGACTCGGTGAGGCCTCTTAGGGAATGCTTGCACTTTTTCGCGCCCGGGAAACGTTGCTGAAGTGAGTTGCTGGTTCAGGAAACAAAAAAAAGGGTAAAAAGTTCTTAAGGCAAAATGGTATAGGACGTCACAGAAACATTTTTCAAAACATGGAAAAATGGTCGTTTTTGTGCGAGACACGCCCCATGTCACGGGCGTGACCCAGGCCGTGACCTGGGCGTGACCTCCTTGACTCGACGAATTTTTTCTTGCGTCGAGTTGAGCTCGATGAATGGGGTACACGCCCCCTGACACGGGCGTGTCACAGGGCGTGTCCCGATTTGTCGGGTGTCGAGTGTTGAGTGTCGAGTGTCGGGTATCGAGTGAGGGTACACGGCCTGTGACACGCCCGTGTCACAGGGCGTGTCCAGCTTGTCGAGTGTCGAGTGTCGAGTGTCGAGTGTCGAGCATCGAGTATCGAGTGTCGGGTGTCGAGAGAGGGGACACGGCCTGTGACACGGGCGTGTCACGCTGTGTCGAGTGTCGACACTTTGTGTCGACGAGGTGTCGAGTCACGGGCTACACGCCCTAGGTCACGGGCGTGTACCCCGGCCGTGTACCGTGTGGATAAACTTGGAATTGCCGACTTTCGGCGCCGCTTAAGGTACACGCCCTGCGTCACGGGCGTGACACAGGGCGTGACCGGCCCGAAAATCGAGTTTTTCCAGTTTTTTTGTGCCGTTCATTTCCTTGATTCTGCATCTAACGGTCCAGCTCTGTTCTGGAGCAAATAAGGCCGAAACAGAGAATTGTCTTTCTCATTTCACCTTCTCTTCATCTTCTTCTTCCTCTCAAAGAGAAAGCAAGAGAGCAAGGGAGCAATCAAGGCAAGGAAAGAGAGGAGCAGCCGTCGCGGCATTGTCTCGGTTCAGGCAAGCGGTGTTCTTCACCCTTGCCAATCTTCTTTCTTGATTTTAATTGTGCAAACAAAATAGCTAGTTTCTCTTTCAAATTTCATGAGCTTGTTCTTCTTGTTTTGGGTTCTTCCTCACTAGCTTTATTATGCTCTTAAATTTCCTTATGCTGAACGCCTTTGATTCATGTAGCTAATTTCCTTTCTCTTGTTCATGTGATTTATGTAGCTATTGGATTCTTGTTCATCTAGCCCTTCTAATTTTATTCATATTCATGTAGCCTTTTTCTTGCCTAATTATGTGACTTGTTCTTGTTCCTCATCATGTAATTCATGTAGCTTGTAGCTTACTTCCTTTGCTAGCAACTTGTCGTCATGCGTGAGAACAATGAAAGGAACGTGTTTAGCTTGGGTTATGGGGCGTTTTGCGAGGCGACTTGTGAACCATGGCAGGAGCGTTTGTGTGATAATTCTGCAAGGGGTAGTGTGGTTTCAGCCTGTGGCCACCTGGTTTTGGTTTTTTTCTTGTGGTTAGAGAGACCACTTTGGCCCCGATTTGGGCTGGTTTTGTTTGGTGCGTTCCACTTTAGGGCCGCCACCGAAAGACTCTTGCGGAATTGAACTTAACCGCTGATTATGCTTCACTTGTGTAGTAGTTTCTTGTCCTATGAATGATGGAATGGGCATGTGTTTTGCCTTTTGCTCCTGCGGGTTGAGCAGGACTTGATGAACTTGTACGCACTTGGTGCGTTTGACATGTGTTTTGGTGCGTTTTCCACTTGCTTTTGTTCACTCATGTTACTTGATGAAATATTTCTGTGGGGTCGGTAAGCCCCTTCGTTATAGTTTATGACATTCCTGCTTTCTTTTGTATAGCTTTGATGGTTGCTGAGGTATTCTTTCTTGAATGCCTCAGGTGCAGGTTGTAGCCGGTTAAGCGGCTAGAGTTGTTGGTGGAATTTCTGTGGAGCTTGTCGAGCTTCTTTGGCAAGGTAGTTTTTATTTTGCTGTACAGACACACTTTCACTCCCAATGGGTTCGTGTCAGCTTGTTGGCGCCCATTTGGTGGGTTTCCTTTTGTGTGAAATATGAACTAGACTGCTAATGTGACTCACTTGGATGGAATGATATCTACTTGCTTTTGGGACGGATTTATGGTAGGTTGCATTAGATATTTTGAAGTTAACAAAACCTACGATTGTGTAGCATGCATACATGTTTTGATTAACTACGACATATTTTCCAAATGACGTAAACAAAGATGATTTCTTATAGTAGTATCACGATAGACAGCATATAGGAGATCGTCATAAATAAACAAAGTATTTCCGCCGCGCATAAAAAAACAGGTTTTGATACCTAAGGCCGAGGGATACGGCCATTCAATCCAAACGTTTTCGTACATTTCACTGTTGAATTTCAACTCATAAAGTAAGCGTCAAGAGTTGTCTGAGCGTCTGCAGTTATCCCCTGCACAACATGGCATCATAACCCGTAGTTCCTCTTGCTCTGATACGATGTACTCGTTGAGGAAATGCGGGTTGTGACAGTTGGTATCAGAGCCAGGTTTGCTTGACATTTGGTCGGGCAAACTTTCCCTTGTATTTTGTGCTTGTAAGCATCATCTCATACACACACCGAGGTGCCATCCGTATGTCTTGGCCGAAGCACGTACACTACACTCATGGCATGACAAGAAGTATACGGGGCATATTATGTAGTATGGGATGCATAATATGTGGTTGTATATGGATCCACCATAGGGGCAACATGTGCGGGTTATGTAGTATGGGATGCATAACCTTACCACATGGATGCGGCTAGCACGTTTTCTTTTCTTCGTTGCATGCAATGCTATGTAGTATGGGATGCATAGCATTGTGATGCGTACGACCGCTCATGGCATGCATTAAGGCCTTTTCTAGAATGCATAGCACAGCACGCATAACATAACATTGCATGAGCACAACGTGCCAAGCTAAGACTTACATGATGACACCTGTACACACATGGTTTTGGGTCAAAGAAAGTCATGCATTCATGGTTTAGGCACAAGTTAGTGGGATGACGGTGAGTCATCTTTAGGCTAGGCATACCATCATTCTCAAACTCCCAAAGAAAGTTAGCAGTTGATGTTCATATTGTTATATGTATGGTCTGTTCATAGACGTTGTGTGTTTTGTTAGGTTTGAGCTTGACAAGAGTGAACGTGTGAATAGGATGTCGAAGCGGCCAGTGATAAGGCAAACTCCCCAATCCGAGGGTGAGTCTTCGGGCGCACAGAATAATGCCCTGATGGATAGTCTTCGCCAAAGTAATGAGGCTTTGACAAGGCAGGTGCAGGAAGTGCAGTCCCAGCTCCAAGCTATGTCATCAGCAATGTCTGGGCTGGCACCAAGAGGACAAGAGGCGGTTAGAGGCCCCACGATTTCTACTCCTTCAGTGACGGTGATACCCCCAGTTGTGGTTCCTCCTGCGATGACTTTCATCTCGCAGTTTCAGCGACTTGGACCACCGACTTATGATGGAAAAGCAGACTTTGTGATCTTGGATGATTGGGTGATTACGTTGGAAGAAATGTTTGTGTATTCTGGAGTTACCGAGGACCAGAAGGTGATGCTTGCCGCCTTTCAACTCAAAGGGTTGGCGAAAGGTTGGTGGTTACGCGAAAAGGAAGGCCTAGGGGCGGGCTGTTCGTGGGAAGCATTCGAAGAAATGCTACGGCGCAAGTTTCTACCGGCAGTGGAAAGGGACCGCCTGATGAATGACTTCTTGTATTTGAAGCAGAGGAAACTCACAGTGAGTGAGTTTGAAATTGAGTTTAGCAAGTTAAGTCGGTTCGCTCCGAGCTTGGTGATTACGGAAGCTGATCGAGTAAAGAGATTTCTTGGCGGACTCCGCAGCGACGTGCAGCAATTCGCAAGTGCTTATGGAGCGACAAGTTACACCACTGCGGTTGAGGCTGCGTTGAAGGTGGAAGCTATAGAAAATGCCAAACAAAGAGGGCAGCAGTTGAGGCAGGGCAAGAGACAGCTGGTGGGAGAGAAAATGTCCCACGAGTCAGACATCAAGAAGAAGAAGGAACTATGTAGCTTCTGTGGCCGAGCCGGTCACCCGTTTGAGAAATGTTTCAAGCGGTTGGGGATGCAAAAGAAGGAGCAGGTGCACGCCATTCAGGGTGCGCCAACCAGAGACTTGGAGTGTACATTTTGTGGGAGAAGAGGTCATGATGTGGGCCGCTGCTGGTCCAAAGACAAGGTATGCTTCCAGTGTGGCAGACCAGGACATCTTCGTGCAAGGTGCCCGCAGATCCAACCTGTTTTGCAACCCGCACCACTCCAGGCTTTGCCTCCGCCTCCGCGTGTAGACAAAGGCAAAGGGAAGTTGAACGTGGTCTCTTCAGAGGAAGCTCAGACGTCACCTCAAGTGATCTCAGGTTCGCTTCATTCTTCGAGTTCACATTTTGTTTCTGCCTCTTACGTGTAGTTCTTAGTATATATACCCTTATAGGAAATTTTAAGGTAAAGAACCGTTGGGCGCGTGTTCTCTTTGATTCTGGCGCGACCCATTCATTTGTGGCACGAAACTTTCTGGATCGGTATCATGTGACACCAGATCGAGTGGGGAATGCGTTTTTGGTGAAATTTCCTTCCGGTGCTTCTGTGGTGGCTGACTGGGGTCTTCGTGATTGTCCCATTTTGTTGGGCGACTTCCGAGCAAAGGCTGATTTCAAAGTGATCGATTTGGAGGATTTTGACGTCATTCTGGGTATGGACGGATTATCCCGCTATGACGCCGTCATCCAGTGCAGAGGGAAGCGCTTGGATTTTATCAAGGACGATGGTCAGCCAGGAAGTGTGTATGGTGATTCTTGCCAGGATTCTCCAGGGCTTTCGGCGGCATGTGTTCGGACGTTGTTTGTTTCCGACTGTTTTGCTTGTCTTGTCTCCACTGTGGGGACTAGTGCTGTTTTGCCGTGTTTGGAGGAGATTCCTGTTGTGCGTGAATTCCCAGAGGTTTTTCCTACTGACCTTCCTGGTCTTCCACCTGATCGTGATGTTGAGTTTGTTATTGATTTGGAGCCGGGTACGCGACCGATTGCGAAAGCGCCGTATAAGATGGCCCCGCGTGAGCTAGTAGAGTTGCGTACACAGCTGGATGACTTGTTGGCAAAAGGTTTTATTAGGCCGAGTTCATCACCTTGGGGTGCACCGGTGTTATTTGTAAAGAAAAAAGATGGGTCGATGCGACTTTGCATCGATTACCGGGAGTTGAACAAGGTGACGATTAAAAACAAGTACCCACTGCCAAGAATCGATGATTTGTTTGATCAACTGTGTGGCAGTTCCGTATTTTCAAAGATTGATCTCCGCTCGGGCTATCATCAGCTCAAGGTCCGGGAAGCTGATATTCCGCGAACTGCATTTCGATCAAGGCATGACCATTTTGAATTCCTTGTGATGTCGTTTGGGTTGACCAATGCACCATCAGCTTTCATGGATCTGATGAACAGGGTGTTCAAGGACTATTTGGACAAATTTGTGGTGGTTTTTATTGATGATGTTCTTATCTACTCCCGCAGTGCTGAGGAGCATGAACAGCATCTGCGATTGGTATTGGCCACGTTGCGAGACCAACGATTATTCGCCAAACTAAGCAAATGCGAGTTTTGGTTGCCGCAAGTTGCCTTTTTGGGTCATGTCATTAATCACCAAGGAATGTCAGTGGATCCCGAAAAGATTGCTGCAGTTATGGAGTGGAGAAGACCGGAGACACCCAAGGAGATTAGAAGCTTCTTGGGCTTGGCCGGCTATTATCGCAGATTTGTAGAAGGTTTTGCTACGTTGGCCGCACCTTTGACTCGCTTAACCCAGAATAATGTGGCATTTGAATGGAATGACAAGTGTGAGACCTCATTCCTGGAACTCAAACATAGATTATGTACCGCTCCTGTGTTGGTCTTGCCGACAGAAGGAAAAGATTATGAAGTGTTTGTGGATGCGTCGCACGTTGGACTTGGCTGTGTGTTAATGCAAGACAAGAAGGTGATTGCGTATGGGTCTCGGCAGTTAAAAAGTCATGAAAAGAACTACCCAACGCATGATTTGGAGTTCGCAGCAATAATATTTGCGTTGAAGTTGTGGAGACACTTACTGTATGGTGCACAGTGTAAACTTTTTACAGATCATAAAAGCTTGAAGTATGTCTTCACGCAGAAAGAACTGAATTTGCGCCAACGGCGATGGCTTGAGTATATAGCTGATTATGACGTGGATATTCAGTATCACCCGGGGAAAGCGAATGTTGTGGCCGATGCTTTGAGTCGGAAGACGGGGAAATTATTTCATCTTTCAGTCGACCGTCTTGTGGAGGAATTTCTATTGATGGATATTTCTGTGGGCAAATATGACCCGCAAAGTCATTCGGCAATATAAGAACTGTCATGGCTGGTGCTTGCAAGACAACATCAAAAAGATGATCCTGATCTTTTGCATTTATTTCTTCGGACTGAAAAGGATGAATTACCAGATTTTGCGATTGACGGTGCAGGCACGTTAAAGTATCGTGTTCTATTTTGTATTCCCGTAGTTGGAAACATTCGCGAGGTGGTGTGTCGGGAAGCACATGGCTCAAGTATGGCCTACCATCCAGGCTCAACAAAAATGTACCGTGATCTGAAACAAATTGTTTGGTGGTATGGAATGAAAAGAGATATAGCGCAATTTGTAGCTGAATGTCATACCTGCAAGCGGGTGAAAGCTGATCATGGGAGGCCTGGTGGCAAGTTGACACCATTGGAGATTCCAACCTGGAAGTGGGAAAGCATCTCAATGGATTTTATTACAGGTCTACCAAGATCTCCACGGGGACATGACTCTGTGTGGTTCGTCGTGGATAGATTGACCAAGTGTGCTCATTTCATACCATTTAAAGTCAACTACCCGATGAAGACAATAGCGGAGCTCTATGTGAACGAGATCATCCGACTGCATGGTGTGCCTGTGAATATCATTTCAGACCGAGATTCCCGCTTTACCTCTCATTTTTGGCGAAGTCTACAAGAGGGTTTGGGGACAGATTTGCGATATTCTACGGCTTATCATCCTCAGACGAATGGCCAAATGGAACGAGTTAATCAAATTGTAGAAGATATGATTCGATGCTATATTCTTGAGTACGGCGGAGCATGGGATGAACGTTTGCGGCTTATGGAATTCACATATAATAATAGCTACCAAGAAAGCTTGCAAATGGCTCCGTTCGAAGCTTTATATGGGCGTCGATGTCGGACCCCACTATTTTGGGCTGAGGTTGGCGAGCGGCCTTTGTTGGGTCCAGAGGCGCTCGTGGACATGGAAGTTGCCGTACGAGGTATTCGGGAGAAGCTCCGAATCGCCCAAGAGCGATATGAAAAATACGCCAACCGACGAAGGTCGGAATTAGAATTTGCAGTGGGGGATTCCGTTTTCTTGAAAGTCTCCCCAATGGTTGAGATTAAAAGGTTTGGAAAATAGCGCAAATTAGACCCAAGATTTGTGGGTCCCTTCAAGATTCATGCGCGAGTTGGTGCATCCGCATACAAAATAGAATTACCCGTGAACTTTCCTGGTGTTCACGACGTGTTTCATGTTAGCCAACTTCGCAAGTGTGTGCGAAATGATCAGCAAGTGTTGGATGTTGTGCCGCCATTGGCACCGAATCTTTCTTATGAGGAAATGCCGATCCGGATATTGGACTCCCAAGATCGCGTGTTGCGGAAAAAGAAGATTCCTATGGTCAAGGTACTATGGAAAAATCAGGATGTGGAAAGCGCGACGTGGGAGCTCGAGTCAACGATGCGTGCGGCTCACCCTCATTTGTTCCCGTAGATAAGCTGGTATGTGACTTGGTGTTTGGTTGCATTCATGTTTTGGTTTGCTTATGTATTTGCTTTTGTGAAAAGTTTTGAGGCGAAACTTTTTGTTAGGGTGAGTGATTGTAACGCCCCGGATTTTTGATTGCGTACGCAGGTTCTCATGGGTATTATTCTGCCCTCCTTCTTTAAAAGCTTTTCTCAAATTCTTGTATTATGATTAAATAGTGAAAGTTGTAAAATATTATTCTGCTCTGTGTACTCTTTCTATACATTTGCTATTTACTAATTTTTGGAACAACTTCTTGTTCTTTACTTTTTTTCTTTTTTAATACTCCTTGGAAACTACACGAAACTTTTGGATTTTTTTTGGAAACCCATGAAACCAACCAAAAACGGGAAATATATTAATTATTTTCAACCAAAATGGATAATAAACCACCTAAACATTGAAACTTAAAACCATGATTTGGAGATATTTCTGGTTTCTTTGACTAGTTCATCGTCTCCACAAATGCTAATCACAATAAACAGCTCAAGGAATTCATCACTCATGAGTTGGGAAAGTGTTGTTCTTTTTAAGCAGACTTTGGATCCTACTACAATTGCTATAATATTTTGAAGCTCATCAGTCCATTTGTTATCTCGCTATTCCTTTCGCTCTTTGTACATGCTAATTTTGCTTACATTTTGTCATTGTTTAGACTATAATAGAAGTGTTAATGCTGGAGCCGACACCACAAAGGATGAAACTTGCTTTTGGTTTTCTTGTGATCCTTCCCTTACTTTGATGATAACTTAGTCACTAAGAGCATTATTAACTATTATCATGGTATCTACTTCTAGCAGGAAGAAATGAATGGTTTCTTCTTGAATTCCAAGCTTGGCAGTGATCTTCTCATTGCAGCTGCAAGAGATGAAGTAATAAAAACCATTACCTGCAAAGTATTTTCATCGGATAAAATGCCCTTAATGGTGTGTGAATATGTGGGTGTTGTAATAATGTTGTGTGAAAATGCTCATAATGGTGGTTAGAAGTGACCTTTCATGACCCAAAGAATGTCTGATTTGTATAGCCTCACTGAAGATTTAACATGATGTTTAACATGATTATATTAACCTTCTATGACCCAAAGAAATGCCTGATTTGTATAGCCTCACTGAAGATTTAACATGATGTTTAACATGATTGTATTAATCACGTTTGAATAAGTTTTTGGATCATGTTATAGGAAAAAAGTAGTCTGACATTAAAATTGTTCCATCCTTAATGGTCAGCTACCATTTTCATCCTTTTTTATTTCTCTCCCCATTTGGAGGAGGGACACCAGTGTTGTGACCTTTGATGGTTATCGAGCCTGGAGCGCTATCAGGCAACCATCTTCTGTCGTTAGGTGTTTTTTGGGCATGTTACGAGTTTTATTATATTAAACCCTAGTTTGGTGCCGATTTGGAAATTGTTGATAAGGCATTGTGGCGTTGATTGGGCGTGTAACGCCCCAGATTTTTGATTGCGCACGCATGATGGGCGTTACGTTGGCTTTGCCCGTAGTTTGAGCATGGTTTTTCCCGCGGGCTTGCGAGTGGTTGTTTTGGTTGCCAAGTTGCACGATTCCCCAGCAAACCGGAGTCCAAATTGGGGACTCGGTGAGGCCACTTAGGGAATGCTTGCACTTTTTCGCGCCCGGGAAACGTTGCTGAAGTGAGTTGCTGGTTCAGGAAATAAAAAAAGGGTAAAAAGTTCTTAAGACAAAATGGTCTAGGACGTCACAGAAACATTTTTCAAAACATGGAAAATGGTCGTTTTTGTGCGAGACACGCCCCATGTCACGGGCGTGACCCAGGCCGTGACCTGGGCGTGACCTCCTTGACTCGACGAATTTTTTCTTGCGTCGAGTTGAGCTCGACGAATGGGGTACACGCCCCCTGACACGGGCGTGTCACAGGGCGTGTCCCGCTTTGTCGGGTGTCGAGTGTTGAGTGTCGAGTGTCGGGTATCGAGTGAGGGTACACGGCCTGTGACACGCCCGTGTCACAGGGCGTGTCCAGCTTGTCGAGTGTCGAGTGTCGAGTGTCGAGTGTCGAGCATCGAGTATCGAGTGTCGGGTGTCGAGAGACGGGACACGGCCTGTGACACGGGCGTGTCACAGGGCGTGTCACGCTGTGTCGAGTGTCGACACTTTGTGTCGACGAGGTGTCGAGTCACGGACTACACGCCCTAGGTCACGGGGGTGACCGACCCATCACGGGCGTGTACCCCGGCCGTGTACCGTGTGGATAAACTTGGAATTGCCGACTTTCGGCGCCGCTTAAGGTACACGCCCTGCGTCACGGGCGTAACACAGGGCGTGACCGGCCCGAAAATCGAGTTTTTCCAGTTTTTTTGTGTCGTTCATTTCCTTGATTCTGCATCTAACGGTCCAGCTCTATTCTGGAGGAAATAAGGCCGAAACAGAGAATTGTCTTTCTCATTTCACCTTCTCTTCATCTTCTTCTTCCTCTCAAAGAGAAAGCAAGAGAGCAAGGGAGCAAGCAAGGCAAGGAAAGAGAGGAGCAGCAGTCGCGGCATCGTCTCGGTTCAGGCAAGCGGTGTTCTTCACCCTTGCCAATCTTCTTTCTTGATTTTAATTGTGCAAACAAAATAGCTAGTTTCTCTTTCAAATTTCATGAGCTTGTTCTTCTTGTTTTGGGTTCTTCCTCACTAGCTTTATTATGCTCTTAAATTTCCTTATGCTGAACGCCTTTGATTCATGTAGCTAATTTCCTTTCTCTTGTTCATGTGATTTATGTAGCTATTGGATTCTTGTTCATCTAGCCCTTCTAATTTTATTCATATTCATGTAGCCTTTTTCTTGCCTAATTATGTGACTTGTTCTTGTTCCTCATCATGTAATTCATGTAGCTTGTAGCTTACTTCCTTTGCTAGCAACTTGTCGTCATGCGTGAGAACAATGAAAGGAACGTGTTTAGCTTGGGTTATGGGGCGTTTTGCGAGGTGACTTGTGAACCATGGCAGGAGCGTTTGTGTGATAATTCTGCAAGGGGTGGTGTGGTTTCAGCCTGTGGCCACCGGGTTTTGGTTTTTTCTTGTGGTTAGAGAGACCACTTTGGCCCCGATTTGGGCTGGTTTTGTTTGGTGCGTTCCACTTTAGGGACGCCACCGAAAGACTCTTGCGGAATTGAACTTAACCGCTGCTTATGCTTCACTTGTGTAGTAGTTTCTTGTCCTATGAATGATGGAATGGGCATGTGTTTTGCCTTTTGCTCCTGCGGGTTGAGCAGGACTTGATGAACTTGTACGCACTTGGTGCGTTTGACATGTGTTTTGGTGCGTTTTCCACTTGCTTTTGTTCACTCATGTTACTTGATGAAATATTTCTGTGGGGTTGGTAAGCCCCTTTGTTATAGTTTATGACATTCCTGCTTTCTTTTGTATAGCTTTGATGGTTGCTGAGGTATTCTTTCTTGAATGCCTCAGGTGCAGGTTGTAGCCGGTTAAGCGGCTAGAGTTGTTGGTGGAATTTCTGTGGAGCTTGCCGAGCTTCTTTGGCAAGGTAGTTTTTATTTTGCTGTACAGACACACTTTCACTCCCAATGGGTTCGTGTCAGCTTGTTGGCGCCCATTTGGTGGGTTTCCTTTTGTGTGAAATATGAACTAGACTGCTAATGTGACTCACTTGGATGGAATGATATCTACTTGCTTTTGGGACGGATTTATGGTATGTTGCATTAGATATTTTGAAGTTAACAAAACCTACGATTGTGTAGCATGCATACATGTTTTGATTAACTACGACATATTTTCCAAATGACGTAAACAAAGATGATTTCTTATAGTAGTATCACGATAGACTGCATATAGGAGATCGTCATAAATAAACAAAGTATTTCCGCCGCGCATAAAAAAACAGGTTTTGATACCTAAGGCCGAGGGATACAGCCATTCAATCCAAACGTTTTCGTACATTTCACTGTTGAATTTCAACTCATAAAGTAAGCGTCAAGAGTTGCCTGAGCGTGTGCAGTTATCCCCTGCACGACGTGGCATCATAACCCGTAGTTCCTCTTGCTCTGATACGATGTACTCGTTGAGAAAATGCGGGTTGTGACAGGGCGCAATATGATATTGGTGTGTCGTGTAACGTCCCCTTTTTCGGCAGCCTCTACAATTAAACTTTTACAACTTATGCATCATCAAAGATGGAAGATAAGAACTTTTGGCTTGAATCATAAAGAAGCATTCATTATATGACAGTACTAAATGATAAATACAATAAAAAAATAGAACTCATTTCATTATTTTAAAATGCAAAACTTTAAACAAAATACTCTAGATATAAACAGAAAATGAGGGCACAAGAAGAGTTGTATCACATGCTCCTACAACAGACTGACCAGCATCAAATATATACCTATAGAAACACTAAACGACATATATCTACTTAAAGTAAAAGTGAAAGCCTTTGTGCTTGCAGTTCGGGTCCGTGCATTTCTCCTGGTGTGCGTCAAGTACTTTAAAAACTGATGTGATCACCTCCACCCATAGTCAGTACCTCCTCTCCATCTGGATTTATTTCTTCTCCTCTACATGATTCTTACTGTATCCAACCACCACTTCATCCTTCACCTAAAACATTTAATTTTATACATAATTAGTCAATAGAATAAGTGAATTCTTACCTTCTTTAATTACTTACTAAGAAAAGAAGGTTAGTAAACAATGTCAGTATAAAAAATAAGAATATATCAAAATGAAATTCTTCATTTTATTTAGATGTCTTGATCAAAATCCATGCTAGATGATAGCCTTGGACCAAAGATAATATGCATGAAGGATTTGATCCATTTGTCCTGACCAGACTCCTTGATAGATGATAGGCATGGATCAAATTAGATGCGAGTGTGCTATAAAAGCATGTAAGTAGACAATATAACTAAACTACTTTATGTTCCTTTGTAGGGTATATACCAATATATATGAATAGGTATTAACAAGAACGATTTTCATACTAACTTAGTTATTTGATCATTTACTTAATTTTGAGTTACTTTCATACTTTTGGCATATCTTTAGACTTAACTTCATCTTTCTTCATTGGTCAAGTTAAAGATAAATTTCATCTTTTCATTCATTCATACATGGGTCCATTACATGCTTTTCTAGAATGCTCACATCTGATTTGATCCTTGACTATCATCTATCATGGAGTCTAATCAGGACACCTATAGCTAGATTACAGTTCAAAGTGGAAGCCAGTTGCAGTTCAAAGTGAATTGCAGTAAAAGCTTTTTATAGCGCTCTATACATAGTCTTATACATCATTTGCGTGTTTTTTCTCCTTTTTGTTCTTTTCACATGTTTAATTCTTTATGTTTGCTGTATATTTTGATGTAAAGTAGTTTCCCCAATGTCGTCTTTAAAGACAAAACATCATTAAAACAAGCCCCAAATCAACAATTTATGCATTATATGCTAATTATTACATTTTTACAGGTGCATTTCAATTTGAACCAACAATGGAGGTCGGCTCTCTGCGGCGGCAGGTTGGTAATCTTTGCGGGAATGACACTAACTATTGTGGGTAGGAGAACTGTGCAAAAGGAGGAAGATTTGGTTGAGTTGAAAATTTTACATATGTATTTATTTGGATTAGTACATCTTGAGTTGAATCATGTAACCACATTGTAACTACATCAAATATGCCATTTTTATAAATAAATAATTACTTATTTTATTATTATTCATATAGTTTAATTTTGTTCAATTTTGTTAATTCCTATGACAGAAAGTCTACCTGTAAACGAACAATAAAAATTCTCAATGTCAATTCCTATGTTAGAAAGTCATCATGTCGCCGAACAAAAGAATGGATTTAAATCCAATGTCATTTCCCATGTATATTGATATTAGATTGAAAGCCAATACTTAAATATCAATATTCGTGAAACGAACGGACCCTAAAAGAAACTGAGAATTAATTGGAATGCAAGAAAGAATTATATATGAATGAGTGTCATTTTGTTTCCACTTCCTGCTCTCGTTTTCTTTCTCCTCCATATCTTAGATTTCATCATTTCTTCTTCTGCAATGAACAAGAATTAGTTGCAATGCTTTTCCACTGCGTAAGTCCTCCCCCCCCCCCCCTCTTCTCCTCTTCTAGCTCACTCTACCTTCTTTCTGCCATCGTCTGTGGTCATTATCGACCACTGCCGCTGCCTTCATCCTCGACAACAAACATGCTTGGGCCCTCTGGATTGTCTGGACTGCCCGAGGGGAATGACCGTCATTTTCTAAAAATTGGTGACACAGATGACCAGAATCACACATCCTCATTCATCTGTTAAAATTCCAAAACTTCGTAACTGCCGACCCCCCCCCCCCAAGAAAACGTATAAAAAGACCTCAGAACTTCATTTGAAGTCACACAACCAAAGAGCGAAGACAGAGCATTGAAGTTTCCCGACGAATACTTGACTCTCTGCTTGCTCTCCCACTCAATTATATAGATTTAAAATACTTTTTGTATAAAGACCTTCATTGAGATAGACTTTGTTTGTTTCTGCGGGAGGAGACGGGGCAGGAGGAGACGACCCGGCCAATCAAAACGGAGGCGGTGGATCGAAAAGGAAAGTTTTGCGCCGTTTTCCATAGCGCACCGGGTCCAAATGCTTCAAACGCCGTCGTGCGGCATTTGGTTACCCGTCGGGCGGTGGCATTTGCCGCAAACGGCGGGTCCAAACGCCGCGCCAAACAAAGTCAAACACTATTTGGGACAGTTGATGCTGATGAAAAAGCTGTCGATTGAATAATGCTTAGCGATTATAGTTGTTATAAAAATAAAGATTAATAAGCAGTACACTGTTTGGATAGTTTTTCCATAAGTACTAACCTAAAGTTTCATTCATCCAAAAAGGTCCATTCATTTGGACATAATTTTTCGTCTAGGGGCGTTTTTTCGGCCCGGACACGGTTTTTCACCCGAACACGATTTTTTCTCCCATGACGCGATCTTTTGTCCCGTACACGGTTTTTTTCGCCCGATCGAAATTTTTTCGCCAACATGCAATTTTTTTGCCTGGATGCGGTTTTTCTCCCAGACGTGGTTTTTTGTTCCAGATACGATTTTTTGTCTGATACGATTCTTCGTCCCAAACAAAATTTTTTCGCACAATCACGATTTTTCGCACAGACGCGTTTTTTTGCCCAAATGCGATATTTTGCCTCAACGTGATATTTGATAAGTCCACATTTTACACTGATTTTTGGACTCATCTGGGCTAGTTTTTTCGTCTTAGCACTACACTTGAGAGCCTTTATTGCTTATTTGTGCTTTTGTACCTATTTCACGATTAAGTGCACTGTAGGCCCGCTTCTGTGTGTTTTCTGTGTTTCTATTTTTGTTGTTATTCTTTAGCCCTATCTCGGGGATGTGGTGTGCACGTTCTGGTGGCCTTTCGGCCCCTTCTGCTGGTACACTGGTCGTGTGCGTGCTCCGGAACTGCTCGGTAGACTCCGACGATGCAGGAATACTGCGCACGATCACTGGACTTACTGCGCACGACCACTGGTCGTGCGCCACTGTTCGTGCGCATTACACCCCCTTTTTCTTAACCCTGTCTCGGTAATCGCACGAGCAGTGGCCATAGTGCGCACATCCACTGGTCGTGTGCCATTGCTCGTGCGCATATATGCTGATGCTTCTTGTCCAGGTTGCAGGTTTATTTGGAAAAGCCGCATGATCATCGACCTACAGTGTGCACGACCACTGGTCGTGCGCCACTGATCGTGCACACTGCTTCTGCTGCACCCGTATATAAGGCCCTGCTCCGCGTTTTACGTCAACGCATGTCATTTGCTGCGATCGGAGAGTGCGCGGGAATCGCTGTTTCACTTCTCCAGCTGCTCCATCACTTCCACCTTCGTCGGGAAGCCATTTCCAACTACTCCGAAGCTTTTCAACACTCCGGCGAAGCCCTCGGCCATTGATGACTTCAACTCCAAGCTTTCCTGCAGAGTTGGTGAAGTAGATAACCTAAAGAACGGACTTAAAGGCCTTCAAGGTGACAGATCGTTGGTACCGGAAGCCTCCTTGGACTGAGCCCAGAAGCGGATTGACAACTCGCTACTCTGGCCACGACCCGCGGTGGATCTTCATTCTCTTTTGGTTTACTCCTCTTCCCCTTCCTCTATGTTATGAATGTTTTGAGCAGTGTAATGAACATTTCCATCCCTGAACATCAAGTTTATTTTATAGATAATGGAATGTTAGTCTCTTCTTATACTTGTGAGTTCTGTCTGTGAATGCGCCTCGCTCACCCCACATCCACTTCATTCCTGTGCCTTGTCCGATTGCAATCCACACAAGAACGTTGTAATTCATTAGCTTCCCTTCCACTCGCCCAACTGAAGTTCGGCATCGCGGCCGACAAACCCACTTCACCTTGCGAAGCGGTGCCTTCGACCCGCATAGCTTTTACTAGTTCAGCAGATCAAACATCCACAATCTCCCTAACCCGCTATTTCCTTTTTGTTCTATTTTTAACTCTCATAACGATATTCTCGGTACTGTTGCCATTCTACGCTAATTGCATTCCTCAAGAGACCGACACTTGGGGATTTATTCCCAAAAACTTTATTACTTGTGCGACCGGTGCGCTTGCCGAATTACACGCATCAAGTTTTTTGCTCCGTTGCCGGGGAATGCAACTGTAGAGCGACTTCGGATGACTTCCAATATTGTTATAAGAGTTAGTATTGTTTTGTTTTGACTGCTGTTTCCTTCTAGTGTGTAGTGTTTGCCACAGTGAATGCAAGGCCGAGCTACAAGAGATTTTGTCACCTACGACCCAGAGATCGAACGTACTCTCTTAGCACGAAGACGCGCAGCAGCCATCATTTTTGCCCCAATGGGAGACCAGCTGAATATTGATGCAGGCAACCGAGTTGGAGGGATACCTCATGTCGACAGAAATGACGACGAAAATGAAGTGAATCCTCCCCAGGTCCGCACCATGAGGGATTATACTACACCTACTGTCGGGAGCATATACCCCGGTTTCGGACTTGCTATCACCAATCCTCAGTTCGAGATTAAACCAGCTATTATGAATATCATTCGGAACAACGCTCAGTTCTCCGGAATGGCCACTGAAGACGCCCATCTGCACCTTACAGAATTCTCCGAAATCTGCGCCACGTTCCGCTACGATGGAATCCCAGATGAAACAGTCAAGCTCCGCCACTTCCCTTTTTCATTAAGGGACAAAGCCAAGAAATGTCTTCACTCCCTCCCACCTGGAACAGCCCCCACCTGGGAGTCTTTGACTAAAAAATTTCTAGCTATGTTCCATCCGGTGGATCGGATCGTGAGCATGAGGCGCGCAATAGCCAACTTCCGGCAAGCCGATCAAGAAAGTTTAGCCGAAGTTTGGGAGCGTTTTAATGAGCTGCTGAGGAAGTGCCCTAATCATGGATTCCAAACGTGGAATCTCGTCGAAAGTTTCTACTTTGCTATTGATCCCCACAACCGAGCCATGATCGATGCTGCCTCCGGAGGAACCATCATGAATCTTGCTCCAGATGATGCTCTGAAAATCTTACAAGACACCGCAACCCACAGTGCTTACTGGACCGCTGGAAGAAACATCCCACGAAGCACCAGTGGAGTGTTTGCCTTGGATATCCCCAAGCCTGCTCCTGCCGCCCCAGTGATGGAAATCTCATGTCAAGGGTGCGGAAGCACCGATCATCACAGCTTCAAATGCTTAGGAGTTGAGGTACAAGATGAATCTTTGTTTTTTGAATGAATCTGTTAATTTTGTTGCCAATCAAAACAGGGAAGTGCCTTACGGGAATACTTACAACCCGGAGGTGAGAAATCACCCCAACTTTTCTTGGAATCCTAACACATCTGGCCAAAGATGGCAACCGGTGCAGCATCAAAATGATGCATATGCTTCTGGTAGCCAACCGCGGCCGCCTCAACCGAAATATTCCCAAGGGCCCCCATCGTTAAGAAAAATTCTTTGGAAGAGATGTTTGAGAAGTTTGTTGAGATTTCCCAAACCAACATGACAAATCAGGCCGCCTCGATGAGCAAACTGGAGGCACAATTGGGCCAATTGGCTCAAGTGGTTTCCGAGCGCACCCAAGGCACCTTACCGAGCAACACTGAAAAGAACCCCATGAACAGGGAAAGCGCCTTGGGGAGGACATTTCGGGAAACCGCAACGAACTTGTCATTAATTATAAAATCAATAACATCGACACTCCAGCATTATGCGATTCCGGGGTGTCCAACAACATACTCACTTTGCAAGATGTTGCAAAGATGCAGTTACAAGTTGACATTGAAAATCGGAAATCACTTATCTTAGCTAATGGCAATCTGGTTGACACGGAGGGCGGTGTTCGGGATGTTGAAATCGAGGTTAACGGCACAAGTATCACCACTGACTTTCAGGTTTTGGGACCACAGGACAATAACTCCATTCCTATATTAGGAGTCCCATTCCTAACAGCCAGTGGCGCATCCCTCGACTTTTCCAAAGGTCGTGTCACTTGGCCAAACGAAGAGTCCACCCTCGATAACACATCCATACATTTTTCTTCCATCCCAAATAACAATTCTCTGAGTGCCACAGATGTCAAGCTGGATTCAGGTCTCCCCGCATTGGAAGCACATCTGGAGGAGACGCCAAAGAACGGACTCCCTCAGGAAGTCAATGAGAAGCAAGAGCTACTGGTCCACGAAGGGATCAATTCTACCAAAGCCACGACTGCCTTTCTTCTGCCAGCCAACTCTGTTGTTGAGCATGGCGAACTATGTTTTATTCAGGAGAAATCCTTGTACAATAATTTGTATAATTCTGTTAAACGATCTGTAACTTGGGCAGATTCGGTTGCTATCACGGTGCCGGATAGGCCGCCACTAACCACGATAAAAGGAAACCCCACAGCCTACCTCCATTGGAAGTCTCCCACGGTGGAGAAACTGAAAGAGGCCAAGCGTTTACGCGAAGAGCGCTACGCTGCCTTCCAGCGCACGAAAGAGTGCACTCGCAGTAATGGGACAATGCCTACCCCGAATGCAAATGACACTCTGCTGTTCTCTCGCATCCCACCGAGGAGACTTATCATAAATCTGCTTATAGCTGATTGTGCCATCCTCTTTCCTCTTTCCATCCTCTTTCTCGCTACTTGTTGAATGCTGGTTGCTCTACTTTTAATTTTGTTTCCTTTTGCTACTGCCAAGAACATTCTATTTGAACTGCTAATACAAGTAATTAGTCCACCTTAAGGACGATACGCAAAAGGGCTTTCGGGAGACAACCCAAGTTGGACTGTTTGGTCCTATGATGTGTTTTGAGTTCTGTTTATTTCTTCATATATATATCTATCCATATTTTGTTTGGCTGGCATCCTTTAATCGCAGGTGCAGGAATATTTGAGGCGCGGCAACTTGGCCGCACTTGGACATCTCATTGCCCGACTGGTATGCTCAATTTTGAGCATAGGTACTTCCTACCCTAGCTATTTATCCTATTTGGAATGCTGATTTTTACTCGTTGTCAACTTTAGTCTGGGGGGGAGTATGCCTGTGGTCACTACACCGCACTTTCTGTTGCATTCCAGTTTCTTGTTTACTTATTTTTTTGCTTTTTGTTGCACAGAATGAATCACCCACACGAGTGCGCTCTTACCCACGCGCACAACCTGAGTTAAATTTATTGCTTTGGTCTAAACTTTAAAATAGTGGTACTGGCTTAGGATTTCAGGATTGAGTAGTTCGAAACTCATGCAGTGCCCCTAATCGAATACTCATGGTTTGTGTAAAGTTAGGATATAACTACTTTTTCTTTATGCTCGTAGATTTATTCTTTTCTGCACACGTAAATATTGTTTGTACTGCTCAAAATCTGAATCTGGGATAATCGAACGATAGGGTAGGAATGTGTGTAGCCGCAACTAGACTTGTATTGCTCGAGTCGGGGGGAAGGATCATCTTTTTCGGTGGCTAAGAACTTGCCCTAAGCTACTCTCAAAGCATTGGTGCATGGTTAATTAAGCGTGAGCATGACATAGGCCTTCATTTTGGCTAGTTTGAGCCTTGTTTAGCCATTCCTACCCGTTAACCATTGCATGCCAAATTTGTGCCTACCCTTCCTTTGATCCAGCTCCACTCACTTTCACCAAGGCCTGAAGCTAAACCCACCTTAGCAATCAAATGCTTGAGCTGATTTGTATTTACTGTTTTGCCGAGGTTGTGATTAGTGGACATTGTTTTTGGGGGTGCTGATTTCTTCCCGTTTTGATTGCTCCGTTTGGGGATTGCTAGCGCAGAAAAGAAAACACCAATTTACGAAAGTAAAAAGCTGATTTGCGCAAAAGAAAAAAATATATTTATGAAAGAATTGCTTTGAGATTTCGATCCCCATCCTCTTCATTGAATTTGGTCGGCTTCAGCCGTGTTCACACCCGGATTTCAAGCTAAGTCTGGGGGCGTGTGCACCATTCTTTTCTAAGTGGCTGTTTTGGTTTGGGCTATTTTCGCTCGCTTTGGTTGCATAGAGCCTTCATGTTTATCTTTGACTACCAAGCTGTCGCCTAAGCCCCATTTCCTCCTACAAGTCCTAATGATTCACGCTTGAGTCTAACCCGCACCGTGGAGAGAGTGTGAACGTGCAAGCATATGGTCCCCGACATTGGTGGATTCCTTTGGAGGTGATCTCCTGAGTCCCGAACTTTGGCAATGCTCACCTTAGTGGCCTGCCTACTTTCTTCCTGCACATGATCGCATGATTCTCCAGAATTCTAATTTTGAGCAATTACAATATTTCTTTACGTCTGTCAAATAGTTTAAACTACGTTGTATAATTAAAAAGTTTTTCTATTATATCTTTTATACCCATGATATATTTGATTTCTCGTCTTACTTCTTTTTGAAATTTCTGAGCCAGTTAGCTATCTTCGAGTACACGGAGTAATGATTTGCTCGGGACGTGCAAATGGTTAAGTCTGGGGGTGTGATGAGTCCATATTTTACACTGATTTTTGGACTCATCTGGGCTAGTTTTTTCATCTTAGCACTACACTTGAGTGCCTTTATTGCTTATTTGTGCTTTTGTACCTATTTCACAATTAAGTGCACTGTAGGCCCGCTTCTGTGTGTTTTCTGTGTTTCTATTTTTGTTGTTATTCTTTAGCTCTATCTCGGGGATGTGGTGTGCATGTTCTGGTGGCCTTTCGGCCCCTTTTGCTGGTACACTGGTCGTGTGTGTGCTCCGGAACTGCTCCGGAGACTCCAACGATGCAGGAATACTGCGCACGACCACTGTACTTACTGTGCACGACCACTGGACTTACTGCGCACGACCACTGGTCGTGCGCCACTGTTTGTGCGCATTACACCCCCTTTTTCTTAACCCTGTCTCGGTAATCGCACGAGCAGTGGCCATAGTGCGCGCGACCACTGGTCGTGCGCCACTGCTCGTCCGCATTTATGCGGATGCTTCTTATCCAGGTTGCAGGTTTATTTGGAAAAGCCGCACGATCATCGACCTACAGTGCGCACGACCACTGGTCGTGCGCCACTGATCGTGCGCACTGCTTTTGCTTCCCCCGTATATAAGGCCCTGCTCCGCGTTTTAGGTCAACGCCTGTCATTTGATGCGATCGGAGACTGCGCGGGAATCACCGTTTCACTACTCCAGCTGCTCCATCACTTCCACCTTCGTCGGGAAGCCATTTCCAACTACTCCGAAGCTTTTCAACACTCCGGCGAAGCCCTCGGACATTGATGACTTCAACTCCAAGATTTCCTGCAGAGTTGGTGAAGTAGATAACCTAGAGAACAGACTTAAAGGCCTTCGAGGTGACAGATTGTTGGTACTGGAAGCATCCTTGGACTGAGCCCGGAAGCGAATTGACAACTCGCTACTCCGGCCACGACCCGCGGTGGATCTTCATTCTCTTTTGGTTTACTCCTCTTCCCCTTCCTCTATGTTATGAATGTTTTGAGTAGTGTAATGAACATTTCCATCCCTGAACATCAAGTTTATTTTATAGATAATGGAATGTTAGTCTCTTCTTATGCTTGTGAGTTCTGTCTGTGAATGCGACTCGCTCACCCCACATCCACTTCATTCATGTGCCTTGTCCGATTGCAATCCACACAAGAACGCTGCAATCCATTAGCTTCCCTTCCACTCGCCCAACTGAAGTTCGGCATCGCGGCCGACAAACCCACTTCACCTTGCGAAGCGGTGCCTTCGACCCGCATAGCTTTTACTAGTTCAGTAGATCAAACATCCACAATCTCCCTAACCCGCTATTTCCTTTTTGTTCTATTTTTAACTCTCATAACGATATTCTCGGTACTGTTGCCGTTCTACGCTAATTGCATTCCTCAAGAGACCGACACTTGGGGATTTATTCCCAAAAACTTTATTACTTGTGCGACTGGTGCGCTTGCCGAATTACACGCATCAATATTTTCGCCTGGGCGATCTTTTTTCGACCGGCCGCGATATTTTCGCCTAGACGCAATTTTTTAGCACAAACGTGATATTTTTGCCTGGACGCTATTTTTTCAGCCTGACACAAATTTTTGACCGACCGCAATTTTTTCGGCTTGCATGCGATTTTTTTGCTCTGATGCTAATTCTCCAGTTATGATGCTATTTTTTCGCCCAGATGTAATTTTTTTCCCAAGACAGGATTTTTTTGACTGCACGTGATTTTATCTGCTCGGACGCAACTTTTCACCCGGACTCGATATTTTCTTCCTGCTGAAAAAGCACTTTCGGCCAAAATAATTGTGTCTAGGGCGAAAAATCGTGGTAGGGCGAAAAAATCACGTTCTGGTGAAAAATTGTGTTCCGCCAAAAAAATCTCGCACGGAAGAAAAATATTGTGCCCGGGCGAAATAATCGCGCCAGAGGGAAATAATCGCGACCGGGCGAAATAATCGCGCCCGAGGGAAAAAAGAGCGCCCTGCGCGCCCCGGTGAAAAATGCGCGCCCGGGCCAGAAAATCGCTCTCGGGCGAAAACATCGCGCCCGGGCAAAAAAATATCGCGTCCGGGCGAAATAAAATGCCTCCGGACAAAAACATTACACGTCCGGACAAAAAATCGCACATCCGTAAGAACGAATCGCACCCGGGCAAAAATATCACTTATTAGGAGCATAAAAGATGTGGTTCACCGATTTTCAAAAACTGATTATAAGTTATTCTCGAAAAAATTGCACGTCCGGACAAAAAATCACACATCGATGCGATAAATTGCAACCGGGCAAAAAATTCACTTATTTGGAGCATAAAAGCGGGGTTTCACCAATTTTCAAAAACTGTTTATTAGTTATTTTCGAAAAATCTCTAACCATAAAACTATGCTACTAAGGGCCTATTTGGGAAAGCTTTTCAGAAAGGAGGAGTGGTGGCAAAATGATGGCAGGAAAAGGAGCTTTTGGAAAATTTCTATTGGAAAAGGAGAAATGTTTGGGTAAACTCTTTTTGCTGAACTTTTCAGAAAGGAGAAGCATTTTATAAACAGTTTGGTAAATCTTCATTGCGGTGTTTTTTTTAGTAAAATATAGAAATATTTGATGTAAGACAATTTTCTTTAAATAGTTATAAAAACATAATAGTACTTCATTCATTAGAAATAAAAGTTGATATTACATTGAAAGACAGAAATTTAAAGCAGAAAAACTACATATTAGTTTGATACAACTGTTCTGCAATGTGGTCATGCAATGCAATCATTTCCTGAACACCACTCGTGCACCTCTAACACGATCTGCATTTAATGTTATATTACTGGTCGATGTATGATTTTCTCTTATAATATGTGTTGGATCCCTAGTAAGATTTGTGCTAAGTTCACTAAGTTAGGATCATATGACCCACAATGTATAGCCAGGGTCATAGTTGTTTCCTAGAGTCTAGGCCAAGTCCTTAGAGTCAACATCACATGGACCAGCTATCAACAAGACTGCTAGAGACTCAAGACTTGAAAGATTTCAAGACTCTGTAAAGTGAGTTCAACGTTCGTCGAACTCAGGTCGACGATTGTCGTGCTCAGTTCGATGATCTCAGAGTTTATTCTCTGAGCTAAGCTCGACGAACTACATTATCTCATAGACAAACTTGGATTACAACAACACTTCAAGTTCAGGAAAGATCAAGATATCCCAAGTCCTTAGAATCAGACTTTGGTCGACGAACTTTATTCTTTGGTCGATGAATCTTTGGACTACTACGCATTCTGTCAAGACTATGTTCTCTAGTCTTAGGTCGACGTACTTAGTTTTCTGTCCGACGAATTCTGGATTATCTACTTCAACAACTTAGAACCAGAAGACTTGTGTTGATATTTGGAGTATATGTCGACACCAACAGAGTCGACACTAGAAGCACTTGTGTCGACACAAAGATCACCAGTCGACACTTTTGAAAGGTTGGGTCGACACCACACAGAAGACTTTTGTCGACACACAGGATATCAGTCGACACCACCTGTGTCGACACCAGGAGTAATTTTGTCGACACACAGATCATCAGTCGACACTTTGGAAAGGTTGTGTCGACACCACACAGAATACTTGTGTCGACACACAGGATATCAGCTGACACCACCGGTGTCAACACCAGGAGTAATGTTGTCGACACACAGAATATTTGACAACTCCTGAAACTCAGCTCAAAGAAATCAAACCTTAGGTTGACGAATTCTGGAGACTTTAACTTTCATTTCAAATAGAACTGAATATTCTAAGTCCAGAATAGTTGCTGAACTCCAGTCGACGAACACAGTTATCAGCTCGACGAATTATGTCATCAGTTCGATGATTCCAGACTTAGCATTTATTCCTTTTGTCCTTAGTCTATGGCAATAATTTCTGAATGATTAATGATAAAATATTCTCTGAATATTACCGTTGGACGGTACATTAATCACGGCTTTCATCAGAATTATTGTTTTCCATTTTTCCAAGGGACAGTTGGGGAAAGAAATCAATGAAGTTTATTTTCAAGGACCGTCAACATTGATTACCGCAGAAGGATTCAAATTTTTAAAGGAAATTCCCTTAGGAAATATAAAAGAGATTTTTCTCGCTTTCCTGACAACAAGCAAGTAAGAACAATCAGAGTACTAGAGCAATTATAGAGACACAACATACACAGACACAGAGATTTTTTAGTCAGTCTGTCTTCAACAGCTTCTCTGCTCCTTTCACAAAAGCTCTGATACAAAAATTGTTAAAATTTTCTCAACGTGGTCAGCAAGATAGCCCAAACGCCAAATTAATATCTTCGTAACTACCCAGTTCTCACATTGAACCAGCGGAAAACCAAGGAACAAGGGTTACACCCAACAAACAATGGAAGCAGAAGCAGGTCTTTTATCATTCACTTCTTTACATCACGAGGCATACATAGCGAGACATGATTTCGCTAGTATAACAGCTGTAAACAGAAAGCACCAAAAAATTCAAGCCGGGCGGACAGAACCAGAGTCCGCCGAGACCGCCGAGGTCGCCGAGGTCGCCGAAGTCGCCCGAACTAAGCTGCAATCCGCCGAATAGCAACGGAGTCCGCCGAAGCCGCGAGGCCGCGCGGACACACCGTTATTCGTCTCCTGCTGAACCTGAACTGAGGAACACCCCTACCCTCCTGAAGCCGGCGGACAGGTTATTGAAGCTGGCAAAGATGAAACAGAACTGACAAGCCGCAGAGCGACCTCCTGCTGAGTCCGCAGAGACCGCACACTTCCAAGCACTTGACCGAAGTCACAGCCAAACTCCTGGGTCCTTGAAGCAAACCGCGCGACCTGCATACAACAAATGTCAGCACTAAAAAAATCTGCGCGGACTGACAAACAGAGACCGCAGCTCCTTGCACAACCCAACTTACTGTTCACTCAAGTTACTTAGGTTACTGTAGACCTGCCAGGGGGGTCCTATTTATAGGCGAGGTGAGGAGTGTGCTCACTGCCCTAGAGATAGAGACACTGCCCCAGCCCGCGCGATCTCAGAACAACGTTCGCCGAGTCCGCAAGAACTTGGCCGGTTACCAAGGAAAACTGCCAGGAGCAAGGCAACCATTGACGAACCCTCTCCAGTCCGCCCAAGCTAAGCGGACAAGGCATCAACCCGCAAAGCTCCAACCACTGCAGGACAGCAAACCCCCTTTAATGGCTGTCCGCACCAACCCGAGGCAGTCCGCAAGACTCACACCTCAATCCGCCACAAGTCCACGACCAAAGGCAGCTAGCAACAGTCCGCCCGGTCACAGCGGACTTGGCGGATACGGCGGACACACTGAACTTGGCACAAAGTGTGACCAACCCCAAAACCATCAAGGGCCAATGCGAGCATGGCGGACGCAAACCCCCATCCGCCAAAAAACCAAAGCACAGACCGCCAGCAGTCTGCGAGCTCCTCGCACTCCTGCCCCATCGCAGCGGTCATATCCCGGACTCCAAAACTAGGCCGCCAAACGATCTCCACAGCAAACACCTGCTGTAACACCAGAGCTCGACAAGGCCTCAGCCAAGCTCTAAGCTCAATCTGCAATAGCCAATGCCGCGGACACATCAGTCCGCAAGCTTCCCGCGGACACAAGCCAACCCGCCTATCAGCACAAACTTGCACCACGGCCACTGAGCAAAGCATCAGTCCGCAAGCCTCTCTATCCGTAGATACCAGGCCGCACAAACCGCGGACTCCATGCAACAACCTGCTCAGAAAACAGCTGGCTTCCACCAGACTTTCCACCAGGCCGCACAACGTAGTCCGCCCAGTCCGCCCAGTCCGCCAATGTTGTCCACCCAGGCCGCCCGGCCTGTCCCGTCACCCACTTCCACTTCACAAATTTCAACAAAAATAAGATCTTCTCTCAGAGGAAGAAGAACAATCTTACAAAATCAAGAGACTTCTTACTTCAACACTCCAAGACTTCCAAGGACAACAAATATACAATCTGTCAGGAAGATCCTGCAGATAAAGGCTAAAAGCTTGAAGGCCTATCACCCTGCAGCAAGGCTTTCATATTTCCCTGAACCATTAAATATCTCTGGGGGAGCCATTTGCTACCATCAATAATCCACAAGTCTTCTCTCTGATTGTTGACAGAGAAGACATAATCAACTCTCTCACCCCCACTGTGTAAAGGGTTGTCATCTCCCTTCAAAAGTGATTCCTGGTTTCAAGTAACCTGATCAAAAGACTTGGGGATTTGGTTTTTGAGCACCTAATCAAAATCTCATTGGTGTCAGGCACCTGATCAAAAACGTGAGTGGATTCCTACCAGGGTGGTGGAACAGTGGATATACCCAGGTTGGGGAACCACTATAAATTTCTTGTGTCGTCTGGTTGCCCTCTTTCTTTTGTTTGCTTGTTGTGGCTGTGGTAGTTAGTTTCTGTGCTTTTATATTTTGATTTATTTACTATTGCACTTAGACTAATCTGCATTATCCAACAGAGAATTTTATAAAACTCTAAATACTTTATTCACCCCCACTCTAGAGCATTCCTATCTAACAACTCACTTTCAATTGGAATCAGAGCAGGTTCCTTTAGTTGTACAAGCTAACCCTTGAACCAAAGATCCTTTGCTAGATCTAAATTTTATTTTTATTTCCATGTTAGATTTATATACACAGCTATGGCACAAAACAAGAACTATACAACCTAAACAGGTTTGCCATCTAGAAGGCAAGAATTAAATAATACATGAATTCTATTGATGAGGATATATACAACTCTATTTTTACAGGTCCCCCTCAAGCTTCAACTTCTGCAACATCTACATGCACTACTGCAGTTCCACCACCTGAGTGGACTGAAGCCCAGAAGAAGGCAAAGATAACTTATGACAAGGCTATGAACATACTGGCGCAGACTATATCAGATGATATTTTTCAATAGGTGGCTGAATGCACCTCAGCCAAAGCCATCTGTGATTCACTAGATCATATGGTGGCTGGTTCAGCTGATGAGAGAAAGGATAGGAGATCCAACCTCATATCCTTAAATGAGATCTTCAAGAAAGAAGCTGAATCAGTAGTTGATATGTATAATAGGTTAAGCTCAATCATTAATGAGCTAAAAACCTTGGACTAGGACATCACCCTCACAGAGGTGAATGACAAGATCCTGATGTGCTTCCCAAGTGCATGGAATTCAAGGATCTGGCCCATCAAGGAGGCCAGAAGACTAAATTAGATATCTACAGAATCTCTATTGTGCAAGTTAAAGTCTTATGAACAATTGATCAAGTCCTGGGAGGAAGCAGAGCAAAGGACACCTCCACCAGCCAGAAAATAGCAAAGTATAGCTTTCAAGGCTACTGAGGAGACAGAGACATCAACATCAAATGAAGAGCTCATGAGTCTATTTGCCAGAAGATTCTACAAGATGGCAAGAAAGGACTTCAGAAGAAAGTCATTTAGGCAAGATGACAAACCCAGGTATGATAAAACATCAACTAAAAAAGTGGTGTGTTTTGGGTGCAGGAAACCTAGGCACTTCCTCTCTGAGTATCTAGAGAAACAGAAGAAAGAGAAGACAAGAGAGAAAGATACCAGGAAACATCATAGTAACAAACATTCTTCCAGCAAATACAAGAGGAAGGAAAAAGGTTTTATGGCTGAAACATGGAGTGAAACTGAAGATTAATCAGCATCTTACAGCTCCAGTGAAGATGAGGAAGAAGCAAGGGCTAAGGAGGTTTGCCTCATGACAATTGATGCTTCCAGGAGCAATTCAGAAGAAGAGGAATTAGACAATGAAGAAGCTTCAGATTCAGAAGCTGATAGGGTACTATCTTCTTTTGATTACACTTCAGATTCTTTTAAAATTGAATTTAAATCAATGTGTATAGACTTAATAAATTCAAAAAAAGAGATTAAAACCCTTAGGGAAAAATTAGGAAATTTAGAAAACATTAACTCTGAAAATAATAGGTTAAAAGATGAATTATGCTTAGCTAATGAACAAATAACATTGTTAAAAACTGAGCTTTGTGAGGCTAAACAACTTGAGGAAACTCTTAATGGAAGAAGCCTCAAGCTGATGGACATCACAAGCACTGTGAATGCCAGACTTAGTAGCAAGTTATGCTTGGGTGCTTCATCAGGTTTGCCCCCCATTCCCAAGAAGAACATCTTAACAACCCCCATAAAATTTGTCACTGCTAAGGGAAAAGAAAATATAATCAATAAACAAACAACAGAAAATGTTTCTAAATCAATAGGTCAGAAAACCAACAACCAGAAAACCATAGGTAACAATGTTCAGCAGAATTCATCGAACTTAGATCGACGAAATCTAGCCAGATCGTCGAACCCAGATCAACGAACTCTGAATGCAAACTATAGTTATAGTTATTCATCTAACTGCGATCGATGAACTTTGTATGGTTCGTCGAGCAGAGGTTGACGAACAAGGGGCACAGAAAATGAATATATTCATTCTTTGGGCAGAGATCGACGATCTCAACCCTATTCGTCGAACAATGGTCGACGAACTCACAGAAATTCGTCGAACCCAGAAAGACTTAACCAAAACTTTAATTATAATAGAAACTTAAATAATTCCAGGAAAGCCTTTAATACACTAGTTGATTGGGTCATACCACATAGGAGATATCACCCTCTATGATATAAATCCCAACCAAAATATTCTGTTATTTCTAGCTTTTTGTACCAGGAAAACAAAGGACCCAAGGTAACCTGGGTCAAGAACATTTAACTGTTTTTCATTACAGGTGAAGAGCTGTCCAAGTGTGAATCAGACCTGGTACTTGGACAGTGGCTGCTCCAAACATATGATAGGCAGCAAGGACAATCTATCCAACTATAAGTCCAAGTTGGGGCCAAAGGTTATCTTTGGTGATTCCAAATGTAGCCAGTCAGAAGGTTTTGGAGAAGTGAAGATTGGAGCTGTCACATTCATGAAAGTGACATATGACTGAGGACTGAAGCATAACCTCATCTCCATAAGTTAATTATGTGATGAAGGTTATCAGGTACATTTTAGTTCATCTTCATGTATTATCTCTAATAAATAAAACCAAATAGTTTTAATTGGGAATAGACAAGACAATATATATTTATTTGATTTTTTATCTGCCAATTCTGATATTTATTTACTTAATATAATTAGTAACCAGAATAACTTATGACATAAAAGACTAGGTCATGTTGAAATAAATTGTACCTAATCACCTAGGGGGGGTGAATAGGTGACCTTATCTTTTTAAACTTTTAGGCAGAATTAATCACAGAATTCACAGAATTTTAACACAGCATGCACAGAATCAATCACATACACAGAGTACACACAGTTTTATAGTGGTTCCCCAAGGTCTGGGTACATCCACTTTCCCCCTTCGCCTATCTAGTAGTGTACTAGATTCGGGCCAACTTCTCCACTATTCCTCGGATCCTCAGATCTTACACTCAGAACCCCAAATAGGTTCCTACAGCTCAGAGTGATCCCACTCCTACAACTTAGGCACACAGCCCTACCACTCAGTCTTCATAAAGACCTACACTCAGCCTTCAATAAGGCCTACACTCAGAGAAAAGTATCTCCAACACTCAGGCACACAGGCCCTACCACTCAGCCTTTATAATTTCAGTCTTACAACTCAGATCCCAAAGGATCCTACAAGAAATTAAAATTACAATGTATATACCCACAACTCAGAATGAGAGAGAAGAGTTGACAAGTTTCTTGATGAGTTCTTGGAAGAACTTTGCTGAGATCAACCTTCCTTGGCTTCCTTCAAAGCTTCTTGAATTTAGAACACAATAGGGTTGAGTCTCTATGCAGCTGATATTCAATCACTGATAACTTAAGAATCAGATCTCAATCTGAAACTTTCTTCACAGCCTGGTTCAATAGCTGTCTTCTTGGAAGGAGCTCTCTCTCTCTCCAACTTCTTAGATCTTCACTTGAACTGTCTCTTGTTGATTGCTTTTAACTACTCTGATCTATTGAAGGTATAAGCCTTTATATAGGCTTTCTTCATGGGGACCGGCTGATCCGGTTTCTAACGACTTTCTGACAGCTCTGAGAGTTGCAGTAGACCAGCTGGAATGGCAGCTGTCAAGTCATCCAGTCACTTCTTGAATTTTTTGTAATTGTCTGAAAGTGTCGAGACAGTCAGTCTTTAAGTGTCGACACTGATAGACTAAGTGTCGACACAAGTTGACTAAGTGTCGACACTAGCCTTCATGGTGTCGACACAACTCCTTGTGTTGTAGAAATTTCTTCTCGACACTGCTTCTTCAACATGTGTCGACACTGATCCTGTGTGTCGACACAAGTCCTTCTTCTTTGATACTTAGTTGATTTCTTGTAAGTGTCGACACAAATCCTTTGTGTCGACACATCTTCTTGTGTTGATACTTGCTAAGTGTCGACACAGCTCCTTTATGTCGACACATCTTCATGTGTTGAGACTTTAGCTGAGTGTCGACACATCTCCTTTGTGTCGACACTTGTACTTAGACTTTGTTGAAATTTACTGAGTGTCGACACAGCCTCCTAGTGTCGACACTTTCTTCTTGTGTTGAGACTTTTGTTGTGTGTCGACACATTCTTTATTATGTCAACACTTGTACTTAGAATTTGTTGAAGTTTTGCTGAGTGTCGACACAGCCTCCTAGTGTCGACACTTGTACTTGAACTTTGTTGATGTTTGCTGAGTGTCGACACAGACTCCTAGTGTAGACACTTTCTGATGTCGACAATGTTCCTCTGGGTGTCGACACTGCTTTTAAGTGTCGACACAGCTTCTCTGGACATTTCTTCATTGTGTGTCGACACATCTTGTATGTGTCGACACTCTCCGTCTGGTGTCGACTCTGCATTCCTGGTGTCGACACAATTACTCCAAGTGTCGACACTGCTTCTCTAGGTGTCGACACAAGCCTTCTTAAGTGTCGACACTTTTCTTCTGGGTGTCGACACATGAACTTAGAAACTTTTCAGCTTTCCCTGCAAATACTTAACCTCCACAACTAAACTCAAAACACATCAAATACATTTTGATGTATATCATTGAGTAGAGTGAGGCTTCTTCAAATCAGGTACATTTATTCCAATGTACACAACAATCTCCCCCTATTTGGAGAAGTCATAACCCTTAGTCAATGATATACACCATACATAACAAATTCACAGTATGATGTAAAACAATATTAAATGACAGGGTAAGTACATAAACATGTATACACAAATATCTCAGAACATTAATGTAATAGATTTAACATATATCACATTGTTATAACAACTTCAACATTTTCAATATTCAAAAGTTTACAGAAAGTTGAATGCAACTGATTACACATAGTAAACTTAAGAAAAATTTCTATCCTAAGGCTGCTCAGGTTCCTTGATAACTATGCCCTTTCCTGATTGTATCTTTGCTTGGACTGGGGCTTCAGTATCATCAGCAGCAGCAGGCTTCTTTCCTTTAAGATCCTTCTTTTTCAATTCTTTAGCTTTGATATTCTGCCTTTCAAAGTAATAATAAGACTTTGGAAAGTACTTGCTAGGCTCCTGGGCAGTAGGAGGTAGCTTTCCCATCTTAACCTTTCTTCTATATTGCACAATGGCCTCTTGCCTGTTCTCGTGCTTCCTCCACTCTAGTTCAGAATACCACTTGTTTTTATCCTGGATATTGTCCTTGGTAGCCTTCCATGCAGTCAAGATGATATTCCTGGAAGTAGGGCTCCATTGTTCAAAGTCAGGCCTAAGTTCAGCTTGCTCTCTGAATCTCTTCTTAGACAATTGAGTCTCTTGTTCTTTTAGCAAAGCTTCTTGATCTTTCAGTGTTGCGTCTGGCATAGGCTGAACCACTTTTTCTATGATGACATTTTGATTTCCTTCAGGAGGACTATACATTGACTGTATCTCTGGATGTATCATATCAAAGTCTGATGGAGGGTATATTACTTGAGCCACTTCAACTTGCTCCCCTCCAAGATATGCAGGATTAATTCCAGACTCTGCAACATTGTCATCATCACATAATGGAGGATATCCAAGGGTGGCTCTGATGGAATTTGAAATCCACTTTGCATGATCAGAGCTGGCTTTGACTAACACCCTCTCCCCCTTTATGACTTCTCTTTCAATGTGATCCCTAAGATCATCTTTCTGAAACCTTATTTGTACATTCAGATAGTTTTCTCCATCCTTGTAGAAAGGTTTCAACCTTTGGAGCTTTTCAGTTATTAGCTTCTGGGAATCTTGAAGAGCAGAAGTAACAGCAGTGATACCTTCTTGTAAGGCTTTATCAAATTCTGCCTTGGCTGTAGTCATGGTTGCAGTCTGACCAGTAGCTATATTATTCATTTCTGTTACTATTGCATTGTGTGAAGCAGTGAGATTATCATTCATTCTCAGCTGGTTCTCCAGGACATAGCCTTGTTTTAGTGCAATATCATCCACTTGTGTTTTGATCTTTTTCTGATGAGTGGCTAGATAAACTACTGCATTTCCTCCCTTATGGAAGCAGTCAGTCATTTCTTTCTTGTTCAGATTCATTTCAAATCTGATTGACTTGATGTCTTGGGCCAGATCAAATTGCAATGACTTATGCCCCTCATCTATATACTTTTCTATAGCTTGCCTTTGCTCATCCATCTTTATCTGTAAAGCTACCATCAGAGAACTGAAATCTGTAGATGGGCTAGGCTGTGGTGCAATTGTTTGCAGTGCCTTTTTATATGTCTGCCTCCTCCTCTTGAAGACTTGAAATTTCCTCTTCTTGGCCCTTGTAGCCTCTTCATTTTATGAAGCAGATGTGCTGGCTATTTCAACTCTTTCCTTAGGACTAGCATGTGAATCCTTCTCAATCCTTGGTGGTTGCGCAGCATCCTTTAGCTTCTCAGTCTCTTTGCCTGCAGTTTCTTCTTCAATCTCCACATGCTCTCCCTCAATAATTACTTTCTCCGCCTCAGCAGCAGCTTTTCTCTCTCAAAGTTAGTTTGTAGAAGGTCAGGGAACAGTTCTTGTAAAGTAAATTCCTGTTGAGGATGGGGTGGAGAATCTCTTATATCATCAATCACTTGATCAGCAACAGATGTGTCTTCTATGACAACATCCTGAGGTTGACTTAGAATCTGAGGTTGCTGATTAACATCAGATAATGTGTCAGTTATAACTTCATTCTCAATAGGGAAATTTAATTGGTTGATTTCAGTTATTACCTCAAGTATAGTTTGAGTAGCTTGTTTACTCTCTACAGGAGTTGGCTCATCCACAAGTAAGGGCTCCCGCTGGAGTGGATCCAGGTGAATTGGGCTTGCTGGTGGTAGCTCCCCCTGCCTTGGTGCATCTTCTTGTCTAGCAGGTGTCTGGCCAGCATTTCCAGTGTCTTCTTCATCAGGAGTAAAAACAACTTGCTCTTCAGAGCTGCTTGAGGATTCTTGAGCCACAGGGGCTGTCTTTTTCTTCTTTTTTTGGGGTGTGTCCTTTACTGGAGATGGCAGGTCTTTGGTCAGTACTCTATCCCACCTAGAGAAGATTCTCAAATCCATTCTCCTCATGTGGTTAATCTTAGATCCAGCTGCTTGACTCATCACCTCTGGTATACTGCCAGTTAGGTAAAGACTTAGTATTCTACCCAGATTAGGCTTCTTCATACTTTCTTTAATCTTATCAAACATAACTGTAGCCCAATCAGTATTTAGTTTGAATATTATACTTGTCATAAGGCTAAACATGTGAGCTGAGATTCTTTCATGGCCTGCAGGCTTGCTCAGGATGACTTTGCCCACAATCTCAGATAGAAACTTGCCTTGCATATTCATTCCCTTTCTGTTGAAAACAGATCCAATTTTCATTTTGGAGTCCAGTCCACCCCATTTTAATGCTTCTCTAGTCTTAGAAGCAGAAACATCTTCTTCTTCCTTAGTCCTTGGTAGTTGTAGTACCTTTCTCAGACTCTTAGGAGCGACCTTCACCTTTGCCCCATGAACTCTTGACTTTATCTTGAGTCCTGATTAATCTAGTGTTGCTCCATTCAGAAATTCCAGGAACTCCTTCTAGATCTTGATCGGTTCTAAAAAAAGAAATTCTAATCCAGTCTCTGCGATTAGGGTTATCACGCCTTTGATCTCGGGTTCCGCGTCATCAAATACGTGTCGCATGAGTTTATATCCTTCATTCACATTCTCTTCTAGCTTGGGCGCCATTAGGGTTTGAAGAAATTTGAATTTTGAGAAGAGAGGTGTTGACATACAAGTTTGGTCTCGAAACTTTGGTGAGCGTGTCGACAGACAATGGCGAAAACCTATTTATACCTTTCTAGAATCGAAGATGAAAGGGAGCGTCAAAAGACTTAAATTGTGTCAACACTGTTGAAAAGTGTCGACACAGACTTATAATGCCTCGACAACTATGTGTCGACACAAGTATAGTCGACAGAATATATGTGTCGACACCACTTAGCTCGACACTTAGTCGAGACTTTACTGGACCAATTCTGTGTAAAGTCTAAGTGTCGACACCACCTTGGATGTGTCGACACCTACCCTGCATGTGTCGACACTAATTCTCTGAAGTGTCGACACCGACTTCCTAGATGTGTCGACACCATTTCTCTGAAATGTCGACACCACTTTTCTGTGTCGACACAGAAAACTCTGTGTGTCGACACCTTTTTACTTAGTGTTGGGTACATTGGTCAAATGTACCTGATTTGAAGAAGCCTCACCTAACTCAATGATATACATCAGAATGTATTTGATGTTTGTTTGAGTTACTTGTGCAGGTTAGTTATACACTGAACTGAAGCTGAAAATTTCTAAGTCCATGTGTCGACACCCAGAGGGAAAGTGTCGACACTTGAGAAAGCTTGTGTCGACACCCAGACAAGCAGTGTCGACACTTGGAGTCATTGTGTCGACACCTGGGAAGAAGTGTCGACACCAGTCAGAATGTGTCGACACTTGGAGTTGTGTCGACACTCTGTGTAGAAGAATGCAGAAAAGCTGTGTCGACACTTGGCAGAAGTGTCGACACCTAGAAGAGCTGAGTCTACATCAGAAAGTGTCGACACTTGGAGTTGTGTCGACACCCAGCAAAATTCTGCAGAGACTAAGTACAAGTGTCGACACTCAACACAATGTGTCGACACTCAATCAGCAGAGTCAAAATATGAAGAATGTGTCGACACTCAGCACAATGTGTCGACACACACTCAAAGAAGTCAACACTTGAAGAATGTGTCGACACTCAGCACAATGTGTCGACACATAACCAGAAGACTCGACACTTAGCAAAGAACAGAAAAGTTGTAAAATATTCTAAGTATAAGTGTCGACACTAAGGGAATGTGTCGACACTCAGCTGAAGAATCAAGAATGAAGACTTGTGTCGACACCAAGAATCAGTGTCGACACTTGACAGTTTCAACACATGAAGATGTGTCGACACAAAGGAGATGTGTCGACACTTAGAAGAATACAGATAAAGAATGAAGTATAAGTACTTGTGTCGACACTCAATTTCATTGTCGACACATGCAGAAGAAACTGTGTCGAGACATACAAGGAATTGTGTCGACACCTTGTAGACTTGTGTCGACACTTACACAACATGTGTCGACACTTGGTCTATAAGTGTCGACACTTAAGAACAGAAAGTCTCGACACTATCTGACAGTTAGTGAGATTTCAAGAAGTGACTGGTTGATATGACAGCTGCCAATCCCGCCGGTCTACAGCAACTGTCAAAGAATTCAAAAGTCTGTTATAAACCGGATCAGCCGGTTACCATAAAGGAAGCCTATAAATAGGCACCCACAGTTTACAGAATGTAGTAGTTAAGTGGTTAAGTTGTTCACAATCATTACTTGTTGTGAGAATAATTGAAGTGGTTGATCAGATTAAATCAAGAAGTGATACATAGAGGATCAACACAAGAAGATCAGGCAGTCCAACTGCAGATCTAAGTAGTTGGAGAGAGAGAGCTCCAACCAAGGATTCAGTCTTTGGAACTAAGGCTGAGAAGAACAATTCAGAGTCATCTGGATTTCAAGAATCAGAGATCAAGGATCAACTGCAGTAGATTCAGACTAATTCAGTTCTACTCAAGAAGCTTTGAAGAAAGCTAAGTCAGTTTGGATCAAGCTGAGTTCTTCCAAGAACTCTTCAAGAAACTCTCAACTCCTCTCATTCTTTCTGAGTTGTAGAGTTAGCATTTGTAATTTCTATTTTAAACTTGTAAGATCCATTGGATCTGAGTGATTGTAAGCCTATTTTATAAAGGCTGAGGGTAGGGCTTGGTGCCTGAGTGTAGGAGTTGAAGAACTCTGAGTGTAGGCCTTTAATTGGCTGAGTGTAAGCCTTGACTGGCTGAGTGTAGGCCTGGGTGGCTGAGTGTAGGCCTTTTGGCTGAGTGTAAGGCTTTGGGCCTGAGGTAGGAACCTTGTTGGGTTCTGAGCTAGTGGAGAAGTTTGGCCGAATCTAGTACACTGCTAGATAGGCGAAGGGGGAAAGTGGATGTACCCAAAGATTGGGGAACCACTATAAAATTAGTGTGTCTTCTGTGCTGTGCTGTGCTGTGAATTGAATGCTTAATTTCTGTATTTGCTGTTAGCTGTAGTAATCAGTGAAAAACTGTTGTGCTGCCAAACAAAAGTCAAAAAAGGTTTAGGTCACCTATTCACCCCCCCCTCTAGGTGTTTAGGTACCATATCTTTCAAGTGGTATCAGAGCCAGGTTCCTCAAAATCAGGACTAACTGTCTGAGGAGATCCAGTTTGGCAGATTCAGTATAAGTCAGGAAACAGGAAACAGTTTCAAGAAAATCAAGAACATGGGTTCTTCAGAGAATCATAAGGAGTTGGGTTCAATGAAACTACCTATATGCAGAAAAGAGATCTTTGGGATCTGGAAAGAGAGGGTTAGGCTTTTTATGGAAGCCTCTGACCCTAGGATATACATCACAGTCAAAGAAGGGCCATATGTGCCCATGAAGATTTCAGTATTGGATGCAAATCAGAGGACTCCAAAGGATTTCTCTGAAATGACCAAAGATGAGATTGTCCTAGCAACCATGGACAAAAGAGCACAGAATATAATAGTTAGTGCAATTGATGATGCCACCTTCCAGAACCTTATTTACTGTAAAACTGCAAAAGAAATGTGGGACACCGTCATTGTCTATATGGAAGGTTCTGAAGAAGTAAGGCAAGATAGGAAGTCCTTGCTTAATCAAGAATATGAGAGCTTTAGGCAAGGAAGAGGAGATAGCATCACTGAATGCTACAAGAAATTTTATAGAATTGTAAATGAACTCATGTCATATGGAAGAGAGTTCACAAACTATGAGTTGAATGATAAATTCTTAAGGTCCCTCACCAAAGACTGGGACACCAAGATCTGTGCCATCAGAGAAATGGCAAAGTTGGGAGAAATTCCTCCTCCCACACTTTTTGGCAAGTTGTTATCTTATGAGATGCAATTGTCAGTGAGAAAAGAAGAAGAAAAGTCAACAAGGACTGAATACAGAGAAAAGACTGTTGCCTTTAAGTCAGATGTACCCAGAAAGAGCAGGACCAAGTCATCAACTCCTCCTCCTGAGGTAGTTGAATCAGAATCTGAAGAGTCAGAAAGTACAAAATCTACAAGCAGTGAAAGTGATGAAGACTTTGCTGCATTCACCAGACATTTTCAGAAGTTCCTTAAGAAGAAACAGTGGAGGTCTAGACCTTCATCTTCCAAAGGGAAAGAGGTTCAGTATCAGGAAAAGAAGCCTTCAAAGAAGGACAAGAAAAGGACCAAGACTAGTAAGGCAACTGGATCCAAGATAATTTGTTACTGCTGCAATAGACAGGGTCATGTTATTGCAGACTGTCCTGAAAGAAGGAAAGAATCCAGTGACAAAAAGAAAACACACTTCAAAGGAAAGAAGGAGAAGTCCTTTGTTGCAAAGAATAAGAAGACTCTTTCAGATATGTCTTCTTCAGACACTGAGACAGATGCTGAAGCCTATATTGGGCTATTTGCTGAGGAAGAAGAAGAGTTTATGCAGATCATGGAATCTATCTATGAGCAAGAAGACTGTCAAAGCCAAGGACTGATGGCTTTGACTGAAAGTACCAAAAACCTGGAGCAGCCAGGACCCAGTCAGGTACAAGGTTTAACTCAAAGTTCTGATTCCAGTTCTAGTTCAGAGTCAGATTATTCTTCATCAAGTGATGAGAATATATCTGAGTCTGAGGGAGATATTCATCAACTCCTAGATGAATATCAAGTACTATTGCAAGCCTATAAGAAAAGCAAGACCCTAGCCAAAAATTTGGCCAAGGAAATTGCTGATCTCAAGGCAGCTACAATAGATTATGAGAAGAATTATGATCAAAAACTGAATGAAGTGGCCAGGCTGGAACACATTACTGTGATTCAGATGGGTACTATTACATTTAAGAATGATCAAATTAAGAAACTGGAGATTAATCTTCAGAAGGAGAAAGAGCTAGCAGCTAGGTTTTCAAAACCTAAATCAGTGCTACCCTTGATTGATGATTTTGTTCATCATAAAGGAAAGACTGGACTGGGTTTTGTTAATCCAGCTAGGACTGTTCAGGATCAGTCCAAGTCCAAGGGCAAAGCCCCAACATTCAACAAGACTGCTGTAGTTAAGACAGCTAAGTCAGAACCTAAGCAAAGGTACAACAAATTTGAATGTTGGTGCTGTGGCAAGGTTGGCCACTTTGCTTTGGATTGTTGGCACAATGCCAGTGCCAAGTTGTGTAGCAAGTTACCTGTTGGAAAGACAGCAGGTAGCTATGTCAAATTGCAAACTAACAATCACCAAGGACCCAAGTTTACTTTGGGTTCTAAGGTTCATTAATTTGTTTTGCAGGAAAATCCAAGTGGCCATACCCCTACATGGTACTTGGATAGTGGATGTTCCAGACACATGACTGGAACTAGGGGACTACTGAAGGACTACATCCCAATCAAAAATGGTCCAAAGGTGACCTTTGGTGGTTCTGAAAAAGGAATCATCAAAGGGTTTGGTAACATTTCTTCTAACCTTGTTACCATTACTCAAGTGGCTTATGTTAAAGGTTTGAAACATAACCTCATTAGTATAAGTCAATTAAGTGATGTAGGGTATGACATCTCATTTGTTAAAAATGGTTGTCATATCAAGAGGTCAAGTGATCAAAAGATCATTTTGACAGGTTATAGGAAGAGAAATGTCTATTGTTTAGACATTATGGTTGAGAACAATAGTTCTCCAGTTTGTCTTGTAGCTGATGAGACAGTCTCTCAATGTGTCAAGTGGCACAAGAGGCTTGCTCATCTTAATTACAAGACTATTGGCAAACTCTTTAGTGAAGAGTTAGTGAGGAATGGTCCTCAAGTTAAGTGTGTCAAAGATGGCATTTGCTCAGCTTGTCAAAAGGGCAAGCAGACTAAATCCACCTTTAGAAGCATTGACAACAAGGATGCTGTGAGGTGTTTATACCTCTTGCATATGGATCTATTTGGTCCAATGCCAGTTCACAGCTTAGGTAGGAAGGTCTACACCTTTGTAGTTGTTGATGACTACTCAAGGTTTTCCTGGGTGTTCTTCTTAAAGCAGAAATCTGAAACACCTAGTGCCTTCCACAGTTTTGTTAGGCAAATTCAGAATGAATTGAACTGTACAGTGGTCAAAATTAGAAGTGACCATGGTACAGAGTTTCAATCTGAAAGCATGACAAAATTATGTGAAGACTATGGGATATTTCAAGAATTCTCTTCACCTAGAACACCTCAGCAAAATGACATTGCTGAAAGGAAAAATAGAACCTTGATAGAGGCTGGTAGAACCCTATTAAGTGATTCATCACTGCCAGAATATTTCTGGGCTGAAGCAGTAAACACTGCATGCCATGTGATAAATAGGGCTACCATCACTAAAAGGTTAAACAAGACCCCCTATGAAGTAGTGAAAGGCAGGAAACCAAATCTATCCTATTTCAGGATTTTTGGTTGTAAATGCTTCATACTTAACAATGGGAAGTCTTACTTAACTAAGTTTGCTGCCAAATCCCAAGAGGGAGTGTTTGTTGGGTACAGCAGTAATAGTAAGGCTTATAGAGTCTACAACTTGACTACACAAGTTGTAGAGGAGTCTGTGCATGTAGTTTTTGATGAGACACTTCTTATTAACAATGAGTTGTCTAGTAGTGTGTGCAGCCCCACAGGTCTTTCTAAGAAGATGGACAAGCTAACCATGGAAGATGTACCTGCTGCAAGACAGCAAGTAGAAGAAGATGGCTTATGTCCAGGGGGAGAACTACATGTACCAGGAGCTGAAGAAGTTCAAGGAACTCAGCATGATGAAGATGCTGAAGAAGTACAACCAGAAGTAAGGATGCCTCCAGCCAACAGGCATCTAAGAGATCATCCAGTGGAGCTGATCATTGGAGATCCAAGATAAGGTGTTCAGACAAGGAGCAGAAATCAGAATGCTGCAGTATATTCAAGTTTTCTGTCTCAAATAGAACCAAAGAAATTTGAAGAAGCAATACAAGATCCACAGTGGACTGAAGCTATGCAGGAAGAGCTAAACCAGTTCAAGAGGTGCAAGGTTTGGGACTTAGTTCCTAAGCCTAAAGATCACAATGTGATAGGAACAAAGTGGATCTACAGAAACAAGTTAGATGAACAAGGAGTCATCATTAAGAATAAGGCAAGACTGGTTGCAAAAGGATATATGCAAGAAGAAGGTATTGATTTTGATCAAACCTTTGCTCCAGTAGCCAGACTGGAAGCCATCAGGATGTTCTTGGCCTATGCAACCTACCAAGGATTCACAGTATACCAAATGGATGTGAAGTCAGCATTCCTTAATGGTAATTTAAAAGAAGAAGTATATATGGAGCAGCCTTCAGGTTTTGTTGATCCTACTCTTCCACATTATGTCTATAGACTTAGGAAAGCATTGTATGGGTTAAAGCAAGCTCCTAGAGCTTGGTATGAAACCCTATCTAGTTTCCTCATTGAGAACAAGTTCACAAGGGGGAAAATAGATAAGACTCTATTCCTTAGGGAATCTAGAGGCAAAGTAATACTTGTCCAAATATATGTAGATGACATTATATTTGGGTCTACTGAAAGTAGCCTTTGCAAAAAGTTTGCAAAGCTTATGCAAAGTCAATTTGAAATGAGTAGTATGGGAGAACTGAAGTTTTTCTTGGGTCTCCAAGTTAAACAGACTGAAAGTGGCTTGTCCATATGTCAGTCAAAGTTCACCCTAGAACTCATAAGGAAATATGGTATGGATTCCTCCAGTACCATGAAGACTCCTATGGGGTCAAGTATGTCTCTAAGCAAGGATGATGCAGGGAAACCTGTGGATGAAACCTTGTATAGAGGGATAGTTGGCTCCCTACTATACTTGACTGTAAGTAGGCCTGACATTATTTATGCTACATGTGTTTGTGCCAGGTATCAAGCCTGCCCCAAAGAATCTCACTTGACTGCAGTCAAGAGAATCTTGAGATATCTAAAGGGCACACCTTATCTAGGCCTCTGGTACCCTAGGAATGGAGATTTTGATCTAACAGGCTATTCAGATGCAGACTTTGCAGGATGCAAAGAAGATAGAAAAAGCACAACTGGATCCTGTCAATTCCTAGGTGGAAGACTCATTTCATGGAGTAGTAAGAAGCAAACCAGTGTGGCCATCTCCACAGCTGAGTCAGAATATGTAGCTGCAGGAAGTTGCTCTGCTCAACTTCTGTGGATTCAACATCAGCTAGAAGACTATGGATGTCAGGTAAGTAGAACTCCACTTTATTGTGATTCTACAAGTGCTATTTCCATAGCTAATAACCCTGTATCACATAGTAGAACTAAACATATTGAGATAAAATATCACTTTCTTAGGGAGCATGTAGAAAGAAATGATATTGCACTTGAATATGTTAAAACAGATAATCAGATAGCTGATATGTTTACTAAGCCCTTAGAAGAAGCTAAGTTTAATAGGTTCAAAATTGAACTAGGTATGATAAATTTAGACTAAGTATACAGAACAGCTTACAAAGCTTAGACCTTTCTTTAAAGAGGGCATAAGGTATTTGGATGGCCAAATCAGATTCCAGAAAGATGATGTGAGAGATCATGTGGCCCAAGAAGTCATAAAGGGGGAGAGAGTGTTAGTCAAGGCCAGTTCTGAACATGCAAAATGGATATCCAATTCCATCAGGGCTACACTGGGCTATCCTCCCCTTTGTGATGATGACAATGTAGCTGACTCTGGCATTCAAGGAACATATCTTGGAGGTGAGCAACAAGCAGTGGCTGATGTAATCTATCCACCTCCAGACTTTGACATGATTCATGCAGATATAAGCACAATGTATAGTCCACCTGCTGGCAAGCCTAATATTATTCTGGAAAAGGTTGTTCAACCTATCACAGCTGCAATGCAAGAGGCTTTGGACAAGGAAGAAGAAACTAGGCTGTCAAAGAAGAAGTTTAGGGAAATTGCTGAGCAAAAGCCAGATTTTGAACAGTGGAGCCCTACTTCTAGGAACATAATTCTTACAGCCTGGAAAGCAGCCAAGGACAATGCCCATGAGAGGAACAAGTGGTTCTCAGAGGCTGAATGGAGAAAGCATGAGAGTAGGCAGGAAGCAATTGTCTAATATAGAAGGAAGGCTAAGTTAGGAAAGCTACCTCCAACAGCTGTGGAGCCTAGCAAGTACTTTCCTAAGCCCTATCATTATTTTGAAAGACAAAAGATCAAGGCTGAAGAACAGAAGAAGAAGGACTGTAAAGGGAAGAAGACTGCTGAAGCTGAGCCTGCTGCTGCTGCTGCTGTGAAAGCTCAAGTTAAAGCTGGAAAAGGCATTGTTATTAAAGAACCTGATCAGCACTAGATTAGGAATTAACTTGATGCTTGTTGTAATCTGTTGAGTGAAAAACATTGTAATACTTCATTGAAAATGTATAAGGAACATTATTGGAACAGTATATGATAAATATAGTATGAATGTTCTGAAATATGTGTGTTTCTTAATTGTTCTGCAATGTTTAATAAGTATACATGTGTGCTTTATTACATGTTCAAGTTTACCCTGTTGTCATTTATATGTTTTACATCATTTTGTAATTTTTAATTATGAGTGGTGTATATCATTGACTAAGGGTTATGACTTCTCCAAATAGGGGGAGATTGTTGGGTACATTGGTCAAATGTACCTGATTTGAAGAAGCCTCACCTAACTCAATGATATACATCAGAATGTATTTGATGTTTGTTTGAGTTACTTGTGCAGGTTAGTTATACACTGAACTGAAGCTGAAAATTTCTAAGTCCATGTGTCGACACCCAGAGGGAAAGTGTCGACACTTGAGAAAGCTTGTGTCGACACCCAGACAAGCAGTGTCGACACTTGGAGTCATTGTGTCGACACCTGGGAAGAAGTGTCGACACCAGTCAGAATGTGTCGACACTTGGAGTTGTGTCGACACTCTGTGTAGAAGAATGCAGAAAAGCTGTGTCGACACTTGGCAGAAGTGTCGACACCTAGAAGAGCTGAGTCTACATCAGAAAGTGTCGACACTTGGAGTTGTGTCGACACCCAGCAAAATTCTGCAGAGACTAAGTACAAGTGTCGACACTCAACACAATGTGTCGACACTCAATCAGCAGAGTCAAAATATGAAGAATGTGTCGACACTCAGCACAATGTGTCGACACACACTCAAAGAAGTCAACACTTGAAGAATGTGTCGACACTCAGCACAATGTGTCGACACATAACCAGAAGACTCGATACTTAGCAAAGAACAGAAAAGTTGTAAAATATTCTAAGTATAAGTGTCGACACTAAGGGAATGTGTCGACACTCAGCTGAAGAATCAAGAATGAAGACTTGTGTCGACACCAAGAATCAGTGTCGACACTTGACAGTTTCAACACATGAAGATGTGTCGACACAAAGGAGATGTGTCGACACTTAGAAGAATACAGATAAAGAATGAAGTATAAGTACTTGTGTCGACACTCAATTTCATTGTCGACACATGCAGAAGAAACTGTGTCGAGACATACAAGGAATTGTGTCGACACCTTGTAGACTTGTGTCGACACTTACACAACATGTGTCGACACTTGGTCTATAAGTGTCGACACTTAAGAACAGAAAGTCTCGACACTATCTGACAGTTAGTGAGATTTCAAGAAGTGACTGGTTGACATGACAGCTGCCAATCCCGCCGGTCTACAGCAACTGTCAAAGAATTCAAAAGTCTGTTATAAACCGGATCAGCCGGTTACCATAAAGGAAGCCTATAAATAGGCACCCACAGTTTACAGAATGTAGTAGTTAAGTGGTTAAGTTGTTCACAATCATTACTTGTTGTGAGAATAATTGAAGTGGTTGATCAGATTAAATCAAGAAGTGATACATAGAGGATCAACACAAGAAGATCAGGCAGTCCAACTACAGATCTAAGTAGTTGGAGAGAGAGAGCTCCAACCAAGGATTCAGTCTTTGGAACTAAGGCTGAGAAGAACAATTCAGAGTCATCTGGATTTCAAGAAGCAGAGATCAAGGATCAACTGCAGTAGATTCAGACTAATTCAGTTCTACTCAAGAAGCTTTGAAGAAAGCTAAGTCAGTTTGGATCAAGCTGAGTTCTTCCAAGAACTCTTCAAGAAACTCTCAACTCCTCTCATTCTTTCTGAGTTGTAGAGTTAGCATTTGTAATTTCTATTTTAAACTTGTAAGATCCATTGGATCTGAGTGATTGTAAGCCTATTTTATAAAGGCTGAGGGTAGGGCTTGGTGCCTGAGTGTAGGAGTTGAAGAACTCTGAGTGTAGGCCTTTAATTGGCTGAGTGTAAGCCTTGACTGGCTGAGTGTAGGCCTGGGTGGCTGAGTGTAGGCCTTTTGGCTGAGTGTAAGGCTTTGGGCCTGAGGTAGGAACCTTGTTGGGTTCTGAGCTAGTGGAGAAGTTTGGCCGAATCTAGTACACTGCTAGATAGGCGAAGGGGGAAAGTGGATGTACCCAAAGATTGGGGAACCACTATAAAATTAGTGTGTCTTCTGTGCTGTGCTGTGCTGTGAATTGAATGCTTAATTTCTGTATTTGCTGTTAGCTGTAGTAATCAGTGAAAAACTGTTGTGCTGCCAAACAAAAGTCAAAAAAGGTTTAGGTCACCTATTCACCCCCCCCCCTCTAGGTGTTTAGGTACCATATCTTTCACTTAGCCAATTTTTTTTAACTATTCTAAGTTTAACATACCTAATTCAATTTTAAACCTATTGAATTTGGTTTCATCTAAAGGCTTAGTATACATGTTAGATAGCTGATTATCTGTATTAACATACTCTAGTGAAATATCTCCTTTTTTCACATGTTCTCTTAGAAAATGGTATTTTATTTCTATGTGCTTAGTACTACTATGGGAAACATGATTGTTTGCAATAGAAATAGCACTAGTAGAATCACAAAATAGAGGTGTTCTACTTACTTGAATACCATAATCTTCAAGCTGATGTTGTATCCATAGAAGTTGAGCACAGCAACTTCCTGCAGCCACATAATCTGATTCTGCTGTGGAGATAGCCACACTTGTTTGTTTCTTGCTACTCCATGATATCAGTCTTCTACCTAGGAATTGACAGGTTCCAATTGTACTTTTCCTATCTTCCTTGCAGCCTGCAAAATCTGCATCTGAATAACCTGTCAGTTCAAAGTATCCATTCCTAGGGTACCAAAGTCCTAGATAAGGAGTACCCTTAAGATATCTCAGAATTCTTTTGACTGCTGTCAAATGAGATTCTTTAGGGCAAGCTTGGTACCTAGCACAGATACATGTAGCATACATGATTTCTGGTCTACTTGCAGTCAAATACAATAGGGAGCCAACTATCCCTCCATACAAAGTCTCATCTACAGGTTTCCCTGCATCATCTTTGCTAAGAGACATACTTGACCCCATAGGAGTTTTCATGGTACTGGATGATTCCATACCATACTTCCTTATCAACTCTAGGATGAACTTAGACTGACATATGGATAAACCATCCTCAGTCTGTCTAACTTGGAGACCCAAGAAGAACTTAAGTTCCCCCATACTGCTCATTTCAAATTATCCTTGCATTAGTTTTGCAAACTTTTTGCAAAGACTACTTTCAGTAGACCCAAATATGATGTCATCTACATATATTTTGACTAGAATGATCTTGCCTCTAGATTCCCTAAGGAATAGAGTCTTGTCTATTTTTCCCCTTGTGAATTTATTCTCAATGAGGAAACTAGACAGGGTTTCATACCAAGCCCTAGAGGCTTGTTTTAACCCATATAAAGCTTTCCTAAGTCTATAAACATAATTAGGTTTAGTTGAATCAATAAAACCTAATGGCTGTTCCACATAGACTTCTTCCTTCAGATTTCCATTCAGAAATGCTGAATTAACATCCATTTGGTATACTTTAAACCCTTGATAGGTTGCATAGGCCAAGAACATCCTTATTGCCTCCAGTCTGGCTACTGGAGCAAAGGTTTGATCAAAGTCAATACCTTCTTCCTGCCTATAACCTTTTGCAACCAGTCTTGCTTTGTTCTTTATAATAACTCCATGTTCATCCATCTTGTTCCTAAAGATCCACTTATTTCCAATTATGTTGTGGTCTTTTGGTTTAGGAACAAGCTCCCAGACTTTGCATCTTTTGAACTGATTCAACACCTCTTGTATTGCCTCAATCCAATGAGGGTCTAGGATGGCTTCTTCAAACTTCTTTGGCTCTACTTGGGATAGAAAACTGGAGTAGAGTACTGAACTTAGATTTCTGCTCCTTGTTTGTACCCCTTGTCTGAGATCACCAATAATTTGATTTGCTGGATGATCTTTTAAATGTCTATTAGCTGTAGGCAGCCTGGCTTCAGGTTGAACTCCTTCAGCTTCTTCAACTTGCTGCACCCCTTGGTCTTCTTCTGCATCAGGTGCATCTAGTACTCCCCCTGGACAATAGCCACTATCATCCATATGCTGACTTGCAGTAGATCCTACTTCAATAGTAAGCTTGTCCATCTTCTTAGTCACACCTGTGGAGCTGCAAATACTTCTAGACAATTCATTGTTAATGAGTCTAGCTTCATCAAACACTACATGTACTGACTCTTCTACAACTTGAGTAGTCAAGTTGTAGATCCTATAAGCCTTACTGTTGTTGTTATACCCAATAAAGATCCCCTCTTGGGATTTGGCAGCAAACTTGGTTAAGTAAGACTTACCATTGTTAAGTATAAAACATTTACAACCAAAGATCCTAAAATAGGATAGATTTGGTTTTCTGCCTTTCAAAATCTCATTGGGGGTCTTATTGTAACTCTTGGTGATAGTAGCCCTATTAATCGCATGACATGCAGTATTAACTGCCCAAGCCCAGAAATATTCAGGGAGAGATGTATCACTTAATAGGGTTCTACCAGCCTCAATCAAGGTTCTATTTTTCCTTTCAGCAATACCATTTTGCTGAGGTGTTCTTGGTAAAGAAAATTCCTGAAATATCCCAAATTCTTCACATAGCTTTGTCATACTGTCAGACTGGAATTCAGTACCATGGTCACTTCTTATTTTGACCACTGTACTGTCTAACACATTCTAAATTTGTTTGACAAAACTATAAAAGATACTAGGAGTTTCAGATTTCTGTCTAAGAAAGAACACCCAGGAAAACCTTGAGTAGTCATCTACAACCACAAATGTGTAGACATTCCTACCTAGGCTGTGAACTGGCATAGGACCAAAAAGATCCATATGCAAGAGGTATAAGCACCTCACATTATCTTTGTTTTCAATGCTATTAAAGGTGGATCTAGTCTGTTTGCCCTTTTGACAAGCTGGGCATATCTCATCCTTAATACACTTAACCTGAGGACCATTCCTCACTAACTCTTTGCTAAAGAGTTGGCCAATTGTCTTGTAGTTAAGATGGGCTAGCCTCTTGTGCCATTTGACACAATGAGAGACTTTCTCATCAGCTACAAGACACATAGGAGAAACATTGTTCTCACACATAATGTCTAGACAATAGACATTTCTCTTCCTATAACCAGTCAGAATGTTATCTTGATCATTTGACCTCCTGATATGACAACCATCTTTGACAAATGAGATGTCATATCCTAAATCACTCAGCTGACTTATACTAATGAGGTTGTGTTTCAAACCTTTAACATAAGCCACTTGAGTAATTGTAATAAGGTTGCTAGAAATATTACCAAAGCCTTTGATGATTCCTTTTTCAGAACCACCAAAGGTGTCTTTAGGACCATCCTTGATTGGTGTGTAGTCCTTTAGCAATCCCCTAGTTCCAGTCATGTATCTGGAACATCCACTGTCCAAGTACCATATTGGGGCATGGTCACTTAGACTCACCTGCAAAACAGATTAGTTAACCTTAGATCCCAAAGATTTCTTGGGTCCTTGGTGCTGGTTAGTTTGCCTCTTAACAAAACTACCTGTAGCTTTTCTAGCAGGCAGATTGCTACTCACCTTGGTACTTGAATTGTGCCAACAGTCTATGGCAAAGTGTCCTACCTTGCCACAACACCAGCACTCAAATCTGTTGTACCTTTGTTTAGGTACAACCCTGGCTGTAGTATCTACAGCAGGCTTGTTGAGTACTGGGGCTTTGCCCTTAGACTTGGACTTTACAGTCCTGACAGGTTTAGTAAACCCTAATCCATTTTTAGCCTTTTGAGAGATGAACTCATCTATCAAAGGTAGAACAGACTTTGGTTTAGAAAACCTTGCTACTATATCTCTCTCCTTCTGAAGACTAATCTCCAGATTTCTAATTTGATCATTTTTAAATGTTATAGTCCCCATCTGAATAACAGTTATGTGCTTCAGTTTGGCTATTTCATTTAATTTCTGATCAATCAACTTATCAAAATCTATTGTAGCCACATTGAGATTAGCAATCTCCTTTGCCTGACTCTTGGTCAATGATTTGATTTTCTTCAAAGCTTGCAACACTACTCTATATTCATCCATCAATTGATGAATGTCTCCTTCAGATTCAGATCCACTCTCATCACTTGATGCTAATGAATCTGATTCTGATCCAGCGCTAGAAATTGAACTTGAAGAACAATTTTGTACCTGACTTGGTCCAGGCTGATCCTGGATTTTGTCTCCTTCTGATAAGGCCATCAGTCCCTGGCACTGATTGTCCTCATGCTCATATATAGAGTTCATTAACTGGATGAACTCCTCTTCCTCTTCTTCAGCAAACAGTCCAATATAAGCTTCAGCTTCTGAATCTGATTCTGAAGATAACATATCAGACAGACTTTTGTCCTTCTTAGCAACAAAGGATCTTTCCTTTTTCCCTTTGATTTGAGTCTTCTTTTTATCAGTAGATTCTTTCCTCTTCTCTGGACAGTCAACAACAACATGTCCCTGTCTGTTACAACAATAGCAAACTACCTTTGAGGATGTAGTTTTACTTTGCCTGGACTTTCTTCTTTCATTCTTTGATGGCTTCTGTGAAGTGGATGGCTTAGACCTCCACTGTTTCTTCTTAAGAAAATTCTGAAAATGTCTAGTGAACGCTGCAAAATCTTCATAACTCTCACTGCTTTCAGAATTCTTGCTTTCTGACTCATCTGTCTCAGTCTCAGTAACTTTTGGAGGTAGAGATGGAGACTTACTTTTATATTTCCTGGTGGCTTCTGTCTTGAATGCCACAACTCTTTCTTTATGCTCAACTCTGGTAGTCTTCTTCTTTTCTTTCCTTACCATTAACTGCATCTCATATGATAACAGTTTTCCAAATAATGTTGGAGGAGAATGTCTGCTAATTTGGCCATTTCCCTTATGGCACAAATCTTAGTATCCCAGTCTTTAGTTAGGGATCTCAAGAACTTATCATTCAGCTCATAGTTGTTGAATTCTCTTCCATAGGACATCAACTCATTGACAATCCTATAGAATTTCTTGTAGCACTCAGTTATGCTATCAGACCTTCCTTGTCTGAAGCTCTCATACTCCTAATTTAATAAAGACTTTCTGTCATGTCTAACTTCTTTAGAGCCCTCCATGTACACTATCAGTGTGTCCCACATTTCCTTTGATGTTTTACAGTGAATTAAATTCTGGAAAGTGGCATCATCTATTGCACTCACAATAATATTCTGAGCCCTTTTGTCCATAGTGGCCAGAATAATCTCATCTTTAGTCATCTCTGAATAGTCCTTAGGAGTTCTCTGGTTTGCATCCAGAACTGATACTTTCATTGGCACATATGGCCCTTCTTTGACTGTGATATAGATTCTAGGGTCAGAGGCTTTCACAAATAGTCTAACCCTTTCTTTCTAAATGCCAAAGATCTCCTTTCTGCAGATTGGCAACTTCATGGATCCTAGTTCTTTGTGATTCTCTGTTGAACCTATTTTCCTGATTTTCTTGATTACCACTGATTCTGCTAAGAGGAACTTTACTCAGACTGTTATGTCCTTTTTGAGTAACCTCGCTTTGATACCACTTGAAAGAAATTGTACCTAATCACCTAGAGGGGGGGGGTGAATAGGTGACCTTATCTTTTTAAACTTTTGGGCAGAATTAATCATAGAATTCACAGAATTTTAACACAGCATACACAGAATCAATCACATACACAGAGTACACACAGTTTTATAGTGGTTCCCCAAGGTCTGTGTACATCCACTTTCCCCCTTCGCCTATCTAGTAGTGTACTAGATTCGGCCCAACTTCTCCACTATTCCTCAGATCCTCAGATCTTACACTCAGAACCCCAAATAGGTTCATATAGCTCAGAGTGATCCTACTCCTACAACTCAGGCACACAGCCCTACCACTTAGTCTTCACAAAGACCTACAATCAGCCTTCAACAAGGACTACACTCAGAGAAAAGTATCTCCTACACTCAGGCACACAGGCCCTACCACTCAGCCTTTATAATTTCAGGCTTACAACTCAGATCCCTAAGGATCCTACAAGAAATTAAAATTACAATGTATATACCCACAACTCAGAATGAGAGAGAAGAGTTGACAGGTTTCTTGATGAGTTCTTGGAAGAACTTTGCTGAGATCAACATTCCTTGGCTTCCATCAAAGCTACTTGAATTTATAACAAAATAGGGTTGAGTCTCTATGCAGCTGATCTTCAATCACTGCTAACTTAAGAATCAGATCTCAATCTGAAACTTTCTTCACAGCCTGGTTCAACAGCTGTCTTCTTGGAAGGAGCTCTCTCTCTCCAACTTCTTAGATCTTCACTTGAACTATCTCTTTTTGATTGCTTTCAACTACTCTAATCTATTGAAGATATAAGCCTTTATATAGGCTTTCCTCATGGTAACCGGTTGATCCGGTTTCTAATGACTTTTTGACAGCTCGACAGTTACAGTAGACCGGCTGGAATGGCAGCTGTCAAGTCATCCAGTCACTTCTTGAATTTTCTGTAACTGTCTGAAAGTGTCGAGACAGTAAGTCTTTAAGTGTCGATACTGATAGACTAAGTGTCGACACAAGTTGACTAAGTGTCGACACTATCCTTCATAGTGTCGACACAACTCCTTGTGTTGTAGAAATTTCTTCTCGACACTGATTCTTCAACATGTGTCAACACTGATCCTGTGTGTCGACACAAGTCCTTCTTCTTTGATACTTAGTTGATTTCTTGTAAGTGTCGACACAACTCCTTTGTGTCGACACATCTTCTTCTGTTGATACTTGCTAAGTGTCGACACAGCTCCTTTATGTCGACACATCTTCATGTGTTGAGACTTTGGCTGAGTGTCGACACATCTCCTTTGTGTCGACACTTATACTTAGACTTTATTGAAATTTGCTGAGTGTCGACACAGCCTCCTAGTGTCGACACTTTCTTCATGTGTTGAGACTTTTGCTGTGTGTCGACACATTCTTCATTATGTCGACACTTGTACTTAGAATTTGTTGAAGTTTTGCTGAGTGTCGACACAGCCTCCTAGTGTCGACACTTGTACTTGAACTTTGTTGATATTTGCTGAGTGTCGACACAGCCTCCTAGTGTCAACACTTTCTGATGCCGACAACGTTCCTCTGGGTGTCGACACTACTTCTAAGTGTCGACACGGCTTCTCTGGATATTTCTTCATTGTGTGTCGACACATCCTGTATGTGTCGACACTTTCCGTCTGGTGTCGACTCTGCATTCCTGGTGTCGACACAATTACTCCAAGTGTCGACACTGCTTCCCTAGGTGTCGACACAAGCCTTCTTAAGTTTCGACACTTTTCTTTTTGGTGTCGACACATGGACTTAGAAACTTTTCAGCTTTCCCTATAAATACTTACCCTGCACAACTAAACTCAAAACACATCAAATACATTTTGATGTATATCATTGAGTAGGGTGAGGATTCTTCAAATCAGGTACATTTATTCCAATGTACCCAACACATGTTAATATGAAAAACATTGCTAGGCTATCTAAAGACAACCTTGTTAGAGGTCTAACTTCTGGTTCCTACAAGAAGGTAGGCCTTTGCAGGGCTTGTCAATTAGGCAAGCAAACTAAATCTAGTTTCAAATCCATTAATAAAAGTGATTCACCTAGGATTTTGTATTTGTTACACATAAATCTATTTGGACCCATTATTGTACAAAGCCTAGGAGGGAAATCCTGCACTTTGGTTATTGTAGATGACTTCTCCAGGTTCACTTGGGAATCCTTTCTAAGATCTATGTCAGATACCTTCAAGGTTCTTTCAGATTTTCTCAGGACCATACAGATTGAGTTCTCCACTCATGTTACATTGATCAGAAGTGATCATGACACAGAGTTTGATTCTCTTCTTATGTATGAGTTCTGTGAGAAGAAAGGTATCAGGCATTGCTTCTCAGCTCCTAGAACTCCTCAATAAAATGGGGTAGCTGAAGGAATAAATAGGACACTCATTGAAGATGCAGGTACATTACTTGCAGATGCTTATATGCCACTATCCTTTTGGGCAGAGGCCGTGAACACTGCAAACTATGTCCTGAGCATAAGCCTGATACATAAGCTAAAGAATAGGACTCCCTATGAATTACTAAAAGGGAAGAAACCTAAAATAAACTATTTTAAAGTCTTTAGTTTTATATGTTATACTCACACAAACAATAAAAGATATATTAGAAAGTTTGAGGTATAGGCTGAAGAGGGAATTTTTCTAGGATATTCCCAAGTAAGCAAAGCCTATAGGGTTTATAACAAATCAACTATAAAAATTGAGGAGTCTATCCATGTTACTTTTGATGAAGCTAACATGTCTTGTAAGGAGAAAGAAATTTCTACCAGAAGCAACTTGCAGGTACATCACTTGTGTAAGAGTTTGGATGTACTAAACCTTACCCAAGAGGTTCCAACTCGTCCTTCTGCACAAGTCATTGAAGAAAGTGAAGATGAAGGCAATGAAGGGAGTGATATTCCCTCAACAGCAAACATAATTCCACAGGAGTAATTAATTCCAAATGTTGATGCAGAACCAACTCCACCAGCTGATCTTGTTACACTTAGGGATCACCCCAGATCTCAAGTTATTGGAGACATATCAGCAGGTGTATAGACAAGGAATCAACTCAACTAAGAAATGATGCATGCCTGTTTTCTCTCTCAAATTATACCTCTATCCATCCATAATGTATAGTAAGATCCCCACTAGATCATTGCAATGCAGGAGGAATTAAATCAGTTTGAGAGATGTAGAGTTTGGGATTTGGTTCCAAGGCCTCAAGAGTACCCAGTCATTGGAACCAAATGGGTCTACAGAAACAAGTTCGATGCACAAGGAGTAATAGTGAGGATAACGCCAGGCTTGTTGCATAAGGATATAGGCAAGAAGAAGGAATATATTATGAGCAGACCTTTGCACCTGTTGCAAGGTTGGAAGCAATCAGAATATTCCTTGCCTATACAGCTTACAAGAGATTCAAGGTCTATCAAATGGATGTGAAAAGTGCATTCTTGAATGGAGTACTCAAGGAAGAGGTGTATGTTGAACAACCTCCAGGTTTTGTTTCTCCAACTCATCCCTCTTATGTTTACAAATTTCATAAAGCTCTTTATGGTCTAAAGCAAGCTCCAAGAGCTTGGTGTAAGACTCTAGCCAGCTTTCTGTTAGAGCATAAATTCATTAGAGGCATTGTAGATAAAATACTTTTCACTAGACATCATAAGGATCAAATACTGTTACTACAAATATATGTGGATGACATAATATTTGGGTCTACTGATTCAAAATTATGCAAGAGATTCTCTGATCTCATGCATTCTAAATTTGAAATGAGTAGCATGGGTGAGCTTTCCTACTTCCTTGGTCTCAAAGTGAAGTAGCTCCCGGATGACATCTTCATCTCCCAAGCTAAGTATGCTAAAGAGTTTATCAAAAAGTTTGGGATGGCTGATGCCTCAGCAAAGAAGACACATATGGCTACAAATGCTGTAATTGATTAATATGCATATGGGAAACCTGTGGATCAGAAACTATATAGGGCCATTATTGGATCCCTGTTATACCTTACAGCAAGCAGACCTGATATCATGTTTGCCACATGCCTTTGTACTAGGTTCCAGGTGAACCCAAAAGAATCTCACCTTATTTCCCTAAAAAGAATTTTGAGATATATAAAGGATTGTCCTAGTATAGGCCTATGGTATCCCACAGAATCAAAATTTGAGTTAACTGGATACTTAGATGTTGATTTTGTTGGATGCAGGGTGGATAGAAAATGTACTTCAGGAACTTGCTAGTTCCTGGGTATGAGATTAGTATCCTTGTTTTGTAAGAAACAGTCATCTATATCTACCTCAACTGCTGAGACATAATACATTGCAGCAGGTAGCAGTTGTTCCCAGATGTTGTGGATACAAAATCAATTACTATACTATGGTATCAACTTAAATAATTCAACTCTACTTTGTGATAACACAAGTGTTATAGCCATAACACAGAATCCAGTCCATCACAGTAGGACAAAGCATATAGATATTAGGCATCATTTCATAAGATAGTGTATAGACAAAAACAAAATCAAGTTTGTTTATATCTACACTGATTTGCAAAGGGCTGATATATTCACCAAACCTCTAGATGAGGGAAATCATCTTCTCTTTATAAATTAGCTGGGAATGATCAATGGAGAAGACTTAGTTTAGTTTAAGTCTGCACTCGACAAATTTGCCAAAGTTCATCGAACAGAGCTCGACGAACTATGGAATATTTATGAGATACTCGTCGAACGCAGGATGACGAACTCTCTGTGAGTGAAGTTGTTTTCGTCGAACGGAGATCGACGAATTCACTTCAGAAAACTTTCGTCGAACGGAGCTCGACGAAATGTCTTCCAATCTTAAGACAGAGCTCGATGAATTATTTGACTATTAATTATTTTATTGATCTCAGGTCGAAGAATTTCTTAATTTTCGTGGAACGGAGTTTGTCGATTTATATTCTGGAAAACTATATATCTAGGTTTTTCTTCGACCTCCGTCCCGCGCTTTCTGTTCTCTTACACTTGATCATCGTTTGTCTCTCTTGCAGGTGATTTCAATGTCTATTCCAGCAGGTGCCCTAACCGGAATGAAGTTTGACACGGGCTTTGACATCGACTTTGAATCCTTTCAACAATCAGATCCAATATTTATGCATATACTGGAACTTCTGGTGGAACAGAAACTGAAAAATCTGATGTCAACAAGGATAAAACTGTCTGCAACTGAAATCAGATTGTGGGTTTATACATCTACATCAGAGGAGAACACTATGATCGGCACAATTGCGGGTAACTCTGTATCTTTATCTCCTGCTGTACTTACTAAGATTTTTGGATTGGTTAATGGAGAAGCACAATTAGACATTGATTCTGAAGAATATGACATGATGTTAAGTCTGATGGGTTATACTGGAGATACCCCAAATAAGTTGTTAAAGAAACACTTATCTGCCGAATACAATTTTTTTGATAGATATTGTAGGAAAGGTTTTGCTAGGCAAGCATACTGCCCATGACTATATTACCAGACATCAGTTTTTGGTTATGTGTGCAGTGATTAATACAAAGGAAGTGGATTGGGCTCAAATCATATTTGATTTGATAAAGAAAAAGAACAACAAGAAGGAAGTCTGTTTTGGAAGGATCCTAGGGATCTTCTTAAAGGAAAAGGCTGATGAATCACTGGTCTCACCGTCCATATTCATAAATGCCAGTAAAAGGCTAACATGTGCCTTATTTGGGAGGTGGGAGAGGACAATAGTCAAGCCCTGCAAGGCATCACCCTCTTCCACCACAGCTTCTGAAAGCACCAGGGTTGTAAGAGACACTCCCCACCTTGATGAAGAGATCATTCCACCCTCATCATCTCTTCCAGCTATTCCACCTACACTTCCACTAACAGTCCAAACCATCTCTCCAACTCCACAACCACAACAACAACCTATACTGCAACAACAACAACACTCTACTCATGTTCCTACTCCACCTACATCTCCATAAATTGATCTTACAAAGATCCCATCTTCCACCCTTCAGGAACACCAACCATCAACACCACCTGATTCCCCCCATGACACATATATTCCCTCAACACCGCCTTCATCTCCTCTTCCACCTCACCTATCCTCCATTCCAACTTTTGATCTTCTGACTTCCCCCCCTCAATTCTCCTCCTCCTCAGGATATCCACATGCAAGATGTCCCTCCTCCATCATCTCCAACATCTACCATTCCTCAAAATGTCTCCACCCAACATTCCACTGCTCCAACATTGGACCACTCCACCATATCTTCCATCATTGCTATCATCACACCCCTCATAAAATCCATCATAGCAGAGGTCATTATACCTCTTGCTACCTCTATATCTACTCTATCTGCTCAACGTTCTGCCTTCACTGCTGCCCCCTCTTCATTCAGGGTCCTGGCTCCAGTATACACTGAAACTAGGCAGGGGGAGATGCTTAATGAAGAAGTTGCAGCACCTCCAGTAGCTCAAGTAACAATAGAGGCAAAAGCACTACTTGCAGATTCAGATTTAATTCCAGGGGATGCAGATTTTATTCCTGATGATAGAGATTTAATTAATTTGATTCATTTCATTGATACTGACATGGACCTTGATGAGTCAGTCCCTGAAGAGACAGTTGCTGAAGACATTCTTTCTGTTTCTGAATTCATAATTAATCTCTCAGTAAACTTAGTTGATTTATTGAAAATTTTTGATACAGCCTTTCTGAATTATATTCCAACAGTACCTACAAAGACATCCTTGGATATTGTACCATATACTTCTCCAATCTCTCAAAACGTTGTTAAGCAACTTAGAGATAGTTTTGTTATTTCAAAGCCAGCAGTCATGCTATCTCCAGAAGAAGTTATCTCTATTCTAACATTTATAATGGATGACTCACCCATACCAAATCTGGATTATTTGATTTTGGCTGATATAGAAGAACAAAGTAAGGCAGCTGCTGAAAGCACTGTCAGAACCAGTTCTCCAGTCTCTCCTATGACTTCTTCTCCTGGTCCAATTGAAGTTTTTGCTCAAGCTCCTGAAAAGCCAATCATCTCTGCTGAGGCTCTGAAAGCACTCAATGACCTATATGATAACCCTCAGGGATCAGATAATGATAATGATGAGGATGAGGATGAGGAAGATGATTCAGATGATGAACCTAAGAGGATGTTAGTATCAAAGAAAAGAAAAGTCCCTCCTCCTCCTGCTCCAAAGCAATTCCAAACAATGACACTCCCTATTATATTCTCCAAAAGATAGCTCCATACAAAGGGATGCCATCTTGGATGTGGTTATCCAAAAATCAGCTAAAGGAATGGAAGAAAAGCAGAAGGTACTCTCCTCCTCCAGTTCAAAGATTCAGAAAAGATCCACCTCCTCCACCTCCTCCATCTGTTGGTGTTTCAAGCACATCTTCTCAAAGATCTGCCCCACTTCAAACATATCAAAGACACCAAGGGAGATCACATGGAAGCAGTCAGCATATACAATATTCTTTAGAAGCAACATCAGCAGCAGCAACATCAACAACAATAGCAAGAATCCACTGAACATCAACCAGCTGAAGTATTTAAAAGACCATCTTCTCCTCCTGTTCCTTTTGAAGATCCTGAAACAGCTACTACTGCTAGAATGGCCAGGTTCCAGGAAATTGTAGGCCTTTCTATGATTAACAAAGCCAAAACTGAAGGAAAGTATCCTTCTGAATATTCAACAATGTCAATGTATAGGAAAGAGGAACTTAAAAGAATTGATAAAGCAAACAAGTTTTTCAATGTTGATGACTACATGAAGTTGCACCTAGAAGCAGTTGTCCCCAGAGCTACATCTTTGAAGATTATAGGTGTTGCTGACATGACCATGACAAAAGTGCAAGCTTCAGATCCCAAAAGAAAGATTGTGTTTACAAAGCCTGGATAGAAGAGCAAGCAAGAAATGTCAAAGGAAAAGAAATAGAAGAAGTAAATTTTGAACTCTTTTGTTTTCTACAATTATCCATAACTGCTCTATATTCTGAACAAAGCTTATGTATATATATATATATATATATCTGATGCATGTGTTATTGATCTCTGCCCGATATATCCCTTTTCTGCTTTGTTTATTTTTCAATTTTGATTTGAGTCTGTAATTAGTGACCTCACCCAAATAGGGGGAGATTGTTGGATCCCTAGTAAGATTTGTGGTAGGTTCACTAAGTTAGGATCATATGACCCACAATGTATAGTCAGGGTCATAGTTGTGTCCTAGAGTCTAGGCCAAGTAATTAGAGTCAACATCACATGGACCAGCTATCAACAAGACTGCCAGAGACTCAAGAGTTAGAAGATTTCAAGACTCTGTAAAGTGAGTTCGACGTTTATTGAACTCAAGTTGACGATTGTCGTGCTCAGTTCGGTGATCTCAGAGTATATTCTCTGAGCTGAGCTCGACGAACTACATTCTCTGATTGACGAAAACTTGGATTACAACAACACTTCAAGTTCAGGAAAGATCAAGATATCACAAGTCCTTAGAATCAGACTTTGGTCGACGAACTTTATTCTTTGGTTGACGAATCTTTGGACTACTACCGCATTCTGTCAAGACTATGTTCTGTAGTCTTAGGTTGACGTACTAAGTTTTCTGCCCGACGAATTCTGGATTATCTACTTCAACAACTTAGAACCAGAAGACTTGTGTTGACATTTAGAGTATATGTGGAAACCAACTGAGTCGACACTAGAAGCACTTGTGTCGACACAAAGATCATCAGTCGAAACTTTGGAAAGGTTGTGTCGACACCACACAGAAGACTTTTGTCGACACACAGGATATCAGTCGACACCACCTGTGTCGACACCAGGAGTAATTGTGTCGACACACAGATCATCAGTCGACACTTTGGGAAGGTTGTATCGACACCATACAGAATACTTGTGTCGACACACAGGATATTAGTTGACACCACCTGCGTCAACACCAGGAGTAATTGTGTGGACACAGAATATTTGACAACTCCAGAAACTCAGCTCGATGAAATCAAATCTTAGGTCTACGAATTCTGGAGACTTTAACTTTCATTTCAGATAGAACTGAATATTCTAAGTCCAGAATAGTTGCTGAACTCCAGTCGACGAACACAGTTATCAGCTCAACGAATTCTGTCATCAGTTTGACGATTCCATACTTAGCATTTATTCCTTCTATCCTTAGTCTATGACAATAATTTCTGAATGATTAATGATAAAATATTCTCTGAATATTACCGTTGGACGGTACATTAATCACGATTTTCATCAGAATTATTGTTTTCAATTTTTCCAAGGGACATTTGGGGAAAGAAATCAATGCAGTTTTTTTTCAAGGACCGCGAGCATTGATTGCCGCAGAAGGATTCAAAATTTGAAAGGAAATTCCCTCAGGAAATATAAAAGAGATTTTTCTCTCTTCCCTGACAGCAAACAAGTAAGAACAATCAGAGTACTAGAGAAATTACAGAGACACAGGATACACAGACATAGAGATTTTTCAGTCAGTCTGTCTTCAACAGCTTCTCTGCTCCTTTCACAAAAGAGCTGATACAAAAAAGAAGATCTGCTCTCAGAAGAAGAAGAAGAAGAAGAACAATCTTACAAAATCAAGAGACTTCTTACTTCAACACTCCAGGACTTCCAAGGACAACAACTATCAAATGTGTCAAGAAGATCTTGCAGATAAAGGCAAAAATCTTGAAGGCCTATCACCCTGCAGCAAGGCTTCCATATTTCCATGAAGCATTCAATATCTCAGGGGAAGCCTTTTGCTACCATCAATAATCCATAAGTCTTCTCTCTGATTGTTGACAGAGAAGACATAATCAACTCTCTAACCCCCACTGTGTAAAGGGTTGTCATCTCACTTCAAAAGTGATTCCTGGTTACAAGTCACCTGATCAAAAGACTTGGGAATTTGGTTTTTGAGCACCTGATCAAAAGTTCATTGGTGTCAGGCACCTGATCAAAAACCTGAGTGGATTCCTACCAGGGTGGTAGAAGAGTGGATGTACTCAGGTTGGGGAACCACTATAAATTTCTTGTGTCGTCTGGTTGCCCTCTTTCTTTTGTTTGCTTGCTGTGGTTGTGGTAGTTAGTTTCTGTGCTTTTATATTTTGATTTATTTACTACTGCACTTACACTAATCTGCATTATCCAGCAGAGAATTTTATAAAACTCTAAATACTCTATTCACCCCCCTCCCTCTCTAGATTATTCCTGATCTAACAGATCACTTTCAGTATGTGCCTCGGGATATATTAAGTTTTCGTCATCATCGCATACCATGAAATCTGGACCAAAACAAGATGCATGCCTACGAATATAATTATGCAAAATCATGGTTGTTATGACAATATCACGTTGCAATGCTAAACTATATTGAGGCATTTCCCTAAGTATAGCCCACTTTTTCTTCTAAACACTGAATGCCCGTTCTATGATGCTACGCAGTGAGGAATGCACATGATTGAATATTTTTTATCTTCCTTGTATTGGATGATTTCCCCATACAAAGTCTGGTAAATGATATCGTGTTTCTGAATATGGCTTTAAGAACCCTCGTTGCAGTGGGCATCCAGCATCAACCAAGTAATATTTTCCAAAAATTTAAAAAGATAATTAGTATTCTCTTTTAAATTACTCTAATTTTATAATTAAAATTTTACCTGTAGGCGGAAATGGAAAAGGATAACTTGGTTCCATTAGTGCACGCTAAAAGATATGATTGTCATGGGTCGAACCCTCCCATCCAACCAGCACAAACGTGAAACACATGTTGAAGTCGCATACTGCCATAATATTTTGGGTTGGCGTACCATGATGTCCAATGTATGCAGTTTGCAGTTCAGGTCGAACCCGTGCACCGATATGTTTCTTATCTATTGCTCCAATGCAGTTCTCAAAATATGGCATGTATCGAGCATCATTTAAAATATGTTGTGGAATTTCACTGAAGTGTTCATCAGTTGGCGCTATAACATCAGATGATAATTTTTTCAGGGCAGTTATTCCCGCTAAAAAAATATCAAATGATTGTTTTTGTTGAATGTTGGAATCTTTCTTTTGTTAGCCACATTGATTCATTATGTGCTAAAATGTACAATGTCAGTGCGAGAACTTCTTGTCAGGTAGTTCTCCTAGAAACATGTAGCCCATAACGTTCTTCAATCACATGCAGTAGATCGAGAAAAATATGCTTTGACATCCGTAAATTCTCATAAATTCTAGTGGGATGTCCATTTACCAATTCTCTGATCCATTTATCGCCTAATTGTTGTGATTGTTGAAACCGAAAACTCGGTCTCTTGTGGAGTTCACCCTTGCGGAAGGGGTGATCGCGCACCTACTTCTCTCCTGCAAGCAAAACAACAAAGGAAGCAAAGAAGAACTAACCCAAGGGCTCGACGTGGAGGACCCAACCCACACCCGGAAGATCTTAGAGTGCTTCCTCTCATTAGCGAAAGGCCGAGCTAAGGTAACATCAGAAAGCGATTAGAAGATCAGGAAACAAGTGGGAATAAGAAGCATGCTTTCTGAGGTACTCCTTGGGTCCTATTTATAGATTTCTGAAATCGGCCTGCAAATAGCCAACCTCCGCTGTCCTGAACGGCTATGTGCAGTCCAGGTTGGCCTGCGAATAGCATAACTCTGCTGTTCTGAGAGGTTATGGGCAAGGCAGCGGGGGAAAATGGTAAAAATACTCCCACATATCAATGGGCGAGTAGCCCTCGGCAGTCTCTACTCAGCAAGGGCGGCGAGCACGAGCACGGACTGCCCTGCTCGCGATCTGCGAGCCCGCTAAGCTGTCTGGACTAGGCGGGCCATCTGGAGGTTGGCAAAAAGGTCGAGAGAGCGACGAACGTTGAGCTCCGTTCGACGAACGCCAAGCTCAGTTCGGCAAGCGCCGAGCACTCGAGGTTGGCCGAACTAGTGTAGCATGTACCGGGCTCGCCTGGGCGAGCTGGAGGTTGTCGAGCCCCGTATCGCCTTGGTGTTTGCCCGTCTCAGAAAAAAGAGGGGCTAGCCAGTCTAGTTTTTGGCGGGCCCACTCACCGGATACGGGGCTGTACATAATCCCCGCTCGTTTTGAGCTTGGCAAAGTTTGGAAAGAAACATCCAACCCCAAGTGTTCGACGAGTGCGGGGGAGCCAGAGAGAATCTTGGGGTGGGGTCCACCTGTGGCTATATATATACGCCTACATAACTGGCTGACTCTTGCCCTTCCCTTTGCTCTAGCCCTACCGAGATGCCGATCCCAAAGGAGATCCAAGAGCAGCTTGCCCGGGTTCGCCAGACCTCGGCTGCTTGCGTAGCTGTACTGACTGCGGTTCCACTCGCCATCCATCAAGGTGGCTCGGCCGAGCCCAACTCCGCCAAGAGGGCGAAGCCGTTTCCTCCGACGGATGAGCCCATCTTTGACGACCTGAAGACATCCCTGGATCATGGGGCTGACTCGTCCAATCTGCCCGCCCTTGACATGGGCAAAAATATTGTTGACCTCTACGATGGCCCGGACAGCCAGCTGGATGGCATTGAGGGCATCACGTCGTGAGACTCCACCTTGCGAGCCAAGAACGTACTTGGCGACTCGAGATTCAGAAATCCGGAGAATCATCCCCGGGACCCGTCGCCCCCCTTTGGGACCTTGGAGGTGGACTCGAAGAAGTCGAACTCGTCGGTCCGCGCCCCTTCCCCTCAGCGACCTGTTAGGACCATGGGGGAAGATGTGGAAACCATCCCTATTCCAGGATTCGACCTCCTCTCACCTGGAACGCGCCGCCCATGTAGCGAGAATGATCTGAGATTCCCCCCTCCCCGCACCTTCTTGGAGATGCCGAGCTTGTCAGGTAAGCTTGGGCTTGGAATCTTGTTGTGGTTTTTCGGAGCACCTCCCCTTGCTAATATGTTTTCTTTACAGCTCCCCCAGCCAGTCTGCGGCCGAGGAGTCTTCGTGGATAGCCCACTATTATCCTCTACCTTCCCCAAACTCGCTGGACTCTTATCTGGGCCCTGAAGTGGAGAACAATGAGCTGACGAGGAGAGGGATCAAGCTATTCAAGAAGCTCATGCGCGTCCTGCGCGAGGTGTAGGAGGTCAACAAGGCACTGCAGTGCGACTACATGCGGCTTGCGGACAAGGTGAGGGGCAACCCGGCTGGCGAGGTGATGTATCCTTCCCGGCTCCTGGACGAGATTGCCGACGGCCTTTTGGTGGCGCAGAGGAATTCGGGCCGGATCCGCGAGCTTCTCCGCTCACGGCAGTTTGGGGGGCTGTGATGCGAGGCCGGGGTAGATAGAAGGCGGCTCCATTGCCGAGCCGACTGGCACTTGCCTCTTGGTCCTCCTCTGCTCGTGTGCCCTGCTTTATTATTTCTGTTTGATTTCTGTAATAACTTTGAACATTTTTTAGACCAGTGTCTGGTATTCGAATAATGATATATGTATTACTATATATCTAGCTCAGCATACGATGGGACACGTCAGAAGTCGGCAAGCTGGGATGGCGAGCTGGGCCGATTGGACAGCTTAGCCCCAGATTTATTTTTCTATAAATAGCCCCCCCTCACCAACCTCGTACCACTGTCTTAACTGCTTACTTTCTCTCTCTCTTCACGTGCTTTTTCTTCTCGCATTTGCGCCCTAACCCCTTCTGCGAGCATGGGCAAAACTAACCATGATGCCGACGGTTGCTCCAAATGCGCCCAACACTTCAGGGATTACTGCTTCTTTGACGGGAACATGACCGAGACGGAGCTCGCTGAATTCATCAGCGACCATGTTCCGCCCGCTTCGAGGCGCGCCAGCCGAGGGAAGAGGAGGCAGTCAACACCTTTTACATTGACGAGCTCGCCCTCCCCATATCGCATTTCGAGGTGGGGTTGTGCCTGCCCCTCTGGCCGGAAGTCTGCTAGATCCTGAAGTATTACGGCAGGGTACCCGTGCAGCTCACCTCGAACGCCATCGCCATGATGGTGGCGTTTGCCTGCTACCTCCTGAAAGAAAATGGTTGTCAACCTAAATCACCTAGAGGGGGGTTAATAGGTGAGTTGTGCGTCTTTTGCGGAATAAAAAATATTTAGAGCACAACACAGAACTATCTACCAATATCACATACAACACAAGATTTAGAGTGGTTCCCCGATCTTGGGTACATCCACTTTCCCTCACCGATCTAGCAATCAACTAGACTCGGCTACTCCACTATCTCGGATCAAAAACCGATCCTACCCTCGGAACAAAGTTCCTACAAACTCGATCCAATCAAAGTGATCTACACCTCGGAAGATAACACTTCCTACACACTCGGAGTGAAAAACTCCTACACTCAGAGAAACTTCTCCTACAAGATTAGTAAAGTTTTGAAAAAAATTATACAAACAGTAAATCCAATCAGATCTGATGAACCGGCCAGAAAACTTCTTCTTATGGACTTTGCAGCACTATCAGAAATCGGTGAAGAAAATCTCGGCCCAGATCTGGATCTTCTTGCTTTTACAGAATCGGAGATAGAAGATGAACAGTGAAGTCGATCTCGATCTGTAACTTTCTTCAGATTGAATCCCCTGAAATTGGAAGCAGTGGCCGGAGAAGAGGGCGGCGGCGGCGGCTTCCGTTTCGTGAAAACAGACAGAGGAGTCGGCTGAAAACTTTCTCAAAATAAAATGACAAGAAGGCTTGGAGAATACTTAGGGTTTGTCATTTTCTGATAAGACTTTATATAGGAGAGAATAACGGTCATAATCGGTCATAATGATGTACACATGGACCAATCATGTCACGTGATTTGAAAATCCCGTCAGAAAAAAAGACTTAGATAAATTTCAGGAAAGTTCAGCCATATACACGAGTAAGAGAAGATCTACTCGAGTAGTTGAATAACTACTCGAGTACATGAAGGAGAACATACTCGGGTATATAAAGATAGGTTACTCGAGTAGGCAGAAACCAACTACTCGAGTAAGCAGAAAGAACTACTCGAGTTTGTATAGAGAACTACTCGAGTACATAAAGAATCTACTAGAGTACAAGAAAAACTACTCGAGTATATTACATAACCTACTCGAGTACATGAAGGACTACTCGAGTGGAATACTTAGAATAAATTCTGAAGATGTCAGCAAGCAGCTACTCGAGTAGTTGAACTAAACTACTCGAGAGGAAGTGATCTACTCGAGTAGGTGAAAGTTCTACTCGATTAAAGGACTTAGAAAATTCTGGAGTTAGGAAAATTTCAAAGTACACGAGTGAAACACGATCTACTCGAGTAGGTATAATGAACTACTCGAGTATGATTCTATCTACTCGAGTATGTGAGTATACTTACTCGAGTATATGAGTGTTTATACTCGAGTCCATGACTTAGAATAATTTTGATGAGAGAAGCCTTTAATACTCGGGTATAATAAGTGATCTACTCGAGTATATAAACATGCTACTCGAGTATATGACTAAGTCTACTCGAGTACAAGACTTAGCTACATGAGAGGTACACTTAAGTACTCGAGTACAAGGTTTCTTTACTCGAGTAAATTATACCCAATCTACTCGAGTAGTTATGGACCTACTCGAGTAAAAGACTTAGAGAATTTTTGTTGTTGGAAAACTCTTTCTTCTAATGCAGTCAGCTTCCAATCCTTTTCCCAAGGTCCAATAGCTTGAATATGAAATGTATCCCAATAGAGAGACCACACATGTGTCAACACCTTGGAATATGCAATGAGGGATTACATTGCACAGTTCCTGTGTTTGGTGACCCACTGTGGACTGACATTGTTCGACACTTCCCAGTGAAATTCTTGCAAACATATAACTCAAACCAAGCATCAAATACAACTTAATTCATCTTAGTTCCAGGGTGACTTCATTAAATCTGGGTTAGTATGGATGTAATCCCAACAATATCCCCCTATTTATTGAAGTCAGAACCCTTTACACTAAGGTGAATTATAGACATAAAAGAAACTAAGTAGAAAAATATGAGCAGGTAATCAATAGACAATGAAAAAGATAATTAGACAGAAATTTAGAATTGTATATATGTAAATTTCCAAAAACATCAAGTCTACAACTTGTCATTTCAATCTCTCAATATCTTTTAGGTTTAGGCTTGGGTTTGCTGCTTTTCCATCTTTTCTTGATGTCTCCTTAGATAGCTGAAAGGCTTAGGGAAATATTTAGGAGGCCTCGGAGGAGCAGCAGGATTATTTCTCCTAAACTCTTTGTCATGTATCTTCCTTTTTAGCATAGATTTCTCATATAACTCCCATTCCTGGGAAATGTAATGAATGTTCCTGTTCTCATTTAGATCCATAACTAGCCTGAGTGTGTCCAAAATTAGAGACTTGGAAGTTGGAGATCAAGCTTCAGCATGTTCAGTTGCTTTGGAAGGAGTCCTGCTAGCAGAGGGGACTTCACCATACTTCCTTTTCTTCTTATAGGTTCTGATCTCTGGAGGAGCTTGAAGGAAGATATCAGCAGGGTCTTCTGGAGCATAGGAGTCTGGAGGGTCAACTATGTCTCCAGTCTTGGGTAAGAAGGTAGGTTGTAGAGGAACAGCTGGGGCAGTGACATCTGTAGCTAGAGGGTTGAGATGATGGGGAATGATGTTGGGGTCAACTGCAAGGTCTGGCAAGATCTGATTGTGCATCTAGACAGTAGTGTCATAGGTGTAAAATTTGATACTCTGTATCTGGGCTAGCACATCATCATGAATGGTCTTCACACGAGCTTCCCATACATCTGTCTTCTGAGCAGCAGATTTTTCTACTTGTTCTTTGAGTTCTTTTATCAAACCCTCCCCCTTTCTGATTTCAACAGATATTTTCTCTATTGTGTCTTCTTTGAAAAGTCCAACTTCTTCACAGATTTTCATTTTGTTAGCTTCATTTCTCTTGTCTAGCTCTATCTGATTGTTAGCAAGTGTGACACCTTGTTCCATAACATTACCAACACTAGTGATAGTGTGGTCTATGGCTTTCACACCAAGTTAAAATAAATACTGGAGCTTGTCAGTATTATGCTGAATTTTAGCAAAGCCTCTGCTCATCTCAGTCTCAAGAGCAGTTCCCTTGTCAGTGACAACCTTTAGAGAGGTGTCAAAATAATTTCTCTGTTCTTAAAGAAGAAGTGCAATATGGTGCAGCAAATCTGAGGAGGAAGAGACTGTAGCAGCAGTTGAGGGAGCAGCAGTAGGGATAGGAGGAGTTACACAAGGAGCTATTTCTTCAATGATGACAGAGCTGAGAGCTCTGGTGGTATGAATTATAACATCCCTTTCTTCTGTATCATGGGGAATGGAGAAATCTAGGGTTCTGAGAGGGGCCTCAGCTGGCTCTGGAGAGGTCTCATCAGAAATAAGAATGGTGTCTTGCTTGTCTTTTGGGGGATCTGGAGATGGTGTTGGAGTCCTGGCTGGAGAATGGGCAGGAGACTGGGATGGAGAGAATTCCTTGTGACCTTCAGAGGTTGTAGCTAAAGGAGATAGAGGAGGAATGGGCATCACTTCTTCAGAAAGCTCTGCAATCATAGCATCTATGGCAGCAGCTGTGGACCAAATAGTGTCTTGAGGTATTTCATCTGAAGGAGTGGCTGGACTTTGTGGAGTATGAGGTAGGGAAGGAATTTCTGGCTGAGGAGAGGGCTGCCTGACTTGGCTAGAAGGAGCAGGCTCCCCCTCACTTAGTGCACCAGAGGAGCTGGCCACATGATGAGGAGAGGGAGATGGAGTCTTGTCCTCTATAGCTGGAACTTCTGGAACTTCTGAGAGCTTTGCAGCTTGGGCAGAATTCTTTAGTTTGAGATCCCATCTCTGAATGGAAGAGATGGAGACCTTCTTCATGTGGTGAAGAGGGGTCCTTTTGGAGAAGTTGAAGACCTCAGGATTTATTTCATGGAGGAGCAGAGAGATAATTCTGGCGTAGTTAGGAGATTTTAAACTGTCCTTTATTTTATCCAGAATCAGCATACCAAATTGGTATTTCTTGCGACAGACAATTGCTTGCATTATATCGAAGAAATATGAGGGAATGTCTCTGATGGAGTGTGTCTTGCATAGTAAAATTTTGCCAATAACATCAACCAAAAATTTGCCTTCTGCATTCATGTCTGACCTTTTGAAGTACTGAGCATCAGTTGAAAACCCACAAAAAAGGGCTGTTCTGTCAGAGTCTTCAGCAAGTAAGTGATCTTCTTCATCGACAAGCAAAAATCGGAGAAGCTAAGAGACAGAGGTCTTGGTGAGCTTGATTTTCAAACCCTTCACTTTGGATTTAAGGACTTTCCCATTCCTTCTGATCTTGAGATTGGAGAAGAATTCGGCAACTTCTGGGAATAAAACTCGACAGGGTTCCAGGAGAATGAAGGAAAGGTCGGTGGTGTCGAGAAGGATGAGAAGGTTGTGGAAGTCATCTGAGAGCTCTGCGATACCGACGGTGACGAGTTCTGATCCAACGCCGATCTTGGAAGAAGCGGCCATGGTTGCGGTTGACTGGAAGTGGTGAGGAGGGAAGCGGCTCTACAACAGCGGCGGAGGAGAGTAGGCGAAACGACAGAGTAGGCGAAGCGGCAGAGGGTACTCGAGAGAATGAAATGATATCGTGGAGGTTTGGGTTTTCGGAATTTCATATATATATAACCCTAAATTACATCTAATTAATTTGAAGGAAATTAACTAAATCGAGGGAAGAGGTGGCATTTAGCCTTGGGTGGCAAATAGAACAAATTTCAAAATCTGGGAAACACTTACACGAGAGAGATATAGACTACGTGAGTAGGTAGGAGGTTACTCGAGTAGATCTTCATAAATCACTCGAGTCGGTCTGCAGAAAGTACTCGAGTAGGTGGAGAAAAATACTCGAGTAGATATGTGACGTACTCGAGTGGGTAAGTGACTTACTCGAGTAGGTAAGTGACTTACTCGAGTAGGTAAGTGACTTACTCGAGTATGTAAGTGACTTACTCGAGTAGGTAAGTGAGTACTCAAGTACGCACACTTATATTCGAGTAAGTAGAGAGGACTACTCGAGTAGATATATTAACGTACTCGAGTATGTCAGTAGTTACTTGAGTAGGTCTGCAGTGACTCGAGTATGTGAATTCACATACTCGAGTATGTCTTATGCTTCTCGAGTCAAATTGTGAAAAAGAATTTAGAAAATGTAGATTTTGAATAACCCCTTGGAATTACTTGCTTCTTAGTCATCCAGCCTTCTTTAGTCCTCTTTATTGAGCATCCTAAGCTCAGTCTTGAAAAACGAGAACTTGGTCTCGTCCAGTGGCTTTGTGAAGATATCTGCAACTTGCCTATCTGTAGGCACATATTGGAGATCTATGTCTCCATGCTCCACATGTTCCCAGATGAAGTGATACCTTAGCTCGATCTGCTTCGTCTGGCTGTGGGAGACTGGATTGTTGGTTATTGCAATTGCGCTGGAAGAGTCGCAAAATAAAGGAATAGCCTTGAACTGCAGGTTGTAGTCCTCGAACTGATTCTTTATCCATAGCAACTATGTGCAACAACTGCCTGCAGAGATATACTCTAACTCGGCTGTTGAGATTGCGACACAGTTCTTCTTCTTGCTACTCCAGGATATTAGCCTTCTTCCGAAGTATTGGCAAGTCCCTGAGGTTCTTTTCCGGTCGTCTTTGCTACCTGCAAAGTCTGCATCTGAAAACCCAATTAGTTCACTGTCATTACTTCTTGGGTACCATAAGCCAAGATTTGGTGTGCCGTTAAGGTATCTCAGGATCCGCTTTGTAGCAGCGTCATGAGATTCCTTAGAGTTCACCTGAAATCTAGCACAAACACATGTTGAAAACATTATGTCAGGCCTACTGGCAGTAAGGTAGAGCAAGGATCCAATTATGATTCTGTACCTGGTTTCATCAAAAGGTTTCCCTTTTTCATCCTTGTCCAAATACATAGTTGAGCCCATTGGAGTCCTCATAGAGGTTGCTTTCTCCATTCCGAATTTCTTAATTAGCTCTTTGGTGAACTTGGTCTGGGAGATGAAAATACCATTTTCAGATTGTTTCACCTAAAGCCCTAAGAAATACTTCAGCTCCCCCATACTGCTCATTTCAATCTTCCCTTGCATATGTTTTGAGAACGTTTTGTAGAGGTTGTCATCTGTAGAGCCAAAAATAATGTCGTCGACATAGATTTGCACTAGCAAAATCGTGCCTTTTATTTCCCTAAGAAATAATATCTTGTCTATCTTTCCCCTTGTGAACTTGTTCTCAAGTAGAAAGGTAGACAGCGTTTCATACCAATCTCTGGGAGCTTGTTTCAGACCATATAGGGCCTTGTGCAGAAAATAGACATAATCAGGAAAGTTAGGATCAACGAAACCTGAAGGTTGTTCCACATACACTTCCTCCTTTATGTTACCATTTAGGAAGGCCGACTTCATGTCCATCTGATAGACGGTGAAGCCCTTGAAAGCTGCATATGCTAGGAACAACCTTATTGCCTCCAGCCTCGCCACTGGAGCATATGTCTGGTCGAAGTCGATTCCTTCTTCTTGACGATAGCCTTTAGCGACGAGTCTGACCTTGTTCTTTATGATCATCCCGATTTCGTCCATCTTGTTCATGCATACCCATTTTGTTCCAATGACGTTCTTTCCTTTGGGTATTGGAACAAGCTTCCACACATTGCAGTGCTTGAACTGATTTAGCTCTTCTTCCATTGCCATTATCCATGATGTGTCTGAGTTTGCTTCCTCAAATTTCTTTGGTTCAACCTGTGAGAGAAAACTCAAATGAAGATTCTCATTAGTTGTAATTCTTCGAGTTCTGACACAATTCCGGGGATCTCCTATGATCTGGTCCATGAGTTGATCCTTCAAATGTCTGAACTCTAGAGTTCTTGCATCTGGATTATCTTCAATCACTGGATTGATTTCTTCATCCTGGATGTCTTGTTCATTTTGATCATCAGCCTCTCCAATAGGAGTTGGAGTGGTGATCTTAATGAACTTCTCACCTTTGTCTTCAGACGGATCATCCAAGCTTGTTTCTTTCAGCTTTTCACCTGCATCTTCAATGAGTACATTAGACGGATTGCTTTGCAGCAAGCTCTTCTCATCAAATACAATATGTATCGATTCTTCAACCACTAGGGTTTTTCTATTAAATATCTTATATGCCTTACTATGGCTACTATAGCCTACAAAAATACCTTCAAAGCTCTTTTCGTTGAACTTGGTGGTATGATACTAACCATTGTTAAGTACGAAGCATTTACAACCAAAGATTCTAAAGTATGAGACTATTGGTTTCCTGCCTTTTAGAAGTTCGTAAGGTGTCTTTTTGTGGTCTTTTTTTATGAGTGCTCGATTTTTCACGTGGCATAAAGTGTTGACGGCTTCAGCCCAGAAGTACTCTGGTAGTGAAGCATCACTCAACATGGTCCTGCAGGCCTCTATGAGTGTTCTGTTCTTTCTCTCAGCCACTCCATTATGTTGTGGAGTACGAGGAGAGGAAAACTCATGAAAGATACCTAAGCTTTCACAGAATTCTGTCATGGCCCCAGATTTGAACTCGGTTCTGTTGTCACTTCTAATTTTGACTATGGAGCAGTGGTATTCATTTTGGACTTGTCTGACAAAATTAGTAAAGATGTCGAAGGTATCTGACTTGTGTTTCAGAAAGAACACCCACGCAAAGCGCGAGTAGTCATCAACAATTACCAATGTATAGTCTTTACCTCCCAAACTTCTAATTTGCAGTGGACCAAACAAGTCCATGTGTAGTAGATGGAGACATCTGTTAAAGTCTTTGCCAATAATGCTTTTAATGGTAGCCCTTGTTTGCTTGCCTTTTACGCATGCATGACAAGGCCTGTCTTTGACGCATTTGACATTTGGGGCATCACGTACTAAGTTCATTGAAAATAGTTTATTAATGGTTTTGAAATTAATATGTGCTAGTCTCTTGTGTCATTGGTCACCAAGAGACGCATTATCTTTTGCTAAAAGACACACTAGTGTAGAGGAATCTATACAGATAAAATTTAAAAAGAAAATATTCCTGCTTCGAGTGCCGGATAGAATCGTTTTCATATTATCAACGGATTTTATCAAGCACTTATCAGCATGGAACTCAACTATGTATCCTTTATAGTAGCGTTGGCTTATGCTAATGAGATTGTGTTCCAATCCTTCGACATGGGCCACATCCGAGAAGGATACATTGCCGTTAGTAATCATACCATAGCCTCTAGTAATTCCACGGTCTGAACCTCCAAAGATGACCTTTGGTCCGTTCATGACTGGAGTAAAGTTCTGAATGAGGCTTCTAGTCCCAATCATATGCCGAGAGCATCCGCTGTCCTAGTACCAGATGGGCATTTTGTTGGTCTTTGGACATCCCTGCAATCATAATCAATTTTCGTTAGGAACCCAAACACGTTTGGGTCCTTGCTCTCGGGTTAGAGTACTCCCCCTACGAGTGTTAGCATTATGAGTGGTCTTTCTCATATTGCTGACATGAGGGGTTACTGCATTTCTGGAATTGAACCAGCAATCTATGGCGAAGTGACCAACCTTGCCACGACACCAACAGTCAAATCTATTGTACCTTTGCCTCAAGATCTCCTGCTTAACCTTTTGGAATTTTGGTCTAGCAAGGGTAGCATTTTTGGAGGAAGATGCCTCATGATGATGGCAATCACATGACTTCTTCTCCTTTATGGGCTTCTCTACAACAGGCTTTGTCTTAGGTGCCTTCTTGAAGTTATGCCCATGATTGAAAGGGCCATAGCTCTGAAGAATAACTTCTTCATAAGGTGCCTTAAAGACACTTTCGCCAAAGTTTCGGGGCCGAGTCCATCCTTGATAGCGGGACTTTTGCTCTACATAGGTAGGCCTAGCAAAGTACCTGTAGGATGAGTCAAAATCAAACACATTTGATGGAAAGATGACCTTTTTGAATGTAGTTTGATTTTGAGGGGCTTTTCCCTTTTCTTCGGCTGAGGCCTTTTTGGCGGCCTTATTTTTCCGTTGATTCTTGTTTCTCCTAGAGGATTTAATAGGAGCTTCTTCATGGCCTAGTCCAGCTCCCTTGGCCTTTGCTGAGAATTCAGCAACGAATGGAAGAATTGTTTTGGGCTTCGAGAAACTCTCAACAAGTTTCCTTTCAGCGCAAGTTCCGCTTTCAATCCTTTGATGATCTTCTCCTTAAAGTCAAGGTGCTCAAGAGCCTTGTTATATTCTTTAATAGCATTATTGAAGTTTTCTTCGAGGGAGTCAGTCTTTGCGACTTTCTCTCTCAAGATGCTCTCTTAGGCTTTTAGAGATTTGATCTCTTTAGCATGAGTCTTCACGACTCGACGACATTTGTCGTAAGTCATGATTAACTCCTTGTACTGGGCCATGAATTCTGACTCATCGTCAGAGAAGCTACCCTTGCAATCATGTTCAGAGACTTCAAAATCTGAAGGTGGGGTATGATAGTTTACCTTCCCAGTGAACTGGGGCTCTTGTTCATCATCTGTTTGAGCCATTAGCCCAAAGTAAGCTTCTTCTTCTTCGCTTGACTCAGATGAGTCGGAGTCGCTAAGAGTCTTGCTCTTTTTGGCTATGAGGCTCTTCTCTTTCCTCTTCTTGTTGTGTGAGGATTTCTTGTCTTCTCTTCTACCACCCTCCTTCTTCTTATGAGGGCAGTCAGCAATGACGTGACCTGGCTTATTACAGCAATAGCAAATGATGTCAGTTGAAACGTATTTGTTCTATTTAGTATTGTACCTTTCGTAGCTGCTTGAGCCTTTTCTTTGTCGATCGTCATCGCGCCGCGATCCTCTGTATGAGGCATCCTTGCCTTTCCATTATTTCTTTTTATTGAGAAACTTCTTGAATTGCCTTGAGAGTAAGGAGAACTCTCCTTCAGATAGTTCAGAGCCTGAGGTGTTGGGCTCTGATGTTTCTTCTTCTTCATGAACTTCTGGAGCTAGAGCGGGGGAGGCAGCCTTAGTCTTTCTGGAGGTGTCTGCCTTCAGAGCGACAGATTTCTCCTTTAGTGCAGACCTGCCTATTTCTTCTTCAGCTTTCCTTGTATTGATTTGGAGTTCATAAGACATAAGCTTTCCAAAGAGATTTTGCGGGTCCGTTTCAGCTAGCTTCCCGAACTCCCTGATGGCGCAAACCTTGTTATCCCATTCCTTGGTCAGGGATCTCAAGCATTTGTCGTTTAGTTCTCCGTTGGTGAAGACACGGCCATATACCCTTAGGCCATTCACAATTTTGAAGAAGTTTTCAAAGGTGTCGGCAATTGTTTCGTTGTGCCCTTGTCGGAATGCTTCATATTTTTGGTTGAGAAGGGATCTCCGATCATCCCTTACTTATTCAGTTCCTTTCATCAAAGTGATTAAGGAATGCCACATCTCCTTAGCTGACTGACAGTGAATCAGGTTCTGCAGCATCGAGTCATCGACTGCACTTGCTATAATGTTTTTAGCTTTCTTGTCGAGGGAGACAAGTGCAATCTCGTCTTTGTCGAGATCCATTAGCTTTTTGGGAACTTTCTTGGTAGGGTCGATAGTGGACACAGTCATGGGAACGTGAGGACCTTCTTCAACGATCATGAAGATCCTTGGATCCACAGCTTCCATGAAAACTTTTATCCTTTCTTTCCACATGGGAAAGTTATTTTTGTTGCATAGTGGAAGCTTGGTGAAATCTTTGCCCTTGTCCATTTTATGGTAGAATCTTTCAGACAATAGATTTGGATCTGATCAAGGTGTTAACCTTTTGACGATCAACCTCGCTTTGATACCAATTGAAAGAAAACAGTTGTCAACCTAAATCACCTAGAGGGGGGTGAATAGGTGAGTTGTGCGTCTTTTGCGGAATAAAAAATATTTAGAGCACAGCACAGAACTATCTACCAATATCATAGACGACACAATATTTAGAGTGGTTCCCCGACATTGGGTACATCCACTTTCCATCACCGATCTAGCAATCAACTAGACTCGGCTACTCCACTATCTCGGATCAAAAACCGATCCTACCGTTGGAACAAAGTTCCTACAAACTCGATCCAATCAAAGGGATCTACACCTCGGAAGATAACACTTCCTACAAACTCGGAGTGAAAAACTCCTACACTCGGAGAAACTTTCTCCTATAAGATTAGTAAAGTTTTGAAAAAAATTATACAAACAGTAAATCCAATCAGATCTGATGAACCGGCCAGAAAACTTCTTCTTATGGACTTTGCAGCACTATCAGAAATCGGTGAAGAGAATCTCGGCACAGATCTGGATCTTCTTGCTTTTACAGAATCGGAGAGAGAAGATGAATAGTGATGTCAATCTCGATCTGTAACTTTCTTCAGAATGAATCCCCTGAAATTGGAAGCAGTGGCCGGAGAAGAGGGCGGCGGCGGCGGCTTCCGTTTCGTGAAAACAGACAGAGGAGTTGGCTGGAAACTTTCTCAAAATAAAATGACAAGAAGCCTAGGAGAATACTTAGGGTTTGTCATTTTCTGATAAGACTTTATATAGGAGAGAATAACGATCATAATCGGTCATAATGATGCACACGTGGACCAATCATGTCGCTTGATTTGAAAATCTCGTCAGAAAAAAAAGACTTAGACAAGGCGACTCCGGACGGGGTCGCCTATTTCGGGGGCTCACTCATCAAGGTTCGCGAGATCGCAAACAAACACCACAACTAGATGACTGAGATCACCTTTATCAAGGGTAATCTCAGCAACATCCCCTACTCACCCCAACAGAAAGGAGAGGACTTCTACCGCCCGCCGACCGTGTCAGGCAACGATGCTGATCTCTACAGGTTCTTACCCCATAAAGACTTCGAGGTCGCCTTCCTGCGAAGGGGCCTCGACTCGCTCCGCCCCGTTTTGTATGGCTAAGGTATTGTCCTCCTTCCCATTGACCAGTTCGCCATTCGCGGGCTCGGGGTTATACGCGGACACACTTGCTCGCGAGAAGGCGGCAGTGATGGCCTGCCGAGATGAGGTGGCTTCCTGAGGATGTGTAGTCGAGCCCACCCCATCCTCAACTGCCAAAGTAAATGAGGAGGGCAATGGTGGTCCCTCGGGAGACATCAACAACATCAACAAATCCCAAAATACATGAGCTCGCCCGCGGTCATTCCAGATGCATCGCCAGAGAGCCCACTCAAGGAGATCACGAGCAAGGGGCAGGGGGTGGCGAGACCTCTGCTCCCCCTGTCGTGAAGAAGGTGGCTCGCGATCCCACTATGCTGAAGGAACACCCCCTCTTCGGCTTTAGGAGGAGGTGGAAGGACTCGGCTGGCAGACCCATAGTTCAATGGGACGCGCTGGCCCACCGAGTCTCCATCTCCACCCTCCACCCCTCTTGGGCTGACCACGAGCTCTCCACCAGTCATTCCTATGCACTCAGCTTCAGCCTCTATGGCTGCGAGGACACCGAGGCCTACAAGGGCATGACCCTGCGGCAGCTCGGCCATGAGGGGATGCAGGCCCACATGCGGGCCATGGAGCTCCACCATATGATGGTCCGCCGCAGCTTCAATCTCAGCAACCACCTCCAAAAAGCCAAGCAGGAATGCGATGTCTCTAAGGATAAGGCTGTCGACCTGGCGATGCAGCTCGGCATTGCTGAAAACCTTCTCTCCCAGGCCGCCGACAGACTGGTAAGCATCAGGCTGCTTCCTTTCCTTTATACTTACAAATTTCTGCCCTCATAAATGTGTTTCTTTGATCTTCAAGATGCCGAGGCTATCGAGGAGTTGCGGACTCGCACTGCCGCTCTAGAGGACGAGAATGGCCAACTGTGTGCCCGTCTTGCCGAGCTGGAGGGGGAGAATGTGAAGATGAAGGAGGAGAATGCGAGCCTTAGCTGCGAGGTTCGCCGCCAAACAGAGATTTTCTTCCCAGCTCGTGATGTCGAGCCCTCCTTCCCGAACAAGAGCCCGAGGATCTTCGGCGAGGCTGACGTCGCTGAGAGGCTGCGGGTCAACTCGATCCAAACTGCTGAATGTACCCTCCAGATGATGAAGTATACAAGAGTGCTGGTGGAGGGCTGCGAGGAGATGACAGTCTGGGACCTCCTGCCGAGGCTGTTCCCGGCGACGCCACCCAGCGATAAGGAAGATAGCCTCAACACGCTCTTCGGGAAGGGCTTCTAGGACTTCTCCGATGAAGGGGGGAGGATCTCCAGTCCGGCGAGGGGGGCAAATGCTGATCTAGTATTTTCTTTTTGTTTTGTAATCTCGTCGAGGCGAGCTCCCCCTGTAACTATCATTATTTAATTGAATACATTTTTGATATGATCTTATCTATTTCTCCCATCTTTTTCCTGGGTTTCCTTGTTGTGTCCGGCTTGCTCACGAGCCCTTCCCTTTGTGACCTCACTTTGATAGATTTTGCAATTAGGATGGCTATTAGGACTCGCTCCCGAGAGTAGACCTTGAGAGCTCACCAATCTTCAGACGATCCGAGGGTGGGCTACCCACCGCACTGGGCGCACCACCCCCCATCTCGCTTGTGAGCTGCCTATGATTTTATCAATATAAGACCAAAATCGAAAAACTTTTACAAGTAAAACTGGGAAGGGGTGAAGCATCCTGCCAGAGCCCGCCTCCCATCACTGAGATCTAAGGGCCTGGCTCGCCACCCTTCTGCCGAGGCCGAGCTGAGCTGTCTAGCATCGACTCGCCTGTGAAGTGTTTTTCTCTCCTGTTTTTAGGAGAACTTCCACACTCCTTGGACAACGTCTGGAGAGTATAGGACTTCCCTGAGTGACATCCAGCCCTTCCAGGTAAATAAGAACCTGACAGCGGGATCTGCTCGGGGTCTGGGTAGATACCATCGTGTGACATCCAGCCCTGTCATCTAGGTAAGAGCCTGGCAGTAGGATCTTCTCGGGGTCTGGGTAGACGCCATCGAGTGACAACTAACCTTGCCAGCTAGGTAAGATCCTGACAGCGGGATCTTCTTGGTTTTCAGGTAGACACCATCGAGTGACATCCAGCCCTGCCAGCTAGGTGAGAGCCTGGCAGTGGGATCTGCTCAGGGTCCGGGAAGACACTATCAAGTGACATCCAGTCCTACAAGCTAGGTGAGAGCCTAGCAGCGGGATGTGCTCGGGGTCCGGGTAGACACCATCGAGTGACATCCAGCCCTGTCAGCTAGGTGAGGTCTGGCAGCGGGATCTGCTCGGGTTCCGGGTAGACACCATCAAGTGACATCCAGCCCTGCCAGCTAGGTGAGAGCCTGGCACCGGGAGCTGCTCGGGGTCTGAGAAGACACCATCGAGTGACATCCAGTCCTATAAGCTAGGTGAAAGCCTAGCAGTGGGATGTGCTCGGGGTCCGGGTAGACACCATCGAGTGACATCCATCCCTGCCAGCTAAGTGAGAGCCTGGCAGCGGGATCTGCTCGGGGTCCGGGTAGACTCCATCGAGCGACATCCAGCCCTTCCAGCTAGGTGAAAGCCTGACAGCAGGATCTACTTGGGGTCCGGGTAGACACCATCGAGAGATATCCAGCCCTGTCAGCTAGGTGAGAGCCTGGGAGTGGGATCTGCTCGGGGTCCGGGTAGACACCATTGAGTGACATCCAGTCCCACCAGCTAGGTGAGAGCCTGGAAGCGGGATGAGCTCCGGGTCCGGGTAGACACCATCGAGTGACATCCAGCCCTGCCAACTAGGTGAGAGCCTCGCAGTGGGATCTGCTCTGGGTCCGGGTAGACTCCATCGAGTGACATCCAGCCCTGCCAGCTAGGTGAGAGCCTGGAAGCGTGATCTGCTCGGGGTATGGGTAGACACCATCGAGTGACATCCAGCCCTGCCAGCTAGGTGAGAGCCTGGCAGCGGGACTTTCTCGGGGTCCGGGTAGACATCATCGAGTGACATCCAGCCCTGCAAGCTAGGTGAGAGCTTGGTAGCACGATGTGCTCGGGGTCCGGGTAGACTCCATTGAGTGACATCAAGTACTGTCAGCTAGGTGAGAGCCTGGCAGCGGGATCTGCTCGGGGTCTATCAAAGGAATAAGTCCTATTGTACGAGTTAGTCCAGTAGAATTGGCACATCAATAGACTTTATTAAGAACAAAACAACACTTACATGTCTCAAGGATAAAAACGCTTCAAGTCATCACCGCTCCAGGCAAGACTTAGGGTCTCGCCGTCCACATTTCAGAGTCGATAACCTCCTGATCTCAAGGCTTCTTTTGCAATGAACGGACCCTCCGAGCTGGGGTTGAGCTTCCCCACGATTGCCGACCTTCTGGCTGCATCCACCTTTTTCAGCACCAAGTGCCCTTCCGTAAACTGTTTGACTCTGACATGCTTGTCAAAGTACTTAGCCATTCTCCTCTTCACATCTTCTTGTCGGATGGCAGAAAGATCATGCAGCTCCTCCACCATATCTAGGGAGAGCCGCAGCTCTTCCTCATTCTCGACCTACTAATCTTCCCTGCCTTCACCAGCTGCGACGACTCGAGGTGTTTGAACTTCGAATTCAACGGGGAGTACTGTCTCACACCCATGGGAGAGCTTGAAAGGGTTCTCGCCTGTGGCTGAGTTGGGGGTGGTCCTCAGGGTACAGAGAACCGAGGGAAGTTGCTCCACCTAGATCCCTTTCAGGTTCCCTACATTCTTCTTTAGGAGGTTTAAAATAATTTTATTTGTTGCCTCCACCTGCCCGTTGCTCCTGGGGTGGTGAACCGAGGCGAACCTGAGGTCGATCTCGAGTTGCCCGTAGAAGTTGGTGAATTCTGCGCTGGCGAACTGAGGCCCGTTGTCTGTGACAATGGCCTGGGGCAGCCCATGGCTATAGATGATCTCCTCCGAATCAAAGTTCATGATGACCTGGGAAGTCACCTTGGTCAGCGCCTTCACCTCCAACCACTTAGAGAAATAATCAATCATCACCAACAGGAACCTTCTTTGCCCACTTGCCTGTGGGAACGACCCAACCAAGTCCATCCCCCGAATTGCAAAAGGGTCAGGGGGTTGTGAAAGTGAAACTAGATCTGATATACTCTAGAGGGGGGTGAATAGAGTATATGGTATTTTTAAAATTCTTTTGCAAGCTTTACAACAATTGTTGTAATGTGTGTGAGCAGGGAAGCAGAAATAAAACTAATCACAAAACTAAGCTATGCAAGAGCTAAGCACAAGAAAATCTAGGCCAGAAACAAAAAGAAAACAAGCAGAAACAGATGACACAAGGAAATATAGTGGTTCCCCAAACTTGGGTACATCCACTCTTCTACCACCCTAGGTAGGAATCCACTGCAGGCTGAGTTGATCAGGTGTCCTGGGCACCAATGAGCTTTTGATAAGGTGCTCAAAAACCAAAACAGATTTTTTTGATCAGGTGTCTTGCCACCAATGAGCTTTTGACAAGGTGCTCAAAAACCAGATTCAAACTTTTGAAGGGAGTTTGAGAAACCCTTTACAGAGTGGAGGTGAGAGAGTGATGGCAGTCTTCTCTTTCTCAAACAACTGAGAGGACTAAGTGGATTGATGTCAAAGCTCCCCCTGAGTCCTTGAAATCTTCAGGAAGAAGAGCTTTGCTGAGGGTGATAGGCCTTCAAAGATAGATCTCCAGCAATAGATGATTTCAGCAAGCTGAAATGTTGAGTGTCTGGAGTCTTGAAATGATGTTGGCCTTGAACACTTTGAGAGCTGAAGAGATCTGAAGATTTTTTGAAAGCTTGATCTCTTTGATGAGTGTTCTTCAGAATTTTCCTTGACAGGAGATTTTGAAAGAGTCTCTGTATTCTGAGTTGTGTGTCCTCTTCTTGTCAATCACTATATCTTGATTCAAAAACATCATATCTTTTATTCTCTGTTCCAGAATAGAATATCACTCTGTCAAAGATAGCCGTTGGTCTGCATTGATTACAGCCTTAATTGCATAATTTCTTCTGAAGGAAAGTCCACAGAATTATTCCTTGAAAAATCCCTTGAAACTTGGTCCAGAAGTAAATGAAAACGGCTAGCAGATCTTCTGAATTAAATGCAGAATAACTTCTAACTGATTTGAAATTGAATTCTAGAAGATAACTGAAAACGTCGAACTGAGCTCTGCTATCGTCGAGCTGAGCTCAGCGATCTGGAAAACTTAAGCAGCAAAATAATGTTGATCTGAGCTCAAAGATCGTCGAACTGAGCTCAGAGATAAAGATCCAGTATAGAGTCAAAATCGTCGACCTGAGCTCACCGATCGTCGAATGGAGTTCGACGATATTGTGAAGTTGAGCTCAGCGATCGTCGAGTGGAGCTCAACGATATTATGAGGTTGAGCTCAGCGATCGTCGAATGGAGCTCGACGATCTGTAGAAGTTGATCTAGATGATCGTCGATCGGAGTTCGATGAATCGTCGTGCTGAGCTCGACGATCAGACTTAGTCTCCAGTCAGAAAAACTTGGTCTTCAGGGCAGCTTCCAATCCTAGACTTCTAACCCTTAGACTCAATTCTAATTGACCTATTAAGCTATACAGAAGGTCAAACAAATATTCCTAGAGACATAGTGATCCTGACCCAAATTAGTAATAGGGTGTTCCAACAATCTCCCCCTATTTGGGTTAGGATTACTATTTACAAACTTTGGAAAAACAAATAACATCATACAATCAGAAAAGCATAAAAAACAACAGCAGCTAGACACATTGCAGAAACATCACAGAGATATATATATATATATATATATATGGCATCCAGATAGCAGTCAGAAAAACCAAGGATTGTCACCTTACAGAGTTACTTCTTCTCTTTGCCTTTAACCATTTTGATTTCTCTGTTTGGATTCAAGGCTTCCTTGTTGGACCTGGTGTCATCAGCTGCACCCAAGTATGTTTGCTTTGAAGTCCTGGGAACCACAGCAGCAGGATGCAACTCCATATATCTGTCTGCATCAAAGAATTTTCTGGAGGCATATCTTTCTAGCTCTTTTTGTCTTTGCTCTGACATGGTAGAAATATTTGAAGTGTCTAAGCCTTGCTCTCTGGCTTTCTTTATCTGGTCTAATACAGCCATTTCTTTCATCCTAGCAGTCCAAGCAGATGGATTCTTTTCAGGGTCCTCAAATGGTACAGGTGGCTCATACCTGTTGGAAGAATTGTCTTGAGGAGGCCTAGCAGACACTGTCTCTTTTAGCTTTTAGGGGAATGGACCAGAAGTAGTATCAGATGAAGCATGTCCTCCCCTGGAGTAAGGGTGCTGCCTGGAATGCCCTTTAGAATATACTTGAAAATCTCTTTGATTTCCCCTGTATCCTCCTCTCCTAGAATAAGATCCCCTAGATTGGCTTTCCCTTTGATAAGATCTGGCATGGGGTTGATAGGGAGCCTGGCTTCTAGCTGGGGCTTGACTGGCAGAGCTTCCACATGCACCTGCATCAGGAGGAGGTGGTGGAGGAGGATGAGGGTGCTGGAACTGGGAGGAGCCCTTCTCATACTTTCTTTTGTTTTTCATTGCTTTTAGCTGATTTTTGGAATACTGCATCCAATGTTCAGTAATTTGGCAGTTATGCAGAATATAATATGGAATATCATTATCATCTTTTACTTTTGCAGGAGGAACCCTTTTCATAGCCTTGCTTCTAGCCTTCCTCTTCCTGGCAATAGTGGCAGCAGAGTCATCAGAGTCTGTCTTGAACTCATCAGAGTCAGAACTCTGGGCATCATATATAGCATCTATCTTCTTCATAAGATCTTTCTTCAGTTGCATTGCAGCAAATGAGGCAGAAGCAGAAGGAGCAGCAGCAGGGACAGCAGCAGATACAACAACAGATTCAGCAGCAGATACAGAAACAACAGATTCAGCAGCAGATACAGAAACAACAGCAGATGGGGCAGCAGATGGAGCAACAGAAGCTGGAGAAGTGACAGTAGCAGTAACATCATCAGAATCTGCAGCAGGCTCAAAAACAGTGGCCTCTGTCATCAGGAAGTCCTTGGATATCTGCTCATCAGAGGCAGCTGGGATTTCAGCAGCAGCAAAAACAATTTCAGAAGCAGATTCAGTCTTTTCTTCAACAGCAGCAGCAGTAGCAATTTCTGAGAGCACAAAAGAAGATATAAAGCTGGGGTCACAGCCAGAGAAAGGCACCTGAGCCTTGGACAAATCTTCTGGGGGCTGGACAGCATTTGGCTCTGGGAGATAGCTAAAGTATGCAGTATCAAAGGCAGAAAGCAAAGACCTTAGGTCTATTGCCAAAACTGGAGTAGGAGCCACAGCAACAGGAACAGCAGATACAAAAGCAACAGCAACAGCAGCAGTATCATCAACAGCAGGAGTAGAAGCAGCAGCAACAGCGGCATGAAGGCTTGCTTCATATGGCATCTCCCCCTGCCTAGATGCAGATACATCTGTATCAAGGCACACTGCTGGAGGTGCTGCCTGAGGAAGGAGGGAGGAAAGCCTGGCAGATAGAGCTGCCACTGACTGTTGTAGAGGAGCTAAGGAGGCCTCCAGGAGAAGAGAGAGCCTGGGGGCAAGTAGCTCATACAACTTGTCAGCTAAGGCTGGCAGATCTACATGCTCAATAGCAGGAGCAGAGGTAGATGGTATAGGGATGGCTGAGGATGCTGGAAGTGGAGGGCTGGATGGTGGAGGGATGGATGGCTAAGGAGTGGGGATGGTGGAGATGGAGGAGAAGGGGATGGATATGGATGGAGTGAATGTTGGTTGGTCAATGATGTGGAGGAGGAGATCTTAGAATGAGGTTGAGGAGGAGGGTAATTCTGGAGGAGAAGAGGGGGAATCATCCATGTAGGAGTCATCCAGAAGGGTGAATGATGGTATGGATGGATAAGAAGTGACATCTGGTGGTGGATATGAGAACAATGGGTGGAAGTGGTCTGCTGGTTGAGGTAGAATTGGGTCTGGAGATGGGATAGATTGTGGAGATGGGATGGAGATGGTAATGGTGGATGGAGCTGGAATGGTGGATGGGAGAGGTAGGGTTGGACTTGGAGGAGGAGAGGAAGCAGCAATAGCAGCAGCCAGGTCTTCTACAGGAGCAGAGACCTGTGGGGGAGTGACTCTGTGAGTCCTGGTGCCTGAAGGAGCACTAGAAGAGGGCCTGCTGGGCTTGCTTATTTGCCTGTCCCACTTGCCAAAGAGGGCACAGGTAAGTCTCTTGGAGGCATTGATGTGCACTCCAGAGGAGACCAGCAAGGCAGGGCACTTGTTCTGCAGGAAGACTCCAATAATCCTTCCAAAATTTACAAAGCTTTTATTGATTTTCTTCTTTATCAGGTCAAAGAAGACCTCTCCCAAGTTCAAACTTTTCTTATCTACCAGAGCTCCCATGAGACAGAGCTGATGTCTGTAGATAGTATCATGAGCTGAGTGCTTTGCCAGGAGCACTTTTCCTACAACATCTGCTAGGAACCTGTATTCAACAGACAGGTTCCTTTTAAATAACTTGCTAGGGTTTCCCTCTGGATGACCCATCCTGGCAAGTATATCAAAAAACTCCTCCCCAGATAATTCAGCAGTTTCTTCTCCATTTATCAAACCAAAAACCTCTGTTAAAACTGTGGGGGTCAGAGGTACCTGAGTTCCAGCAATAGATCCAACTATTGTGTTGTTGTCAAGATTGTGAGCAGTATAGACCCATTCCTTTATTTCATCTGAAGCAAGCTTGATTCTAGTGGTCATGAGGGCAGACAAGTTCTGATTCTTGAATAAATTCAGAATGTCTTGGAAAACTTGATCAGTAGTGTTGAACGATTCCAGATCAATGTCGAAGCCTGCATCAAACTTCATTGCGGCTAGGACAGCAACTGATACGGCCATTATACCTGCAAAAACTTAACAAACAAAACGAACAAGCGTAGAACTGTTTGGAGGGAAGAAGATTCTTGCAGAGAAATTGAAAGCGCAAGAGAGAACGACGGCGAAAAAATGAGTTTTATATTAGGGTTCGACGCAGAATTGGAAAGATTGTTGAACTCAGTTCGACGATCGAGGCTTCTAAAGGAATCTGAAGAGACTCCAACATCGTCGATCTCCGTGCGACGATCTGGAAAGGCGTTGAGCTCCGTTCGACGATCGTTCAGGGAACAAAATCGTCGAGCGCCGTTCGACGATCGTCGACCGAAGGAGATAGTTCATACTATCTGAGGGGCGCTGAACTCAGTTCGACGATTCTGGAAATCGTCGAACTCCGTTCGACGATCTTTGGGGAAATCGTCGAGCGCAGTTCAGAGATCAGAAAATTCTAGACACTAAGAGAAATCAGAATTTTTGCCAAGTCTTGGTCAATTTTTAGCTTTCAAAATCTTGGATATTATTTAAGACTTCCTCCATCTAACATTCCTAACTGATTTAGGAAGAAGGTGTGTTTCTTTTCATCCAAAGGCTTGGTGAAAATATCTCCCCTTTGTAAATCAGTTGGGATATATTGCAATTCAATTTTATTCTTTTCAACATTATCCCATAAGAAATGATGGCTAATCTCTATGTGTTTTGTCCTACTATGGAGGACTGGATTTTGAGCTATGGAAATAGCACTAGTATTGTCGCAAAAGATTTTTGACTTCTCTAAGTTGTAACCATAGTCTAGGAGTTGATTTTGAATCCACAGTATTTGTGAACAACAACTGCCTGCAGCCATATATTCAGCTTCAGCAGTGGAAGTTGACACAGATGTTTGTTTTTTACAAAACCAAGAGACAAGTCTATCACCAAGGAACTGACAAGTTCCACTGGTGCTTTTCCTGTCAATTCTGCATCCAGCATAATCAGCATCAGAGAATCCAGTTAACTCAAATGCTGAATCTTTTGGATACCAGAGACCTAGATTTGGACAACTTTTAACATACCTAAGAATCCTTTTTACTAAAGTGAGGTGTGACTCTCTAGGGCTAACTTGGAACCTAGCACATATACATGTAGCAAACATTATATCTGGTCTACTGGCTGTAAGATACAGTAAAGAGCCAATCATTGCTCTATATGTTGTCTGATCAACAGGTTTCCCATGTTCATCAGCATCCAATACAGCATTGGTAGACATGGGTGTTTTCATACAAGATGCCTCAGACATGCCAAATTTCTTAACCAGCTCATTAGCATATTTGGTTTGAGAAATAAAGATGCCTTCAGCATGTTGTTTGACTTGCAATCCTAGGAAGAAGGATAGCTCACCCATACTACTCATCTCAAATTTAGAATGCATCAGGTTGGAAAACCTTCTCCATAATTTTGAGTTAGTAGAACCAAAAATGATATCGTCTACATAAATTTGTACTAGTAGGGTATAAGACTTATGGGTTCTCATAAAAAGAGTTTGGTCTACTCTACCCCTTATAAAACCATTTTCCAAGAGAAAGCATGCTACGGTCTCATACCATGCTCTAGGAGCTTGCTTGAGACCATATAATGCTTTATTTAATCTAAAAACATAATCAGGATAAGTTGGAGAGATAAAACCTGGAGGTTGTCTGACATAGACTTCCTCTTTGATGTCTCCATTTAAGAAAGCACTTTTGACATCCATCTGATAAACCTTGAAGCCTTTGTGAGCTGCATAAGCTAAAAATATCCTGATGGCTTCCAATCTTGCAACAGGTGCAAAAGTCTGGTCGTAGTCAATTCCTTCTTCTTGAGAATATCCCTGAGCAACTAGTCTTGCCTTGTTCCTTATAATTACTCCTTGATCATCCAGTTTATTTCTAAATACCCATTTTGTTCCAACAATGGAATGATCCTTAGGCTTTGGCACTAGTTCCCATACTTTGTTCCTCTCAAATTGATACAACTCCTCTTGCATGACAATGATCCAGTGTGGATCTTGCTCTGCATCTTGAATGGACTGAGGTTCAATTTGAGAAAGGAAGCAGGTGTGCAACAGGTTTTGGTTGACCTGATTTCTGGTTTGCACACCAGCTGAGATTTCTCCAATTATCTGAGAAATTGGATGGTCTCTTGATGTTACTAAATCAACAGGGGGTGTTGATTGTTCACCAACCTGTGTTGTTGTTTCCTCTTGTGGTACAACAACTGGCTCTTCAGGTTGTGCTTCAATGTGTTGAGCATTCCCTTCATCTTCACTGCTTTCATCCTCTTGAGCAACCTGTAACTTGTTCATATCTTCAACTAGAGAGTGTTCCTGCAAAGGTTCTATGGTAGAAGAAATCTTCTCCTTGAAAGACATGGTAGTTTCATCAAAAGAAATATGAACAGATTCCTCAATTTTCAAAGATGATTTATTATAAACCCTATAGGCTTTGCTGATCATGGAATATCCCAGAAACACTCCTTCATCAGCTTTGGCTTGAAATTTTGCTAAATATTTCTTGTCATTATTGTGAATGTAGCAAATACAACCAAAAATTCTAAAATAGTCAATTTTAGGTTTCTTCCCTTTGAGTAGTTCATAGGGAGTCTTTCCCTTTAGTTTATGTATTAGACTTCTGTTCAACACATAGTTGGAGGTGTTCACTGCCTCTGCCCAAAATGATAGAGGTAGATGAGCATCTGACAACAATGTAGTGGCAGATTCAATAAGAGTTCAATTTTTCCTTTCAGCTACCCCATTTTGTTGAGGAGTTCTAGGAGCTGAGAAAGTATGCCTGATCCCTTCACTCTGACAGAACTCTTGCATAAGAAGAGAATCAAACTCTGTCCCATGATCACTTCTGATCAGGGCAATGTGAGTATTGAACTCAATCTGTATACATTTGAGAAACTCTGTCAGACACTTAAAGTTATCAGACTTCTTCCTTAGAAAGAACACCCAAGTGAATCTAGAGAAGTCATCTACAACTACTAAAGTGTAGGATTTCCCTCCTAGGCTTTGTACAGTGATGGGTCCAAACAGATCCATGTGTAACAGATACAATATCCTAGGTGAATCACTCTTGTTAAGTGACTTAAAACTGTTTTTAGTTTGCTTGCCTAATTGACAAGCCCTGCAGAGTCCTTCCTTCTTGTAGGGGCCAGAAGGTAGTCCTCTAACAAGGTTGTCCTTGGATAGCCTAGCAATAATTCTAAGGTTTAGGTGTCCTAGTCTCTTATGCCATAAAACATTAGGTCTACAGACTGAATTGAATAAACAGATATCTACATTAGTTGAAAGAAAATCTACTAGGTAGATGTTACCTTTCCTTTTACCTGTCAACACAGTTGTGTTGTCCTCTGACTTGATTTTGCATAAGGTTTTGCTGAAGGTCACCTGGTAGCCTTCATCACATAGCTGACTGATGCTGATTAGGTTATGCTTCAGTCCTTCCACATATGCTACCTTTTTGAAGGTTACTGAACCAATCTGGACTGTACCATATCCTTTAGTTTGTCCAAAGTTGGAATCACCAAAGATAACCTTGGGTCCAAGCTTGGCTCTAAAGGAAGTGAGGTTATCCTTGTTCCCTGTCATGTGCTTAGAGCACCCACTATCCAAATACCATTGCTGGTTAGATGTTGGATAGGTCTTCACCTGCACATAAAACAATTCACTTGTTTTTGACCCATTTTACCTTGGGCCTAGGTTGATAACCTTTAAATTCAGAAATGAAAGACATCCCTGGCTGACTCTTATATCCTTCAGGATGATATCTCCTTGGAGGTATAATCCATTCAGTATAAGGGTTAAAGGTTTGGGATGAAGAACCCTTAGGATTCAATTTTGACTTGCCTTTGAAAACGTTTACAGAGCTCTGACCTCTGTTCGACGATCTTGGAGCTGCGTTCGACGATCGTGGGTCAGATCGTCGAGCTCCGTTCGACGGTCGACTATGGCTGAGGTCAGGTATATGGGATCGTCGACCTGCGTTCGACGAGTTTGGCTGAGATCGTCGATCTGCGTTCGATGATTTGTCCTGAGATCGTCGAGCTGCGTTCGGCGATCGTCGATCTTCATTCGGCGATCGTCGATCTCCGTTCGACGATTTGTGCTGGGACTTAGTTTTCTGAGGCAGATCAGAATTTTTCCTGGCAACCTCTACAACTCCCTTTCCCTTGTCAGAAATGAACTTGATAGGAGTTGTTAGAACAATAGGTTGGCTGGATGAGGCACCCAAGCCCAGTGTACTGTTGAATCTTGAGTTCACTGTGCTTGTGATGTCCATCAGCTTGATGCTTCTCCCATTGAGGGATTCTTCAAGCTTCTTGGCCTCAGAGAGCTCACTTTTCGGTGAAGCTATCTGTTCTCTATAGTTCTCCAACTCCTGAGAGAGTTTGAGGTTTTCTGACTTTAAAACATTTTGTTCAGATAATTGATTTCTGAGAGAGTTGATCTCTTTCTCAGACTTTAGCAGGTCTAAACACAGTGCTTTAAATTCAGATTTAAAATCTTCTGAAGTAAAATCAAAAGAACTAATTACCTGATCTTCTTCAGGTTGAGTCTCTGAGTCTGACTCTGACTCCTCTTCCTCTGAGTTGTGTTGTGAGGCATTGATTGCCATCATGCAGAACTCCTTTTCCTCTGCATCATCCTCATCATCACTGGAGCTGAAAGAGGCTTCTGACTTCTCTTCAGTCTCACTCCAGGATTCAGCAACAAACCCTTTCCTTGTATGCTTATTTTTGCTGAAAGAAGGTTTGCTATTGCCACTCCTTTTGGAGTCTTTCTCCTTTCTTCTCTCTTTTCTTTCCCTTCTGTCCTTGTTCTTGTTCTCTGGACAGTCAGGAACTATATGCCCTGGTTTCCTGCAACCAAAGCAAATAATGTCTTTGTTATTGCCAATGGACTTGTCATACCTTGGCTTGTCCTGCTCCTTGTATGATCTTCTTCTGAAGTCCTTTCTGGCCATCTTATAGAATCTTTTGGCCAACAAGCTGAGAAGTTCATCATTGCCTGTAGCTTTTTCTTCATGCAGATCCTCAGTTGCCTTGAATGCTATGGTCTTCTCCTTTCTTGTGGCTGGTGAAGCAGCCTTCTGTTCTTCCTCTCTGTTCTTGATGAGTAGCTCATAAGATTTGAGCTTACCCAACAAGGCTTCAGTGGTGATCTCATTCAGACTTCTGGCATCTTTAATTGGCCAGATTCTTGAATCCCAAGTTCTGGGAAAGCACATTAGGATCTTGTCATTAAGTTCTGTCAGTGAGATCTCTTTGTCTAATGTCCTCAGTTCACTGACAATTAGACTCAGTCTGTTGTACATGTCTCCCACTGACTCAGTTTCTCCCTTCTTGAAGTTCTCATATTGGGAGATGAGATGGGATCTTCTGTCCTTTCTCTCATCAGCTGAGCCTGAAACTATCTCTGAGAGTCTATCCCAGATTTCCTTGGCTGAATTACATTCAGCTACCTTTTGAAAAATGTCATCTGACATTGTCTGGGCTAGAATGTTCATAGCTTTTGCATCAGCTACTTTCCATTTTTTGATGTCAGCATCTGTTCCTGATGGAGGTGGAACAGCATTTGTACTTGTACTTTCTGGGGGTCTTGGACACACTGTCAAAACAAAATTAAATATATCTTCGTCAATAGAATTCATGTAGAGTCTAATCCTTGCTTTCCAAAGTGCAAATTTTGACAGATTGCACACTGGAGGTCTGGTGCTAGCATAATCTTTGTTTAGGGACATGAGTTGTGCAAACAAAATCTAATGATAAAATACAAAAGAAAAACAAATCTAGTTTGGGATCTTGGGGTTCAGGTGTTAGCCTGTACAACCAATCAGGTATGGTATGTTTAACCAACCTAGCTCTGATACCAATTGAAAGGGAAACTAGATCTGATATACTCTAGAGGGGGGTGAATAGAGTATATGGTATTTTTAAAATTCTTTTGCAAGCTTTACAACAATTATTGTAATGTGTGTGAGCAGGGAAGCAGAAATAAAACTAATCACAAAACTAAGCTATGCAAGAGCTAAGCACAAGAAAATCTAGGCCAGAAACAAAAAGAAAACAAGCAGAACCAGATGACACAAGGAAATATAGTGGTTCCCCTAACTTGGGTACATCCACTCTTCTACCACCCTAGGTAGGAATCCACTGCAGGCTGAGTTGATCAGGTGTCCTGGGCACCAATGAGCTTTTGATAAGGTGCTCAAAAACCAAAACAGATTTTTTGATCAGGTGTCTTGCCACCAATGAGCTTTTGACAAGGTGCTCAAAAACCAGATTCAAACTTTTGAAGGGAGTTTGAGAAACCCTTTACAGAGTGGAGGTGAGAGAGTGATGGCAGTCTTCTCTTTCTCAAACAACTGAGAGGACTAAGTGGATTGATGTCAAAGCTCCCCCTGAGTCCTTGAAATCTTCAGGAAGAAGAGCATTGCTGAGGGTGATAGGCCTTCAAAGATAGATCTCCAGCAATAGATGATTTCAGCAAGCTGAAATGTTGAGTGTCTGGAGTCTTGAAATGATGTTGGCCTTGAACACTTTGAGAGCTGAAGAGATCTGAAGATTTTTTGAAAGCTTGATCTCTTTGATGAGTGTTCTTCAGAATTCTCCTTGACAGAAGATTTTGAAAGAGTCTCTGTATTCTGAGTTGTGTGTCCTCTTCTTGTCAATCTCTATATCTTGATTCAAAAACATCCTATCTTTTATTCTCTGTTCCAGAATAGAATATCACTCTGTCAAAGATAGCCGTTGGTCTGCATTGATTACAGCCTTAATTGCATAATTTCTTCTGAAGGAAAGTCCACAGAATTATTCCTTGAAAAATCCCTTGAAACTTGGTCCAGAAGTAAATGAAAACGGCTAGCAGATCTTCTGAATTAAATGCAGAATAACTTCTAACTGATTTGAAATTGAATTCTGGAAGATAACTGAAAACGTCGAACTGAGCTCTGCTATCGTCGAGCTGAGCTTAGCGATCTGGAAAACTTAAGCAGCAAAATAATCGTCGATCTGAGCTCAAAGATCGTCGAACTGAGCTCAGAGATAAAGATCCAGTACAGAGTCAAAATCGTCGACCTGAGCTTACCGATCGTCGAATGGAGTTCGACGATATTGTGAAGTTGAGCTCAGCGATCGTCGAGTGGAGCTCGACGATATTATGAGGTTGAGCTCAGCGATCGTCGAATGGAGCTCGACGATCTGTAGAAGTTGAGCTAGACGATCGTCGATCGGAGTTCGACGAATCGTCGTGCTGAGCTCGACGATCAGACTTAGTCTCCAGTCAGAAAAACTTGGTCTTCAGGGCAGCTTCCAATCCTAGACTTCTAACCCTTAGACTCAATTCTAATTGACCTATTAAGCTATACAGAAGGTCAAACAAAGATTCCTAGAGACATAGTGATCCTGACCCAAATTAGTAATAGGGTGTTCCAACAGGTTGTGATACTCTTGAGGCACTAGGCCGACTGTAGCTGGAGCGGGCAAATAGTTTGCACTTGTGACATCTCCTTGCGAACTCTACAGCATCGCGGCCCAGGGTGGGAGAGAAATACCCTTGCCTGACGATCCTTCCTTCCAGGATCTGACTCGCAGAGTGACTACCACACTCCCCGGAGTGGACTTATTCCACGATTCTTCGTACTTTCCCTTCGGACATGCAACAAGCCAGCATTCCTAAGAGAGTCTTCCTATATAGCTGCCCGTCCCGGCGGAGATAGTATGCCGATTTGTGTCTGAGCCTCTTCTTATCCATCCCCTCCGGATACTCTCCTAAGGAGAGAAAATTCGTGATCAGATTCATCCACGAGGGCCGTTGTTCTATATCCATCAGCTCTCCTTCTTTTATGGAAGGGCAGAATAGATCGGTGATGGTACCCCCCCCCCACCCAGGGACCATGCTTCGCTAGCTGATCGACCTGCTCATTCTCCTCTCGGGGCACGTGTCGGATGGAAAAGGTTTGGAACGTGCCGATGACCCCCTTTACTTTGGCTAAGTATAGCCGCAGGGTAGGCTCTCTTGCCTCAAACTCCTCGTTGATCTGGGAAGCTACCACCATTGAGTCAGTGAGGACCTCCACATGCAACACTCCTAGTTCCCTGGCCAAGCGCAGCCCTGCTATCACAGCCTCATACTCGACATGGTTGTTGGTGATGGGGAAGTGCACCACCACCGTTTGTTCGATTCTAGTTCCCTAGGGTGTCTCCAAGATCACCCCCACCCCAAGAGAATGCTTCCTAGAAGTGCTATCTACCTTCACCTTCCATGGAGTCAGACGAGTGAGCTCTTCATCCACCACCTCGATCACATAATCAGCCAAAAAGTCGGCCGTCGCTTGAGCCTTTATCGAGAGGTAGGGGATGAAGGAGATGTCGAACTCGCACAATTCTACAAACCACTTGGCCAACCTGCCTGAATACTCCACCCCCTCGTAGATCTTGCAGAGGGGATTGTCAGTCACCACTCGGATGGATCGTGCCTGGAAGTAGGGTTGCAGCCTTCGGGCTGAGATGATCAGGGCGAAGGCTAGTTTCTCTAAGATTGGATAACGAAGTTCGGCCTTCTTCAGGACCTGACGTACATAGTATATGGGGAGCTGTCTCTTCCCCTCTTCATGCACCAAGATAGAGCTCAAGGCCTCCGCGCTGACCCCGAGATACAAAAATAGGTCCTCCCCCTCCTTTGGCCCTTGGAGCAACGAAGCCCGCGTCAACTGCATTTTCAGAGCTTGGAATGCCTCTTCGCACTTGATGAGCCCGCGAACAGACTCTTGTGTGGGTGGTTGGTTCGATGAGTCGACCGTCGCGGGCTTACTTAGGTAGGCAAGTGCACCTATCACAAGTAATACATAATATTCGAGGGAATATCCAGATCGTAAATTTCCCGGGAACGGGTTGATTATCCCTACTGCTCTGAGAGCACTATTATTTTACCGAAATAGTAAGTTGTTGATTTTAACTAAAATAGGACGAAAATAGATTAATATTAAAGATGATGAAGAGATAACACTCGGTATCGAATTACGTTAGGATTAAAAATAGATTTAAATAACTAGAGATCTACAGTTTCAATTTAATTAAAGCGAAAACTTAGCCATGGAGGTTCCAAAATAATGCGCTCACCTATCTTTAAGAATTTCGCTCACCTGGACATTAAGACTATTCGACCGAGCTCTCGTCCGACGAAGGATTCCTCTTAATGCCCGCATTATGCTAAGAACCCCGCTATTGGGTGGGGAACACAATCCGGTAGAGTTAGCATGCCTCCTCTCTCGAGGGTTAGTGCGAAACTCTCTTTACCCAGGGGTGATCAGTCCATACGCGCGGCCACTCGGCTAGCTAGCGTATGGATAACGGAAATAGAGCCCACACATCGATATATGGTTCTAAGCTTCGTAAACCCAGGGTAAACCTTAAGTTTTTAATTAAATAGAAAAATAAGACCTTGAGTTATTTAAAACAATTTTTATATCCCAATGTTCTTCGATACCGAGGGCTAAAAGTGATTAGCCACTCATCAGAATGGGGATAGCTTATAAGTTTGGTTACGCGAGCGTTCTAAACTATTCGTTGAAGGGTTATAAAGTAAATAAGAATAAAATCAAGATAACCTAATTTTAGAAAAGATACTACAAATAAACGCACCCGCACTCATCCAAACACATAATAAAGAGACAGAAATAAAACTAAGTTACAAGTAAGAGAAAATTGTATAATTGAAATTGCAAGTCCCACTCAAACGAGTGGGCAGGAAATAAAGGCTGAAAATTTGCAAGTCCTACTCAAACGACTAGGACTGAAATGAAAGCAAGTCCTACTAAAACGAGTAGGTGAAAATACATGCGATTACAAGTCCATCTCAAATATTTACAGGGAAATAAAGTCCGGCCATTTAACTCCTAGCGTGTAGGCGGAAGATAAAAACATGCCATTTAACTCAAATGAGTAGGCGGTAAATAAAAACTGAAAATGACATGTCCTACTCAAACGAGTAGGAGGGAAATAAAGTCCGGCCATTTAACTCCTAGCGAGTAGGCGGAAGTAAAAACAACAAGTCCTACTTAAATAAAATCCAACCACTTAACTCAAATGAGTAGGCGGAAAATAAAAACCCACAAGTCCTACTTGAATAAAATCAAGCCATTTAACTCAAATGAGTAGGAGGAAAATAAAAACACACACACTTGCTGAAATTAAAACACACGCACACACACATACACGACAAAAAATGAAATACTCACACTGCAGAAAGTAAATACTCACACTTGCAAATCCTACTCAAATGAGTAGGTGAAAAATTAAAGACACGTCATTTAACTCTTAACGAGTAGGCGGAAATAAATGCGCTCACACACACACTCTTCATAATTGGAGAAAGCAATAAACTTATCTCATACACGCACGCACGCTGGCGAAAAAATTTGTTGAAAATTGTGAAGTGGAAGTGGTTGACGGGACAGGTCGGGCGGCCTGGGCGGACAGCGTTGGCGGACTTGGCGGACTGGGCGGACTGTTGTGTGCGGCCTGGTGGTAAGTCTAGTGAAAGCCGGCTGTTCTTCTGAGCGGGTTATATGCAAGTAGTCCGCGGACTGTGCGGCTGGTATCTGCGGATAGGGCGTTGGCTGATTGGTTTAGCCAAGGAGCAGCCTGAGCGGATAGAGTCTTGCGGACTGGTACATTGCTCAGTGGCCGTGGTGCAAGTTTGTGCTGATTGGCGGTTTGGCTCATGTTTGCGGAGAGCTTGCGGACTAGTGTGCCCGCGGTTTGGGCTGTTGCGGACTATGCTTAGAGCTTGGCTGAGGCCTTGTCGAGTTCTGGTGTTACAGCAGGTGTTTGTTGTGGAGGTCGTTGGCGGACTGGAGTGTGAAGTCTGGGAGATGGTTGCTACGTTGGGCAGGTGTGCGAGTAGCTCGAGAACTGCTGGCGTTCTGTGCTAGGGTGTTTGGCGGACGGGAGTTTACGTCCGCCATGCTCGCATTGGCCTTTGATGGCTTTGGACTTGGTCACACTCTATGCCAAGATCATGGTGTCCGCCGTATCCGCCAAGTCCGCTGTTGATGGGGCGGACTTGCTTTCTGCCTTTGGTCGTGGACTTGTGGCGGATTGAGGCTTGAGTCTTGCGGACTGCCTCGGGTTTGTGCAGACAACCATTGAAGGGTGTTGTTGTCCTGCAGTGGTTGGAGGCTTTGCGGGCTGATGCCTTGTCCGCATAGCTTGGGCGGACTGATGAGGGTTCTCCAATGATTCCTTGATCCTTGCGGTTTTCCTAGGTATCCGGCTAAGTCCTTGCGGACTCGGCGGACGGTGTTTTGCTATCGTGCGAGCTGGGACGATGTCTCTATCTCTAGGGCGGTGACCACACTCCTCACCTCGCCTATAAATAGGACCCCCCTGACAGGTCTAAAGTAACTGAGGGAACAGTAAGTTGGGTTCGGCGAGGTGTTGCGGTCTCAGTTTGTCTATCCGTGCGGATTGATTCAGGGCTGACGGTTTGCTATGTGTAAGTCGCGTGGGTAGCTTCAAGGAGCCAGGAGTTTGGCTTTGACTTTGGTCAAGTACTTGGAAGTTGTGCGGTCTCTACGGATTAAGCATGAGGTCGCTCTGCAGCTTGTCAACTCTGTTTCAACTTTGCCAGCTTCAATAACCTGTCCGCCGACTTCAGGCGGGTAGGGGGTGTGTTCCTCAGTTCAGCTTCAGCAGGAGACGAATAACGGTGTGTCCACACGGCCTTGCGGCTTCGGCGGAATCTGTGGCTTTCGGTGGATTGCAGCTTAAGTTCGGGCGATCTCAGCGGACTCGGCGACCTCGGCAACCTCGGCGGTCTCGGCGGACTCCGGTGCTGTCCGCCCGGCTTGGAGTTTTCTGCTTTCTATTTACAGCTGTCTATACTAGCGAAATCATGTCTCGCTACGTATAACTCGCGTTGTAAAGAAGTGAATGTATAAAAGATCTGCTTGTGCTTCCATTGTTTGTTGGGATTAACCTTGGTCCTTGGTTTTCCGCTGGTTCAACGTGAGAACTGGGTAGTGCCGAAGATATTAATTTAGTGTTTGGGCTACCTTGCTGACCACGCTGAGAAAAATTTTAACATGGTATCAGAGGCAGGTTCAGTTGCGTGACCGGTAGTCAACCAGTGTTGTTACTCAGGGCTTGAGTGGTGATCAACCAGTGTTGTTGCTCCGAGCTTCTGAAAGGTTGCCAACATGTGTTGCAATGGAAAGGAGCTTTGCAAGGGGTCTTGGCATTGAACTCTTAACGCCGACTAACTTCAATAAGTGGAAGTCGTGCATGAAGAGTTATCTTCTTGGCGAGTAGCTGTGGGAAGTCGTCGGTGGTGACGACAGACAAGAAGTGACTGCTGCGTTCGGTACTACTGAGCAGGTTAGACTCTGGAGGAAAACAAATGCTAAGGCAGAGTTTATCCTCAAGAGGGCCGTGTCTCCGGAACTGTTTGATGACATCATTAGATGTGAGTTGGCTGCTAATATTTGGACAACCATTGATGAGTTGTTCAATAGGAAGAATGTGGCGCGGCTTCAGTTTCTGGAGAATGAGTTGGCCAGGGCAACTCAGGGAGACCTTTCCATATCAAAGTACTTCTTAAAGATGAAGAGCTTGTGTGCTGAGCTGTCGGCACTGGATCCTGATGAGCCTATCTCTGAGGCTAAGATGAAAAGGCACATTATCCGCGGCTTGCGGAAGGAGTATGTGGCCTTTGGGACATCTGTTCAAGGGTGGGCTACTCAATCGTCTTTGCTGGAGCTGGAGAATCTTCTTGCATCGCAAGAAAGCTTGGCAAGGCAGATGGCTGGAGTTAATCTGAATCATTAAGGCAGCGAAGCTCTCTTCTCAGGCAAGAAGAAAGGATGGGAAGGGAAGAAGAAGAAGAAGAAGGTGCAGGTCGCTGGTGAGAAGGAGACTTCAACTTCATATCAGCCGGAGAGGAGTAATGCTCCTAAGGACTGGAAGAAGAACCTGAAGTGCTACCGGTCTCGTCAATGAGGGCACTTCAAGCGGGACTGCACGGTCAAACTGCAGCCTGGGCATGCTGCGGGAAAGGAGGAAGCTTGCTCGAGAAGTGAAGAAGCAGAATGGGGCGGAGCTTTTATGACGGGCACTTATGTCCGGGCCTTATCTGTTGACGACTTCAATGACGAGTGGATCATGGACTCCGGATGTGGTCATCACCTCATCGGAGACAAGTCGAAGTTCACCTCCATGCAAGCTTACTCAGTTAATGAAGCAATTATCACTGCTGATAATACTGTTTATCCAGTAGAGAAAGAGGGGGTCGTGTCTTTGGGTAGTGATCAGGGGCCACTAACGTTATGGAGTGTGTATCATGTGTCGGGCATGAAGAAAAACCTCTTCTTGGTGACCAATGCAGTGGACGCTGGTTATCACGTTCTGTTTGGGCCAACAAACGTCAGGTTCCTTCGCAACGTATCAGCAGTGAAGGCTGATGTTGCTCATGTAGGGAGGAGGGTGAAGAACTTGTTTGTTCTTTCCACCAATTCTTATCTTGATAGTATGAGGGCCAATGATAGAGCTGCTATCTGGCATGAGAGGCTGGGGCATGTTGGCATGGACAAGCTAAAGGCAATGGCTAGTAGAATTTGGTGAAGGGGTTGCCTAAGTTGTCTTCCTTGGTGATGGGCATGTTTGTGCGGGCTGTCAATACGGTAAGGCACATCGCCTTCCGTTTGATAAATCACAAACAAGAAGCAAGAAACCATTGGAGTGCATTCATGGCGACCTGATGGGACCGACGGTTACTGTCAGCATTGGTGGAAGCAGATACATGCTTGTCTTGGTTGATGACTACTCAAGGTATACTTGGGTGTACTTCTTAAAGGAGAAGTCAGAAACCTTCCGTTTGTTTGTGGAGTTTAAGGAGTTGGTAGAAGGCCGTCTTGGGTTGCGGATCAAGAAGATTAGAACGGACAACGGTGGTGAGTTCATCTCCTCCGAGTTTTCTAACTTCTGCAGGAAGCACGTACAGGATCTAACGAGAGGTTACTTGTGCTCACAGTCCACAACAAAATGGGGTAGCGGAGCGGAAGATCCGTCATCTAACGGAGACCTGCAAATGCTGGCTTCATGCGAAAGATGTTCCAAGGTCCTTTTGGGTGGAAGGGATGTCTTGTGCTGCTTATGTCATCAACCGGATGCCACTCAGCCCTATCAACATGAAGACTCCTTTTGAGCTGTTGCTGAAGGAGAAGCCGAGTATTGGACACCTTAGGGTGTTCAGTTCAACTTGCTACGTGCATGTCCCGGATGCTTCACGGACTAAGCTGGATGCAAAGGCAAGGAAGCTTGTCTTTGTTGGCTACGATGAGCAGAAGAAGGGATGGAAATGCATAGACCCTGTGACGAAGAAGTTCGTGGTGTCAAGAGACGTTGTCTTTGACAAGCTGACGTCATATGGAGGTGGCTCGGTTGAGCTAAATAGAAGTAGCAAGGTTGATGAAGCACCGGTGGTGGCTGCTGAAGGCTTGTAAGAGGAGCTTGTTGTTTCACCAGTAACTCCTGTTGCTTCTAACTCTGAGGCTGAGCCTTCTGGCTCAGGAAGCAGGGGGAGCACTGCTCAATGCTTTCCCCAGGTAGGAGTTGATCCCGAAGAAGCAATGGAAGCAGTGAGCAAGGAGCCTACCCTTCGGAGATCGAAGAGGGTTGTTAAGCCACCGGCTCGGTACTGTATGAGAATGAAGTGAGCTTTGTCTCCTTCTTCTTTGCAGGTCCTCTGGATGAGCGAGAGCCTACAAACTTCAACGAGGCCACTAGAGTGAAGGAGTGGGAAGATGCCATGAAAGAAGAGATTGATGCTCTGAAGAAGAATAAAACCTGGGACCTTATGCCCAAGGTTGATGGCATTACTCCGGTTATTTGCAAGTGGGTGTATAAGTTGAAGAAGAAGGCTGATGGGAGCATTGATAGTTTTAAGGCTCGCCAGGTCGCTAGAGGATTCTCACAACAGTATGGAGAAGACTATGAGGAGACATTCAGTCCAGTTGTGAAGATGACTTCGGTTAGAGTGGTGATTGCCTTGGCTGCTAGCAAGGGATGGAGGTTGTGGCAACTCGATGTGAAGAATGCCTTTCTTTACGGAGAGATTGACAAGGACATCTTCATGGATCAGTCGCTTGGTTTTGTCTCTGAAAATCATTCGGACTATGTCTGCAAATTCAGGAAAGCTCTCTATGGGTTGAAGCAAGCTCCTAGAACTTGGTATGGGAAGATTGCAGAGTACTTGCAATTCTGTGGATACCTTGCTTCCAACTCGGATTCAAGCTTGTTCATCAAGAAGAAGGGGGAGCTACAAGTCTTGGTCCTACTGTATGTAGATGACATGATCATCACAGGGAATTCGTAGGGGGAAGTAGCAAGGCTCGGGGCTGAGCTTGCTATACGCTTCGAGATGAAAGACTTTGATGGCGACGGCCACCACGACGGCCAACTGGGTGAAGATGACGACGACCATGGCGGTGTTGCCGTGGCAGAAGATGACGACCATGGCGGTGTTGCCGTGGCAGAAGATGACGACCATGGCGGTGTTGCCGTGGCAGAAGATGACGACGATGCTCCTCCAACAAAAGACTTGCGGCGCCGTAGCGGGCACGGCTACAATATTCGCCCACGCAACAGAAATTAAGATTTAAATTTATTTTTGGTCTGCATTTATCTTTTATTTGTGGTATTTGAAACTATGTTGTTTTCTATCATTTCATTTCGGAACAATATTTTATTTTGGGCTGCTAATAGCCACATGATTGTAAGCCTTATATAAGGCCAAGTTTTTATTTGTTATGAGATTATTATTGAGATCAAAAAGAATTGCTTGCCTAACCCTAATCCTCTTCCCTCCTCCTCTTGGCCGCCGCCCCCCTCAAGGCTCCCTCTCAAGGAGTTCGGCCGCCCCCTCTTCCCCTTTGCTTGGCCGCCCCTTCTACTCCTCGCTCCCACTAACAACCCCTCGTTCCTCCACCCCTCTACCTTTCTCCACCGAAATCATATTCCCCTTTGTCATTTTCGGCCGCCTTGGAGGAAAAAGGATCAAGTGTAAGGAAGAACCAAGGTCTTTGGGGTAATCAACCGCGGCGTGAAAGCGAAGGAGACGAGCAAGGTCTTCATCCGTGGTGCGTTTCCCGTGGATCCAAAGGAAGAGCGGTCAATTTGGTGGATCCAAACATCTCGGATCTACACTTCCGAGCGGGGTAACGAAAAATTTCTACACAAGAGAATTTCCCTCTTGATTAGTTCTTTTGGTGGACGACTTTTGCGTGATCTTCTCGAATCGTTAATTTTCGCGGTGTTTCTAATAGTAGATCTGGATTTTCATTTTGGTTTTTCCGAAAGATCTAACGAGAGGATTGGCGCTCCTCGCTTTTGTTTTGTTGGGATAGATCCTACCACTTTTTGAATCGTGTTTTATTTTGGGAGGATCTATTTTGGTACAACTCCAAGCTCGACCGGAATCAATATTATTCCATTTAGCCGGAAGGGATTTTGGCCTATAGCCATTCTCCGTTCCACTTGCGGATCGGCTACCCGTATGTTAGCGCGAACGATAAATAAAATCAATTGTGGTCGCTGCGTTTCGTTTGTGTACGGGTTAGGGAGTGTTAACGTTGCAAGGGTCGTAGTTCACGCCCTCCGTGTAGGATCCCTAAGGCTTAGCCTACATCAAATTTGGTATCAGAGGGAGGTTTGTGTTAATTTCCCAATCGACACCGTCCTTACGCTTCCGGTCTTAGGACGTCGACCCACACTTGGTCGTGCACGTTTCGTAGACACAAAATCTGAAACAAAAAAAAGTTTTTTTCCACCATCTGGTCTGCATATAACAAAAGCCAAAAACAATTTCTGCAAAAACAAAATTGCCAAAAAATTCTGAATTTTTCTACTTTTTTTTCTAAGCATAAAAGTCAAAAAAAGTATTTTTATTCTCCAAGTCACTAAGCGTATAAAAGTCCTGATTTATAAAATTCTTGTCCAAACAGTCTCTTATCTAGGTGAGACACCCTGTATCTGTGTTGTTTATGCGCACGAGGCTTGGCACGGAGTATCCTCCATCCACATCACACATGGCCGACCATCATGATGATGGTGAGCCCGCTCCTGCTACAATTGCGGCGCTTAGGGAAGAGTTTAACACCAGGTTCGATGCACTCACTCAGTTAATACAAGGGTTGGCTGTAAATCAGGCGGCGCCTCGAAATCCCGGCTTTGGGATAAATCGACCGGGGCAGCCACCCCATCCCGCCAACCAACGAGAAGAGCGACAAAATCTCCCGCGTGATCCGGATTATGAGTACGCACCCCGAGCCCCATATGAGTTCGACTTAACTAGGGCCGTTAAAATGGAATCACCCTCCTACGATGGCATGGGTGAACCCCAACTTTTTCTAAACTGGATCATGGATATTGAGTGCTATTTTGAGTGGCACAACCTGACGGACGTTGAGAAGGTACGAGTAGCACGAATGAAACTTCTGGGTAGAGCCAAAACGTTCTGGTTGAACGAAGAGAGGCGTTTAGGCACCGTGAATGGAGCACCCCCAATTGGGTGGGCTGCCATGAAGGCACTCCTGCATGACCAATATGTCCCGGCATATCACCGTACCCAAATGTTCGACGAGCTAGCCACCCTTCGTCAAGGGGGCCAATCGGTAGCGGAGTACATGGGACAACTCAAGGATATGATGGTGCGTTGTGATATTCGAGAAATGCCCGAGGTCACACTATCTCGTTTCCGTAAGGGACTTAATGCGGATATCCAAGGCAAGCTTTTGCGTTATGGTCACACGGACCTTAACACAACATTCAATGCGGCATTGGATATAGAAAAGCACAATGCCTACAAGTCCAAGGGTCGAGCATTCCAGAAAGGAAAATCCATCTTAGGACCCCCACCTTCGTCATCCATGCGAGACAAAGGAAAGTTCCGATCGACTGATTCAAGTTCCATAGTAATTACCGCTAGGAACAATAAAATTCCCAATGGTGAGAGAGTTCCAATAGGACGAGTTAATAAGACTAATGCTACCTGTTATTCGTGCGGAATTCAAGGACACTACTCTAGTGAGTGTCCTACCAAGAGTAAGCCACTGGCACTATTAGAGTCCACGTCTGAGCCTGCCGAGCTCGTCTATGAAGCTGGCGGTGAATCAGATGCCGAGCCGAGTGATATCGAAGATGAGTCTTATATGATGGTTATGAGGTGTATCTTGGCCACACCACGTGCACCGGATGAGCACAATCGGACGAACATATTTTCTTTGAATTTTAAATGTGGTGAAAAGTGGTGCAAGTTAATAATAGACAGCGGAAGTTGCATGAATGTCATTTCGGAGAACGCCGTCACTCGTATGCACCTAGTCCCCGAACCACACCCCCAGCCATATAAAATAGCGTGGGTGAACAAAACGTCTATCGCGGTTTCTAAGCGTTGTTTAGTGCCACTTACGTTGAAAAGCTATGTCGATAAAGTGTGGTGTGACGTCATCCCCATGGATGTATGTCATGTACTTCTAGGGCGCCCGTGGCTCTATGATTATGACGTGACCCATTTCGGGCGAGCCAACACTTACGAGTTCAAGTATAATGGTAAGACCATTGTACTGAAACCCACACCACCCAAGGATCCTTCGGTTGCCCCCAAGGACACCATCGTGCCGGCGGAAAGAAAAATTATAAGTTTGATAAGTAAGAAGGAGTTGGAACGCGAGACCTTCTTGGACGGTGTTCTGTATGCGTTAGTATGCCTACAAGCTAAGGAAGACTCACCCACTTTAGAGAATATACCGCTATCTCTGCGCACTATATTGGAAGAATATAAAGACGTCTATCCGGAGGACTTGCCATCTAAGTTGCCACCCATGAGAGATATTCAGCATGAGATAGATTTCGTCCCGGGCTCTTCATTGCCTAACCATCCACATTATCGGCTCAACCCCTCCGCACATGAGGAGCTACAAGCTTTAATTTCTGATTTGCTAGCAAAAGGTTTTATCCGCCATAGTAAGAGCCCATGCGCCGTACCGGCCCTCTTGGTTCCAAAGAAAGATAAGTCTTGGCGATTGTGTGTAGACTACCGGGCCATAAATAAAATTACGGTCAAATATAGGTTCCCCATTCCCCGTTTGGATGATTTGTTAGATATGTTATCGGGCGCCACCATGTTTTCAAAATTGGATCTCAAAAGTGGTTATCATCAAATACGGATACGGGAAGGAGATGAATGGAAGACGGCTTTTAAATCTAAGGATGGGCTCTACGAGTGGTTGGTGCTTGGGGAAGGGCTCACTAATGGACCGAGTACTTTCTCTCGATTGATGACCCAAGTTTTTAAGCCATACATGGGTAAATTCGTAGTCGTATACTTTGATGATATCTTAGTATTCAGCCGTTCACAAAAGGATCATGACACACATCTAAGGACAATCCTATCAACCTTGCGCCAAGAAAAGCTCTATATCAATCAAAAAAAATGCTCCTTTGGTGTGACATCCGTAGAGTTTCTCGGCTACATAGTGAGTTCCGAAGGCATTCATGTTGACCCAAAGAAGGTCCAAGTGATTAAAGAATGGCCTGAACCAACAAATATTCGGGAAGTTAGAAGTTTTCACGGCTTGGCCACATTTTATCGAAGGTTCATCCAAAACTTTAGTAGTATCATGGCACCGATCACCGAATGCTTGAAGAAAGGAGAATTTCATTGGACTAAAGCGGCCACACGCGCGTTTCAAATGATTAAGGACCGGATGTCTGAAGCCCCATTATTACGCTTGCCGGATTTTAGTAAAGTGTTTGAATTATCATGCGACGCATCAGGAATAGGGATCGGAGGAGTCTTGAGTCAAGATGGACATCCGATAGGATATTTTAGCGAAAAACTTGCCGGTCCAAAGTTAAATTATTCCAATTATGATCGTGAGTTCTATGTCGTGATCCGTTGCCTCCAACATTGGCGACACTATCTTATCTCCAAGGAATTTGTCATCTTGTCCGATCATGAGGCATTAAGATTTGTAAACTCCCAAAGTAAGATCAGCCCACGGCACGCAAAATGGGTTTCGTACCTTCAAGAGTATACCTTCATTATCAAGCACCTCAAGGGTACGTTAAATCGTGTGGCGGACGCCCTTAGTCGTGTCACTCTATTACTATCTACCATGGAGGTATCTGTCATAGGATTTGAGAGAATCAAAGATGAGTATATGCAGTGTCCGGATTTTAAGGAGATATATTTCGCCGCTCAGGACAATTCCCCTTCCACTATTTCGGCGTACTACATCCGTGATGGGTACCTATTTAAGCATACACAACTATGCATTCCCCGCTCTTCGCTACGCCATTTTATTGTATGGGAGTTACATAGTGGAGGACTAGGAGGACATTTCGGTCGCGATAAAACGATCACACTTGTAGAGGATAAATTCTTTTGGCCTGGTCTCAAGCCAATGGTCAATAAAATCGTCGGGAGCTGCCGCGTTTGTCAATTAGCCAAGGGTAACAAGACCAATGCCGGTCTTTACACACCACTTCCGATTCCGTCTGCCCCATGGGTGGATGTTAGCATGGATTTCATTTTGGGCCTTCCACCGACATTTAGGCGTCACGATTCCATCTTGGTCGTAGTGGACCGATTCTCAAAAATGGCTTATTTTATCGCTTGTCATAGCACCAATGATGCCTCACACGTCGTTAAGTTGTATTTTAAGGAGGTCGTGGCACATCGGGGTGTCCCCAAAACCATCATGACCGATAGAGATATTAAGTTTACTAGCTACTTTTGGAAAACACTTTGGAAGCTGTTGGGCACACGACTTATGTTTTCGTCGGCCTATCATCCACAAACGGATGGGCAAACGGAAGTTGTTAACCGGAGTTTGGGTGGGTTACTTCGTTGCTTAGTAGGTGATCATAAGGGTACATGGGACCTTATTCTTCCTCACGCTCAACTAGCCTACAATAATTCTAAGAATAGGTCCACCGGGTTATCGCCAAATGAGATAGTGCATGGATATAAGGCACCCGTGCCTCTTGACTTGATTCCGTTACCACCATCATTTAAATCAAGTCAATTTGCACAGGACTTCGCCTCGCACGTTCGCACTCTCCACGAGCACATAGGCAAGACGTTGGCTAAACAATATGCTATTTATCAATCGAATGCTAACATACATAAGCGAGCAGTCCCCTTCAATATTGGCGATTTGGTAATGGTACGTCTTATCCCTGAACGGATGCCTTCGGGCACCATAAAAAAATTAGCGAATAGGAGAGCCGGTCCTTTTCGGGTCTTGAAGAAGCTAGGTGAAAATGCATATTTATTACAGTTACCCGCTGATTGGGGAATCTCCCCTATTTTTAACATTTCGGATTTAACGCTCTATGTCGCTCCACCACCTGAACTGTCAGTCTCGTCGTTTCCTATTTCCACTATACCGTCTAAAGGGGTGGGGGGTGAAAATATTTCTGGACCGCTCTCCCTTTCGGATACTTCGGGAGGTACGTTGCCTATTGATGCTACACCTTGTTTTTCTCCTGCACCTAACGCTTTTCCAAGGTTCCCCCGGACCGATTTCTTGCCTGAAACGATTTTGCAGGATGCGGTGTTTTCTACTCCCGACGACGACGTTCACAGGTTTTTGGTCAGATGGCGAGGTCGTCCAGCTTCGGACGACTCTTGGGTTTCTTCGGCAGAGCTGGCTCTTCTTGATGCAGATCTCCTCCACCGTTACCGTCCAGCCCACTCATCGGCGATGAGTCCTTTTGAGAGCGGGAGGATTGATGGCGACGGCCACCACGACGGCCAACTTGGTGAAGATGACGACGACCATGGCGGTGTTGCCGTGGCAGAAGATGACGACCATGGCGGTGTTGCCGTGGCAGAAGATGACGACCATGGCGGTGTTGCCGTGGCAGAAGATGACGACGATGCTCCTCCAACAAAAGACTTGCGGCGCCGTAGCGGGCACAGCTACAATCTTCGCCCACGCAACAGAAATTAAGATTTAAATTTATTTTTGGTCTGCATTTATCTTTTATTTGTGGTATTTGAAACTATGTTGTTTTCTATCATTTCATTTCGGAACAATATTTTATTTTGGGCTGCTAATAGCCACATGATTGTAAGCCTTATATAAGGCCAAGTTTTTATTTGTTATGAGATTATTATTGAGATCAAAAAGAATTGCTTGCCTAACCCTAATCCTCTTCCCTCCTCCTCTTGGCCGCCGCCCCCCTCAAGGCTCCCTCTCAAGGAGTTCGGCCGCCCCCTCTTCCCCTTTGCTTGGCCGCCCCTTCTACTCCTCGCTCCCACTAACAACCCCTCGTTCCTCCACCCCTCTACCTTTCTCCACCGAAATCATATTCCCCTTTGTCATTTTCGGCCGCCTTGGAGGAAAAAGGATCAAGTGTAAGGAAGAACCAAGGTCTTTGGGGTAATCAACCGCGGCGTGAAAGCGAAGGAGACGAGCAAGGTCTTCATCCGTGGTGCGTTTCCCGTGGATCCAAAGGAAGAGCGGTCAATTTGGTGGATCCAAACATCTCGGATCTATACTTCCGAGCGGGGTAACGAAAATTTCTACACAAGAGAATTTCCCTCTTGATTAGTTCTTTTGGTGGACGACTTTTGCGTGATCTTCTCGAATCGTTAATTTTCGCGGTGTTTCTAATAGTAGATCTGGATTTTCATTTTGGTTTTTCCGAAAGATCTAACGAGAGGATTGGCGCTCCTCGCTTTTGTTTTGTTGGGATAGATCCTACCACTTTTTGAATCGTGTTTTATTTTGGGAGGATCTATTTTGGTACAACTCCAAGCTCGACCGGAATCAATATTATTCCATTTAGCCGGAAGGGATTTTGGCCTATAGCCATTCTCCGTTCCACTTGCGGATCGGCTACCCGTATGTTAGCGTGAACGATAAATAAAATCAATTGTGGTCGCTGCGTTTCGTTTGTGTACGGGTTAGGGAGTGTTAACGTTGCAAGGGTCGTAGTTCACGCCCTCCGTGTAGGATCCCTAAGGCTTAGCCTACATCAGACTTGGGAGAGCTGCATCACTTTCTCTGTCTTGAAGTGGAGAGGAAGGAGTGCGGGATTTTCATTAGCCAAAAAGGGTATGCAGATCGCATTGTGAAGCGATTCGGCATGGGCAAAGGTAAGAAGTGCTCTAATCCACTGGAACTTGGGCTGAAACTTCGACGAGATGAGGGAAGGGTTCTTCATGATCCCTTGGTGTGCAGGGCTCTTGTTGGGAGCTTGATTTACCTGACGATTACAAGGCCGGACATTGCTTATGCTGTTGGCCGATTAAGTTAGTTTATGGCTGAACCAAGGAAATCTCATCTAGTGGCGGCGAAGGGTATTCTGAAGTATGTCAAGGCGACTTCTGACATGGGACTCCTCTATGGAAGGGACTCGGAGTTTGCATTGCTTGGGTACACGGATGCTGACTATGGTGGTGATTCGGATCATCGGAGGTCTACATCAGGTTATGTGTTCACTTGCGGTTCAGCTAGCATCTCGTGGTGTAGCAAGAAGCAGGACTCGGTGTCAGTCTCAACTATAGAGGTAGAGTATAAGGCTTCGGTATTGGCTGCTCGGGAAGCCATCTGGTTGAGGAGGCTTATAGAGGATGTTCATGAAGAAGTGCAAGGGCCTACTTTACTCCAGGGTGACAATGAGAGTGCTCTCAAACTGGTTAACAATCTAGTGTGTCACGCCAAGACCAAGCATATAGAGATTGGTCACCACTTCATCAGGGAGAAAGTGTTGGAGGGGTCTCTACTGGTCGGGCATGTTCGGAGTGAAGATAATCTTGCTGACATCTTCACAAAGCCACTATCAAAGGGGCCCTTTGAGCGCTTGCGCAGCTTGCTGGGCTTGGTCACCACTTCCCACTTCAAGGGGGAGTGTTGAAAATTGTGAAGTGGAAGTGGTTGACGGGACAGGCCGGGCGGCCTAGGCGGACAGCGTTGGCGGACTAGGCGGACTGGGCGGACTGTTGTGTGCGGCCTGGTGGAAAGTCTAGTGAAAGCCGGCTGTTCTTTTGAGTCGGTTATTTGCAAGTAGTCCGCGGACTGTGCGGCTGGTATCTGCGAATAGGGCGTTGGCTGATTGGTTTAGCCAAGGAGCGACCTGAGCGGATAGAGGCTTGCAGACTGGTGCATTGCTCAGTGGATGTGGTGCAAGTTTGTGTTGATTGGCGGTTTGGCTCATGTCCGCAGGAAGCTTGCGGACTAGTGTGTCCGCGGTTTGGGCTGTTCCGGACTAGGCTTAGAGCTTGGCTAAGGCCTTGTCGAGCTCTGGTGTTACAGCAGGTGTTTGTTGTGGAGGTCGTTGGCGGCCTGGTGTGTGAAGTCCGGGAGATGGCTGCTGCATTGGGCAGGTGTGCGAAAGCTCGCCGACTGCTGGCGGTCTGTGCTAGGGTGTTTGGCGGACGGGAGTTTATATCCGCCAAGCTCGCATTGGCCTTTGATGGCTTTGGACTTGGTCATACTCTGTGCCAAGACCATGGTGTCTGCCGTATCCGCCAAGTCCGTTGTTGATCGGGCGGACTTGCTTTCTACCTTTGGTCGTGGACTTGTGGCGGATTGTGGCTTGAGTCTTGCGGACTGCCTCGGGTTTGTGCGGACAGCCATTGAAGGGGGTTGCTGTCCTGCAGTGGTTGTAGGCTTTGCGGGCTGATGCCTTGTCCGCATAGCTTGGGCGGACTGATGAGGGTTGAACAATGATGCCTTGCTCCTGGCGGTTTTCCTTGGTATCCAGCTAAGTCTTGCGAACTCGGCGGACGGTGTTTTGCTATCGCGCGAGCTAGGGCGGTGTCTCTATCTCTAGGGCGGTGACAACACTCCTCACCTCGCCTATAAATAGGACCCCCTGGCAGGTCTACAATAACTGAGTGAATAGTAAGTTGGGTTCGGCGAGGTGCTGCGGTTTCAGTTTGTCTGTCCGCGCGGATTGATTCAGGGCTGACGGTTTGCTGTGTGCAGGTCATGCGGGTAGCTTCAAGGAGCCAGGAGTTTGGCTTTGACTTTGGTCAAGTACTTGGAAGTTTTGCGGTCTCTGCGTATTCAGCTGGAGGTCGCTCTGCGGCTTGTCAACTATGTTTCAACTTTGCCAGCTTCAATAACCTGTCCGCCGGCTTCAGGCGGGTAGGGGGAGTGTTCCTCAGTTCAGCTTCAGCAGGAGACGAATAACGGTGTGTCCGTGCGGCCTCGCGGCTTCGGCGGACTCCGTGGCTTTCGGCGGATTGTAGCTTAAGTTCGGTCGATCTCAGCGGACTCGGCGATCTCGGCGACCTCGGCAGTCTCGGCGGACTCCGGTGCTGTCCGCCCGGCTTGGAGTTTTGTGCTTTCTGTTTACAGCTATCTATACTAGCGAAATCATGTCTCGCTACGTATACCTCGCATTGTAAAGAAGTGAATGTATAAAAGTTCTGCTTGTGCTTCCATTGTTTGTTGGGATTAACCTTGGTCCTTGGTTTTCCGCTGGTTCAACGTGAGAACTGGGTAGTGCCGAAGATATTAATTTAGCATTTGGGCTACCTTGCTGACCACGTTGAGAAAATTTTTAACAAAATTAAGAAAAACAAAGTTATCGAAAAATTAAAACCATTGCATTTATACCGCTAGAATGTCGTAGAAATGCATAAAAAGGCAAAATAAAAATTGTTCGAGCAAAAAGTTTTCAAATTAAGATGAGAAAAGCAAGTGCTTGGAAAATTAAAACGTTTGCATTTTTACCGTTAGATTTTGACAGAAATGCATAAAAAGTTGAAATAAAAATTGTTTGAGCAAACATCTTTTTACGTATTTGCTAAAATCAAAGTTGTTGAAAAACTAAAATAACGCTTGATTCATTCTTATATATTTGTAAAAGAGTTTAAAAAGTAGCAGAAAATGAAAATAAAAATCCTAAGTCTAACCAATTTTGATAAGAAAAACATCTATAGTAACGGCTAGAAATTTTGATAAAAATGAAAATTAGGCAAACAGTTTTCATTTTAAAGAATAAATTTCACAATTTTAACTCATACACGTATACACGCAATATGAAAATGAAAACAAAAGTACATAAGATTGATGAAAAGGAGGCCTTCAAAGACTTTCCAAAGCTTTGTAAGGATAAGAAAAATAACGATTTTATTAACAAAACAGGTTGATTACAAAAGCTTAAATAAACAAACTTCAAAAGGAGGGGTGGGGGAGAATCCTTACATAGCACTACAATATCTCCAAACAGCAGCCCTTACTCATCAAAATGGTTCAAAAATTTGGAACCCTTAACTCATACAACAGCTGCCCTTTTATAGGCAAAAATTTCCAAGTACACGCCCTCCGACACGGGCATGTCGGGGGGCGTGTCAGCACTATTCAACAACTGATTTTGGTGATCTGACGGCGATTTGACATTGCAGCGGAAAAAGCAGCGGTCACGCCCCAGGTCACGGGCGTGACGGCGGGCGTGTCGGGGAGGTTGAACTGGGTGTCGTCTGCGTCGAAAGTCGCCGGCGGCAGTTTGTCAGGCCAGGTGGAGGAGTCACGCCCTAGGGCCCGGGCGTGACTGGGGGCGTGTCGGCTTGGTCGACGATCGTCCAGCGAATTGTGTCGAGACTGAAATTATCGAGCGGAAAATGTCGAGAGCAAGTGACACGGGCGTGCAGGGTTGGCTGACACGGGCGTGTCATGTTGGTCGACGATCGTCGAGAGAATTGTGTCGAGACTGAAATCGTCGAGCGGAAAATGTCGAGAGCAAGTGAGACGGGCGTGGCGGGTTGGTTGACACGGGCGTGTCATGTTGGTCAACAAACGTCGAGAGAATTTCGTCAAGCGGGATGGACACGGGCTCGGGACATGGGGCGTGTCATCCGACATGGGCGTGTCCATTAATTTCATCATAAAATTACTGATTTCCATGGTTTTGACTTGTCACGCCCTTGTCATGGGCATGACCAACAGTACACGGGCATGACACATGAATTTTCTAGCAAAATTCTGTAAATTTCTGAAAAATAAAATAAACTAAGCTACCAAAATATATACAATAAAAGGAGCATTTTATTAAAGAAATTGAACCTAAAATAACAAAAGAAAATAAAAACTACTTAAATAATTAACATGAAAATAGGTATATATACAACTCATCAAATACCCCATACTTAGGCTTTTGCTATTCCAGAGCAAAAGTTTGAGGTGAACTTATAAGGAATAGAAAAAATTCTAAGTTTAGCTACCGCTTAATTAATTATAAGAGAGATCTAAATAAACATACGGGGTGTTAAAGTTAAGTCCTAAAATTATGAAGATGATTTAAATAGCGCAAAAGTTTTGGCCAAAAGACCTCTTTATGTAATCAAATAGAAATCAAAAATTGTAATTGTTAGATTAACGAAAATAGTTTGGAATTATAAGAACTTCAGCTTATATAAGTTTTACTGAAAATAATGCAATTTACAAATTATGCTCTCAAAAAGATTTTTGAATTAATTCTAGAATCGTGAAATTGGCTAAGGGGGTAGATGTTGGTTTATGAAGAGGATTTGAAATTGAGGTGAGGTAATTTTTTCTCGAACCTCTATTTTATTTTCGTTTGGATTATTAGGAAAATGAAATCTTATTTTTCTAATATCTTCTTTTTTTTAACTTCATAATGATAAAATTGACTCAATGTATATGTGTAGGAGTAATGAATTTTATCCTCTTACTCCGTAGCATATAATCTTTTTAAATTATCGGGTGCCTATGTTTACGGAACGAAATCTTATTCTCATTGACATATGATCTTTTAAGGATAAAAATTTTATCATGCCAAGTAAGGCATGATGAGGGGAGAAAAGAAAACTAGATTTTTAATTAAAAAACTTTTTGAGAGCAACCTTAATAAATTAGAACGCTGAAAGTAAACATGATTGAATTGTATAGTCATTATTTTCTAACATAATACACGTGCTCCTATCAATGAAAAATTAGAAGTAGTGCCTAAAATGAGTTCGCTATTTTTAACAAAGCCTAATGAATTCTTTAAAACTTAACCCCGAATATTTAAAATTTTCAATTAATAATTAACAAACGAATAACAAACAAAAAATTAATAAAATTCACATATAAATAAACTCAAAACAAAATTTGTGGATGGCAAGAAGATCAAAAAATGGAATATTTTATTTATTAGTTTCAAAACTTTTTTTTGGATGTTTAGAGTTTTTATAATTTTTTTTGTGTTTTTGATCTATTATCTTTTTTTAAAATTTTGTTTTACTCTCTGTTTTTCTTTTATTTTTTTAGCTTATTATCTTTTTTTAGATTTTTAAGTTTTGCGAAAAGTTCGATAAAAAGAGACGTTATTTACAAGAATGTTGGTGAAAAGGAAGGGGAGAGAGAGAAGATAATTTCAAAAATATTTACAAAGAGTTTTACAAAATGAAACTAAATATTTTTGGAATTTTTATTTTATATTTTTTTTGGAATTTTGTAATAAAAAGAAAGGAAAAGAAAAAAAAATGGAATTTTCATTTTTAAATTTTTTTGTTTGTTTTTCATATATGTTTTAAAATTTTTTGGAGTGTAGAAAGTAGAAGTACAGTGCAGAAAATAGAAATTTTTTTGGAATTTTCATTTTTAAATTTTTTTTGTTTTGTTTTGTTGTTATATATTTTTTTTCATATATGTTTTTAGGTTTTTTTGGAGTGTAGAAAGTAGAAGTACAGTGCAAAAAAATAGAAGTGCGAAAAAATAAAGCGAGAAAACACCCTCATACTTAAGTCCAACATTGTCCCCAATGTTGTAACGTAAGAATGTGCAACAAATAGGAAAGGCAATATGTACAAAGAAAATAAAGAGAGGGGGTAGAAACTTCCCTGAAAGGAGGTTGGGAAGGCGCAGTTTATGAACCCTGCATTATTAAGAAAATAGCAAAGAAAAAGTAAACAAATAGCGAAAAAGATAAACATGGGGTGCCTCGCAGTAGCGCATTGTTTATAGTCGTGTAGCTTGACTATTTTGGTGGTTTATATATCGAGGAGGGTTATGGATTCGAAATTACCTCCCACAGGATCGCCTGCTATGTATAATTTTAAGCGATGACCATTCACCTTAAACGAGCCTTTATCCGGGTGGGAGACGAGTACGGTCCCATAAGGCCAAACCTCTTCAACTTTGAAGTGGCCGGACCAATGTGATCTATGTTTCCCGGGGAAAAGTCTAAGTCGTGAATTATATAGAAGGACAAGATCGGCCGGAGAAAAAGTTTTTTGGGTCTTGATTTTTCGATCGTGATAAAACTTAGAATGCTCCTTATAGAACTTATTGCACTCATAAGTGTTTGCACGCCATTCATCGAGCTCATTTAGTTGCAGTTTTCTATTTTGAGCGGTTAAGTTAGCGTCAAGATTTAAGAGTTTTAAAGACCAAACTACGCGATGTTCTAATTCTACGGGGAGATGGCACGCTTTGTCGTAGACTAATCGATACAGCGTACAACCAATTTTGGTTTTGTATGTGGTACGATAAGCGCACAACGCATCGTCGAGTTTGATGGACCAATCTTTCCTATTAAGTCAAACGGTTTTATCTAATATACGCTTAATCTCTCGATTGACTACCTCTACTTGGCCTCTAGTTTGCGGGTGGTAGGGGTGGCAAGTTTGTGCGTGACGTCGTATCTAGCTAACGTCTTAGCCATCTGGCTGTTGCAGAAATGCGTCCCCCTATCGCTTACAATAGTGCGCGGTGTGCCGAAGCGAGAAAATAGTTTTTTAAGAAATGTAACGACGACTCGCGCATCGTTGGTGGAGAGATCTTGCGCTTCTGCCCACCTTGATACGTAGTCGACCGCCACTAAAATATAATTATTTTTGAAAGACGTAGGTAGGGGGCCAACGAAATCTATGCCCCATAAATCGAAGACTTCGCATTCTAAAAACAAATTTTGGGGCATCTCGTGGCGACGAGAGATGTTACCCGACCGCTGACAGTTATCGCATGTGCGCACAAAATTGTGAGCGTCTTTGAATAGAGTGGGCCAAAAGAAGCCCGCCTCCAGCGCCTTCCGTGCGGTCCGGTTAGCTTGATAATGCCCACCAGCCGGACCATCGTGGCAGTGCCTAAGGATTTGCGTGCACTCCACACCCGCAACACATATTCGGACCGCTTGGTCTGCGCAGATACAAAAAAGAAAACGGTCCTCCCAAAAGAAATATTTCAAGTCAAAAGAATTTCTTCTTTTGCTTGCTTGAAAAATCTTTTGGGAGCACCCTCGCAACTAAATAGTTCGCAAAATCTGCGAACCAAGGCGGGGAAGATGAACTAGTAGTTATGGCTAGGAGGCGTTCCTTGGGAAATCTGTCATTTATGTCAGATTCGACGAGGGCTTCCGCATCGGGATTTTCTAAGCGGGAGAGGTGATCGGCGGCTAAATGTTTCGCGCCCCTCTTATCCCGGATCTCTAAATCGAACTCCTGCAAGAGGAGGATCCATCGAAGAAGGCGGGGTTTGGCGTCTGTTTTCACTAACAAATATTTTAAGGCAGAATTGTCTGTAAATACGATAACTTTGGATAGCGTGATATACGAGTGAAACTTATCGAAAACAAAAATGACGGCTAAAAGTTCCTTTTCTGTTGTCGTGTAATTTTCTTGTGCGGAAGTGAGCGTCTTGCTAGCGTAGTAAATGGGATGAAAATATTTGTTTATACATTGGCCAAGAATGGCTCCTACGGCAATATCACTAGCGTCGCACATAATCTCAAACGGAAGGGTCCAATCGGGCGCCACTAAAATAGGTGAATTGATAAGTTTTTGTTTTATAAAATTAAATGCAGACTCGCATTTGCTATCAAAGACAAAATTTGATTCATTTTGCAAGAGGCGAGTAAGCGGTTTTGTTATTTTTGAAAAATCTTGAATAATACGCCTATAAAAGCCCGCGTGGCCTAAGAAACTTCTATTAGATTTAACGTTAGAAGGCGGGGGAAGTTTTTCGATAATTTCAACTTGGCCTTATCGACCTCCATCCCCTCAGACGAAATCATATGACCGAGATCCAAACCTTCTCGAACCATAAAGTTACATTTTTCCCAATTTAAAACAAGATGCGTGTCCTCGCATCCCTGAAGGACACAATCTAAATTACGAAGATAGGACGGGAAAGAGCTTCCAAAAACAGAGAAGTCAACCATAAAGACTTCCATAATGTCTCCTACCAGCTCGCCAAATATTGCAAGAATACATCTTTGGAATGTATCGGGCGCGTTGCAGAAGCCAAATGGCATTCTTCAATATGTGAAGGTACCAAATGGGCAGGTAAAAGTTGTTTTCTCTTGCTCATCGGGGGAAATGGGGATTTGGAAAAACCCTGATAATACATCAAGAAAACAAAAATACGGATGGCCGGACAAACACTCTAGAATTTGGTCTAAGAAAGGTAGTGGGAAATGATCCTTACGGGTGACATCATTTAGTTTTCTATAATTTATGCACACCCACCAACCCGTAACAGTACGAGTTGGGACGAGTTCATTGTGCTCATTCTCCACTACGGTAAGACTGCCCATTTTGGGCACCACGTGAATGGGACTAACCCACGTACTATCCGATATGGGATAAATAATCCCTGCATCTAATATTTAATAATTTCGGCCTTAACGACGTCTTTCATGTTTGGGTTAAGTCGTCACTGCGGCTGAATAGTTTTGCGGCAATTATCGAGAAGGAAAATCTTATCGGTGCAGAAAGACGGGTTAATCTATTTGAGATCAGAAATTTGTCACGCAATTGTGTGGCGATGTTGAAACAAAACTCCCAAAAAATCAGAAGTCTCTGATTCGCTCAAATGCGAAGAAATGATAACAGGAAGGGTATCATATTTTCCCAAAAAGGCATATTTGAGTGAATCGGGTAGGGGTTTGAGTTCAAGGCAGGGAGGTTCTTCTAACGAGGTTTTAATTCCTATGTCTTTCTTACCAATTGGTTCGAAAGGCAAGTCTATAGAGGTATCCTCATCGCATTTAAAATTTTCGAGCGTATAAATATTGTCGTTTAAAAAAGTAGACTCAAAATAGGGGAAGAATAATCTCCGAGATATGTGTCTAAATTATAACAAAAGTCATCTCTCGATGAGGAGTCTCCTATGGAGGGATTAATAGAGAAAGTAAATTCGTCATATCCTACCCGAAGGAGGAGACGACCGTTACTGACATCAATTAATACGCGGGAGGTGGCGAGAAAAGGGCGACCGAGTATAATTGGTACATCGGTGTCCTCCTCGATGTCCAAGATGACGAAGTCTGCCAGAAAGATAAACTTATCAACTCGGACAAGTACGCCCTCCACTACCCCGACGGGAAAATTAACCGAGCGATCCGCTAGTTGGATTCGCATTTTAGTAGGGGCCGGAGTGCGCAAACCTAATTTTTGGATGAGCAAGAACGTCATCAAATTAATTAAAAATAGATTTAAATAACTAGAGATCTACAGTTTCAATTTAATTAAAACGGAAACTTAGCAGTGGAGGTTCCAAAAGAATGAGCTCACCTATCTCTAGGAATTTCGCTCACCTGGACATTAAGACTATTCAACCGGGCTCTCGTCCAACGAAAGATTCCTCTTAATGCCCGCAGTACGCTAAGAACCTCGTTATTGGCTGGGGAACCCAATCCGATAAAGTGAGCGAGCCTCCTCTCTCGAGGGTTAGTGAGGAACTCTCTTTACCCAAGGGTGATCAGTCCATACGCACGGCCTCTCGGCTAGCTAGCGTATTGATAACGAAAATAGAGACCACACATCGATATGTGGTTATACGCGTCGTTAACCTGGGGTAAACCTTAAGTTTTTAATTAAATAGAAAAATAAGACCTTGAGTAATTTAAAACATTTTTTATATCTCAATGCACTTCGATACCGTGGGCTAAAAGCGATTAGCCACTCATCGGAATGAGGATAGCTTATGAGTTTGGTTAGGCGAGCGTTCTAAACTATTCACTGAAGCGTTATAAAGAAAATAAAAAGAAAAGCAAGATAACCTAATTTTAGAAAAGTTACTACAAATAAACGCACTTGCACTCATCCAAACACGTAATAAAGAGATAGAAATAAAACTAAGTTACAAGTAAGATAAAATTGCATAATTGAAACTGCAAGTCCACTCAAACGAGTGGGCATGAAATAAAGGCTGAAAATTTGCAAGTCCTACTCAAATGAGTAGGACTAAAATGAAAGCAAGTCTGACTCAAACAAGAATGCGAAATAAATGCGATTACAAGTCCATCACAAATATTTACAGGGAAATAAAGTCCGACCATTTAACTCCTAGCGAGTAGGCGGAAGATAAAAACCTGCCATTTAACTCATATGAGTAGACGGTAAATAAAAACTAAAAATAACATGTCCTACTCAAACGAGTAGGACGGAAATGAAGTCAGGTCATTTAACTCCTAGCGAGTAGGCGGAAGTAAAAAACAACAAGTCCTACTTAAATAAAATCCAGTCATTTAACACCAATGAGTAGGCAAAAATTAAAAACACACAAGTCCTACTTGAATAAAATCCAGCCATTTAACTCAAATGAGTAGGCAGAAAATAAAAACACACACACTTGCTGAAATTAAAACACACACACACACACACGACAGAAAATGAAATACTCACACTGCAGAAAGTAAATACTCACACTTGCAAATCCTACTCAAATGAGTAGGTGAAAAATCAAAGACATGTCATTTAACTATTAACGAGTAGGCGGAAATAAATGCGCACATGCACACACTCTTCATAATTGGAGAAAGCAATAAACTTACCTCATACACGCACGCACGCAGGCGAAAAAAATTAAGAAAAACAAAGTTATCGAAAAATTAAAACAACTGCATTTCTACTGTTAGAATGTCATAGAAATGCATAAAAAGGCAAAATAAAAATTGTTTGAGCAAAATTTTTTCAAATTAAGGTGAGAAAAGCAAGTGCTTGAAAAATTAAAATGTTTGCATTTTTACCGTTAGATTTTGACAGAAATGCATAAAAACTTGAAATAAAAATTATTTGAGCAAAAATCTTTTTACGTATTTGCTAAAATCAAAGTTGTTGAAAAACTAAAATAACGCTTGATTCATTCTTATATATTTGTAAAAGAGTTTAAAAAGTAGCAGAAAATGAAAATAAAAATCTTAAGTCTGACCAATTTTGATAAGAAAAACGGCTATAGTAACGACTAGAAATTTTGATAAAAATGAAAATTAGGCAAACAACTTTCATTTTAAAGAATAAATTTCACAATTTTAACTCATACACGCACGCACGCAATATGAAAATCAAAACAAAAGTACATAAGATTGATGAAAAGGAGGCCTTCAAAGACATTCCAAAGCTTTGTAAGGATAAGAAAAATAACTATTTTATTAACAAAACAGGTTGATTACAAAAGCATAAACAAACAAACTTCAAAAGGAGGGGGGGAGAATCCTTACATAGCAATACAATATCTCCAAACTGCAGCCCTTACTCATCAAAATGATTCAAAAATTTGGAACCCTTAACTCATACAGCAGCTGCCCTCTTATAGTAAAAAATGTCCAAGTACACGCCCTCCGATATGGGCGTGTCGGGGGGAGCATCAGCACTATTCAACAGCTAATTTCGGTGATCTGACGGCAATTTGACGTTGCGCCGGAAAACGTGGCGGTCACGCCTCACGTCACAGGCATGACGGTGGGCGTGTCAGGGACGTTGAACTGGGTGTCGTCTGCATCGAAAGTCGCTGGCTGCAGTTTGTCGGGCCAGGTGGAGGAGACACGCCCTAGGGCACGGGCGTGACTGGGGGCATGTTGGCTTGGTCGATGATCGTCGACCGAATTGTGTCGAGACTGAAATTGTCGAGCGGAAAATGTTGAGAGCAAGTGACACGGGCGTGTCATGTTGGCTGACACGGGAGTGTCATGTTGGTTGACGATCGTCGAGCGAATTGTGTCGAGACTGAAATTGTCGAGCGGAAAATGTCAAGAGTAAGTGACACGGGCCTGTCAGGTTGGCTAACACAGGTGTGTCATGTTGGTCAACGAACGTCGAGAGAATTTCGTCGAGCGGGATGGACACGGGCTCGGGACACGGGGTGTGTCATCCGACACGGGCGTGTGGCCGGGCGTGTCCAACTGTTTCATCCAAAAATTGCTGATTTCCACGGTTTTTACATGTCACGCCCTTGTCACGGGCATGACCTACAGTACATGGGCGTGACACATGATTTTTCTGGCAAAATTTTGAAAATTTCTGAAAAATAAAATAAACTAAGTTAGCAAAATATATACAATAAAAGGAGCATTTTATTAAAGAAATTGAACCTAAAACAACAAAATAAAACGAAAACTACTTAAATAATTAACATGAAAATAGTTATATTTACAACTCATCAGCACTTCTTGGTCCACTCGAATTTTTGGCCTCCCCTCAGTGTTTTGAAGAAGGTTGAGCACTTCTCCCCGGCCCGGGAGAGGAACCTGCTTAACCCTGTCAGCTTCCCTGTCAATCGTTGCACCTCCTTAGTATTCCGCGACGACCCCAGCTCCATGATAGCCTTGACCTTATCAGGATTTGATTCGACCCCTGCGGGGGTGAGGAGATGACCCAAGAACTTCCCCTACTGGCCCCGAGGTCACACTTTAGGTGGTTCAGCCTCATCTTGTACTTGCGCAGGGTGGTGAAGGTCTCTTCTAGGTCCTGGAGGTGAGAGTCTGCGTCCTGATTCTTGATCATGAGGTCATCCATGTACACCTCTAGGTTCCTTCCCTTCTGTTCCCTGAAGACCCTGTCCATCATTTTTTGGTAGATTGCCCCTATGTTCTTCAGCCCAAATGACATCATTTTATAGCAGTAGCATCCATCCCCCATGATGAATGAGACTTCCTTGATGTCCGTAGGGTGCATCCTAATTTGGTGGTAACCCGAAAACGCATCTAAAAAGCTCATTACAGAAAAACCGATGGATGAGTCAACCAGCGCGTCGATCCGAGACAAGGGATAACAATCCTTATGGTACGATTTATTAAGCAAAGAAAAATCGATACACATATGCCACCAACCGTCTCCTTTTTTAACCATGACTACATTGGAGACCCAGTCGGGGTATTGGATCTCAGATACAAAGCCGGCCTTGAGAGGTTTTGCCACCTCCTCCCTTATGGGCTAGGCCAGCTTGTCCGCAGTGGATCTCTTCTTCTTTTGGATAGGGAGTGTTCCTGGGTCGAGGTTGAGGCGGTGGCAAGCCACATCCATGTCAACCCTTGGCATCTCCGCGGCGCCCCATGCAAAGATGTCGACATTCTTCTGGATGCATGCCAGCATCCTTCCCTAAGCTTCCGGGGTCAGCCCCCCGCTGAAGCGAACCTTCTCCACCTTGCCTCTTAGGGTGAGAACATCCAATCTCAACCACCTCTTCCGTAGCCTCCAGCCTGGACTGCTCCCCCATTCTCCAACGTCCATCTCCTCCGGGACAAGAACCTCCGCCTCTACCTCTTCCTCCATGGCCATCACTTTGGCAAGCTCCTCCTGAACTCCTCCTGCCACCTCTACCTCAGTGTCGCTCTCCACCTCTATCTCCTCCATGCCATCCTCCTGCTCTGCCTCCTCCATCCTCCGCTCCATCTCCTCGGCCCCCTATTGACAAGAGTTGGATTTCACGGTGACGTAGCACTCCCTTGCTACTTTGGGGTCACCCTGGACCCGGACATGGATCCCCTCGGCGTTAAACTTCAAGCATTGGTAGAATGATGAGGTGACATAGCGGAAGACGCAGATGAGGGGCCTCCCGAAGATGGCGATGTACCTCCTGTGGGCATCCATGATGACAAACCTGTAGTTCTAGGACTCCCCCCACCCCCCCCCCCCCCAGGGTGACATGGAGCCGCACACCTCCTTCTACCACCTTCCTCTCCCCAAAAACCAAAATAAGGGCCTATCTGAGGCCAACACCCTCTTCGCCTCCACCTTTACTGCGTCGAATGCCTTCTTAAAGATGGAATTGATGTAGCCTCCGTTATCGATGAGGATCCGGGAGACGGTGAAATTTTCGATGGCTGTCTGGATGACTAGTGCATCGCAGAAGGGATCCTCATGATCTGGCATATCACTCCTTGAGAAGGTAATCTTCATCCCTGGTGGTGTGGTCTGGGAAGTGGAGCCAACGCTCCAATGATACATGGTGTGGAGGCTCTCCCTACGAGAAGCCATAATCCCACCCCCCCCCCCCCCACCATGGATCATTCCGATCCCTCCTCGGGTTCTTGACGTCCACCCAATCTTCACATCGATCCTCCTCCACCTGAGGTAAGACCTCGTCAATCATCACCTCCTGGGGCCCCTATTGCTGTTGCTGCTCCATGTTTCCCCTCATTTCGAGAAACTCTAGGCACGTGGCTGTGCCGTGCCCTTCCGCTTGATGGAAGTCACAGTAGGGAAACTCCACCCTTACTTCTCTCCTTCTCCTCTAGGCTGCTCTCCTCCTCTCCCCCATATCCATGTCCATAGCCTAGTCTTAATTGGGGAGTGGAGGACTTTGTGACTGCCTCCAACCAGAGGGGTGGAATTGATCCTGGCCCCCCTGGTGGTGATACCTTCCTTGGTATCCTCTTCGTGGTCCGTGGTCTTGCCACTCGGGCCTCTATCCCAACTGACGGTCCGGCTCTTAATGCCCCCACCTGTGTTGTTGCTGCCCCTGAAGCTGCCTCTTCTCCCTCTATTGGGGATCGACACTCCTCTCCTCCTACCCCCTTCCTACTCTCGGCTCCTTCTCTTCCTCCGTGGCCCACCTGGCCAGCTTCCGTGTAAACTCTGGATTCGACGCTTCCCCGTCGACTTCCCTCGCCGCCCTCTCCATCAGCTCCTCATAGGAGATGGGGGCACTCTCTTCAGCTCCATCTTGAAGAAACCCTGTTGCAGCACCAGGGTGAAAACCATCATTAGACCATGGCTCAGCATCTCCTAGACCTGGGTGACCTCCTCCTGGAACCGGTTAACATAGCTCCCCAGAGTCTCATTCACTCCCTGCTTGATGTGGAACAGGGACTCCGACTCCTTCTTCCTCCTCTTCGAGGTGGTGAACCTCAATAAGAACCCCCGACGCAGGTCCTCGAAGCAGTAGATGGAGCTGGCCGGCAACTAGTGGAACCACTCCCTCGCCTTCTCCTTGAGGGTCATGGCGAAGAGTCGACACTTGATGCCATCCGACATCTACCGAATCGAAACCACGTCCTTGAACCATTGGATGTGTTGGACCGGGTCCCCCTTCCCGATGTAATAGGACATTTCGGGTTCCCTAAACCCCTCTGGAACCGGGGCAGAAGAAACCAACTCGCTAAAGGGGCTTACCCCCCCTAGGCGAGCTGGCACACTCGTGGCCCCAACATGCCGATCCGACCTCCGCTTGCCGAGCTGGGGAAGAGCATGTTCCCGGGGAGCTCGCATCCCCTTTCTTCCTCAACGACCTCCTTCCCAGCTCGCCTGTCGGGGGCGTCCTCGCCTAGAGATGGGGTGGCTACGATCTCGGCAGCTGGGGTCATGCACTCGGCTAGCGCGTCAAGTGCGAACTTGACGAGGCCGAGCACCTCGTTCCTGAAGTCCTCGAACATTCACACTGTGGCCAGAGGTGGGGGAGGCGAGTCCGACCTGTCAGATCCTTGTCCTCCTGTCATCGAGCTCGCTGAGGATTTTCTATACTTACCACGCTCCACGCTCACCGCACCAAAATGTTGAAACCGAAAACTCGGTCACTTGTGGAGTTCACCATTGGGGAAGGGGTGATCACAACAAAACAACAAAGGAAGCAAAGAAGAACTGACCCAAGGGCTCGGCATGGAGGACCCACCACACACCCGGAAGATCTTAGAGCACTTCCCCTCTTTAGCCAAAGGCTGAGCTAAGGTAACCTCAGAAAGCGCTTAGAAGATTAGGAAATAAGTGGGCACAAGAAGCATGCTTTTTGAGGTACCCCTTGAGTCCTATTTATAGATTTCTGAAATCGGCCTGCAAATAGCCAACCTCCTCTATCCAGAACGGCTATGTGCAGTCCAGGTTGTCCTGCCAATAGCGTAACTTCACTGTTCTGAGAGGTTATGGGCAGGCCAGCTGCGACAAAATGGAAAAAATACCCCGCAGGTCAATGGGCGAGTAGCCATCGGCAGTCTCTACTCGGCAAGGGCGGCGAGCACGGGCACGGACTACCCTGCTAGCGAGCCGCGAGCCCCCTAAACTTTCTGGACTCAGTGAGCCATCTGGAGGTCGGCAAAAAAGGGCGAGAGAGCGACGAACTTTGAGCTCAGTTCGACGAACGTCGAGCTCAATTCGCCGAACACCGAGCTCGCGAGGTTGGCCGAACTCGCATGGCATGCGTCGGGCTCGTCTGGGAGAGCTGGAGGTTGTCGAGCCCCGTCCCCCCTTGGTGTTTGCCCATCTCAGAAAAAAGGGGGGCCGGCCGGTATTCTTTCTGGCGTTCCCACTTGCCAGATACAGGGTTGTACAGTGATGTCACACATGGATTTTTGCTGGATGATGAACTCCTACTGTGCACCATAGATACATTCGATGACTGGTTATGGTGAGCCAAGATATCTCGAGTTTGATTGACCAAATAAGTCAATCTTTCTTGAATTTCCTCATTGGAGCTATCTGAATTATCAGAGGACATTGTATAACTGCGCATACAGATAAATAAAATCATAACAAATTTAATTATAAAACTTAAAGCATCAGAAAAAAATAATTAGACAAATAACAAAGAAAATTCGGCAACCATGGTTAAATGCTTCAGTTTACACTTCTAGCGAAGAAACTTTATACATAGAACAATGTGGAAATGATATACAAAAACTAGTGAAGATTTAAAATTCATCTTTGTTTGTATTGCTAATGAATAATAGCTATTAGTCAGTACATCACTAAAAAAGCATACATCCATATATGAAACAATTATCTGGACATAACAATGAGTTCAAAAAAGACTGATTAGAAATACATTTATTGCATCATAACATGTCACGGGCAGAGTTGCAATATTGATAAACTGCTACAATGCAGTTTTGATAAACTGCAAGCTATCAGACTTTCAAAACTATGACAAAAATCATGTAGAATATAATGTGCAAACAGAGAGTCAATTAGCAAACAATCAAAGGAAACTATTTTGGCAGGAAAACTACCAATAAAAATCAGATTACAATGAAACAAAGAGGTTTAAATACAACAGTACTTCCACTAATTTGACCATATTTTTTTGAAAATTGTATCAAAATTTTGTAATGATTAGCCATGTAAGAACTCAAAATGATGCACTTCAAACAACATGACCAGATGGCTCTATTACTGTTTGTTGTGATTGCATGTGTTGTTATTAGTTTAAACAATAGATAATGAATAGAAGCTAACATATCCATGCTCCCAAGTTAAATAGAAGTTTTGACGGCTTGGGACAACTGCATATCTGCCCTTGGGGGGAGCGGTTCATAGTGTTAAATGTACCAGTATAATACCTAGCACCAATAATCCAACTTGAAACTGTTCTGTTGATATAGAATGACATTTTAGTTCCACAAGGATCATGAATATTCCCTTATAGAGCTGAAAATGAATAACATGTCTCACTTTATAAGCTCGGAATTTTACCAAAAACTTATTTGACAGAAAACAACATATCATATTTGCTCATATAGACCATCTTTATGCTCTAAAACAATCGAGCCACCAACAAACAAACTAAAAAGTGTAGAAAACCGCACCAAAAGAGATAGGAGGGAGAAAGTTATTGGGATCAGCCGAAGAATCGACAATGGAGATCGGGTTCTCTAGCCCTCTTTTATTATAAATAAGGAAAAGTAATAATTATAATAGCCACAAATATAAAATATATGTCTCAAGTTGTTCTACATAATGATAAAAAAATAGATCAACAAACAAAGATACAACCACATTTATGCTCCGCAGATAACTACAACCATCTAACCCATACTGTGTTTTTTTGTATGTCGCGCCTTCAGCCACTTAACTTTGAGCTCCTCCGGAATACTCATGAAGGTATCCATGTTGCTCTTATCTCTAAGAAACAACATGCAGTAGTCATAGTAGTCAAAGTATCTCATAATCTCCGGATATTTTTCAAGCTCTTTAATTGCTTATGGAATGGAAAACAATCCAGAGGAGATTTGTATCTTTGGAGCTTCCTGCATAACACGGCCTATTATACAAGATGTCTCTGCTATGTCCTCCATAGTGGAACTCATTGCTCTCTTTCTTCCAGCAATCTTCTTCTTGCCCTTTTCTTTTATTTTCTTTCTACCTTTCAATGAGTTAGAGGGTCAACTGGAGGTAGTATCAACTCTCATACTTGTTGCATTAGGAGATAAATCTTCAACAGTTCCACCGTCACCATCATTGGACATGTCATGTTCATTAATAGATTTGTGCTCCAGCTTTCGTGAACTCGGGGCCCATGCAAGATCTCCTGTAGCAACTACTTGGATAAACATCTTGTCTAGCTTTTCCTCAAACTCTGGAGTTATACCTGAATAGCGAAACTTCTTTCCTATAGGGACCACCTAAGAGTATATATCAAATTAATCATAATATAATTAAGACATAAAACAACATTTAGAAAAACTTCAAAATAATTAAATTAACCTTCAGTCTTTCGTCTCACCATTCATTAAAAGCATCAATAGTTTTACGTGGGGAATTCCAACCCAAACTAGTCTCTCCCTGTTTCAACTCTCTCCATAACTTCCATTCCTTTTTAACTGGTCTCATTTAATTTTCATTTGTTTTTTATCATAGGATTTCCTCGTTTGTTCGCTAAATTTATTCATCAGATTATTCTAGCTGTCTTTGCTAAAATGTGTTGTTGGTCTATTCAACAACTCAATTTCTTTGATACACAAATCACAAAATAACAAAACATCATTATGTTCCCATGTTGCGGAGATTCCATTTTCTTTGTGTTTATCCATTCTGCAGAACTAGAAAAACGTTGAAATAAATAAATTCATCACTCATGCACATGAACCCAAATAATTTCTATGACATAAACACATTACACAAGCACATATATAAGCAACGCAAAAATATTGTGTTGCTTATATGCCTGCTTGTGCAATGAAAACAAGCACAAATTAATTTACACAAGCACACAAATAATTTTTAAGACATGTCACTACTTTTGTACCCATGGGACAAATTAATTTATCTGCATATACTCTATCCACCTACTCTTGACGACACCATTTCTCCCACCTGCACTTTATATATGAAACAGGGTATGTAATGAAAACAATGAAGGAATGAGAAAATCTTTTGTTTTGGCATTTTCTCTGGGTTTTTTTATTCCTTGTTGCTCTGCATATTTTTATCTCCAAAATCAACATTTTTAAAGAAGTCTAACAGAGCTTCATCGTCTGATTTCAAAAGTCCTCATCCCCTATCTTTGATGAGAGAAATACAAATATTCGAGCATGCAGACGAATATGCTCTTTGTTTATCACGGCCTTTGGGAGCTCGTTGTCGATGGTCCTTAAGTTCTAATGTTCTTTAAAGGGTCTGAGTCCAGCAAGTACAACAAGGAATCTGAATTTGTATCACTAAGGATGGCAAAAGAAGTGACAATGAAAAAAAAGTTAGAGCATTGCTCCTCATTCAGCAAGGAGTTTTTGAAGTTGTGTTCCCCAAAACTATTGCAGCCCAAAATGTTAAACATGCCCTGCACATCCTCAAACTTGAATATCAAGGATTCGTTAAGGTAATAGCATTAAAACTCCAAGTTTTATGAAAAAAATTGTGATGCTTTTAATGAAAACAAGGGAACATTGGATGAGTTCTTAGTAAGAACTGTAGGAATTGTAAAACTCCAAGTCTTATGAAAATTCTGAGAGCCCGTTGAATTTGTAGAAAGAAGCTTACCTCGTGCAATGATGAATCAAAATGCAATAGAATCACATTCCAAAGGGTAATACCTAGATCTGGAATAGGATGAGGCATTTATGAAATGAGAAACAAAAAATGGAGAAAAAACCTAGATCTAAAATGGGAGAAACGAAACCACAACAAAAAAATGTAGAAAATGAGAAACAAAATTAGATCTATAGAAAGAGGAAAAAGCATTTCTGGAATCGGAAAACTCAAAAAAAAGTCCCAAATCTGATGAAATTCCAAAAATTGGAAAGAAACGGAGGAGGAAATGACGGATTCATACCTTCGAATCGAAATCTAGAAGGAAATCGACAAACAAGAATATCACCGGCAGGGTTGCGAACTCTTAGGAGAGTGACGGCCGGCGGGGTTACGAACTTAGAGAGCAGCGACCGGCGGGGTTGCGAACTTAGGAGAGCGGCAGCCGACGGGGTTGCAAACTCAGGAGAGCAGCGGCCGGCGAAGTTGCGAACTCACGAGAGCAGTGGTCGGCGGACTTGCGAACTCAGGAAGCACGCGATCGGGAAATCAGGGGGCAAGAGAGAAAATAAAACGCAGCTGGACTGGTGCTATCTGTTGCTAATGTTTACCGGGACAACAGTTATGTGTGTGTGTGTGTGTGTGTGTGTGTGTGTGTGTGTGTGTGTGTGTGTGTGTGTGTGTGTGTGTGTGTATTTGTTTTTGGCGGAAGAAAGAGATGGAGTTTGTGGTTGCCATTTAATGTGGGGCCACGTGTTAGTTTCTTATTAGTTGTACTAGCTTATATAAAGGCATGTATGTAGTTAATTTTAAGCTTGCTGAACAGAGAATATTGTTGCCCTTCCTTCTTCCCTTTTCCCGGGTGAAGTGCAGTAGCGCTGGAGTGTGTTTTGGGAGGTTAATCACATGTCTTGGAACCACCTGCTGGTGCACCCGCCTGGGAATGGTCGTCGAAGCAGCTTGCAAGAAGCTTCAACTTGCGGCTTTTGCCAGCGGTTCTCTTGCCTGACTGGCTCCGCGTATCTCCAGAAGGACTCGACTGGACAGAGCCGTCTCGATAGTGGTTCTCACCCACACCCAACTAGCAGGGTGGTCTCATCTTACTGCATCTCACTGTTTGTGAAAAGGTGCTCTCGCCGGCAGTGAGGTGGCGATTTTGTCGGGCCTCAAATGTGGATCCCGCAGCTTCGCTAGTGGTGATCTCGCCGGCAGGGGGAAGGTCCATCTCGGCGGCAGAGAAACAACGCATCTCTCTGAGGAGGGTTCTCGCCCGAATATTGATATAAAGTGATAGAGTTGGTTGTATTGTGTTTGTGAGTCAAGCAAGTAGTTCCCAAGTTAAGTTTGTGTGCCTATCCACGTTTCCAACAACTGGTATCAGAGCCAGGTTCGACCCTTGGAAGTCGCTCAAAAGTTTTAGTGACTAAAGGTGATGGAGATGGGAAGTGTCATGTCGGGGCAAGTCTCCAAGTTGACAATGACAAATTATGAAAACTGGAGTACCCAGATGAGGGTGTTATTCACCTCGAAGGAGTTGTGGGAGATATTCGAGGACGGCTATGAGGAGCTTACTGCAGAAATAGAGGCAACGTTGACTAACACATAAAGGACGGCATTGAGAGCGGCTTTGTTCTTGCTATACCAAGGTGTAGATGAGGCGACGTTTGAGAAAATCTCAGACGTGATAAGTTCAAAGGAGGCATGGTAGGTATTGCAATGCTCCATGCAAGGAGTTGATAAGGCCAAGAAGGTAAAGCTGCAGTCCCTTCGAGCTGAGTATGAAGTGTTGGAGATGTAGAGTTCTAAGAAGGTTGGGGATTATGTGACACGTCTGCGGATGCTCACAAATGAGATGAAACACAACGGAGATACGATAGATGATGTGAACCTCATGGAGAAGCTCTTGTGATCTATGTCAAAGAAGTTCTTTCACATTGTGGTGGCGATTGAAGAATCAAAGGATCTCACCCAGATGCACGTGGATGATCTTGTTAGATCCATACAAGCCCATGAGTACCGCATACTGCAAGAAGAAGAAGAGTCGAGTGGCTTGGGTAAAACACTCCGGACTCAGTTGAATTTTGGAGAGAGCTCTGGAAGAGGAGGAGGACAGTGAGGCCGAGGTTACTGAGGAAGTGGTAGATGAAGAAGAGGAGGAAGAGACCAATGAAGAAATCATTGTCACCAGAGAGAGGTGGATAAACCTCACGGAGGAAGGCATGAAGGAAGAGGAAGAGGAAGAGGCCGAGGTGATATGTCCCAAGTACATTGTTACAACTATAACTGTTTTGGGCATATGAGCTATGACTACTGGGCTCCGAGGAAGAGAGAAGAGACCAACCACTATGCAGAAGCAAGAAACACGGGTGGTGATCCAATGATGTTCTTGACTTACAGAGGAGCTGAAGGAGGAAGAAATGAGGTGTGGTACTTGGACATAGGAGCAAGCAACCACATGTGTGGAGAGAAAGATTTGTTCACCAACCTTGAGCCAAATATTAGTGAGGTCAGTTTTGGAGATGCTTGGAAGTCTGGGTAGAAGGAAGAGGGTTGATAGGGGTCACCCTAAATGGCGAGAAGGTGCACCTCAACAATGTGTTCTATGTTACAGGCTTGAAGAGTAACATCTTAAGCCTTGGGCAGCTGGTGGAGAAAGGCTACTGTGTTCAGTTTAAGGATGGCTCATTGGTCATGAAGGATCATCGAGTAAGAGTGGTAGTGAAGGTGAAGATGACGACGAATCATCTATTTACGCTAAGGATGGATGCCGAGGATATGGTGTGCCTTTCAAGAACTGAGGAAGAAGAAGAAGCGTGGTTGTGGTATCACAGGATGGGTCATTAGGGCTTCACTGGCTTGAAGCTCTTATCTCATTCCAGGATGGTGGAAGGTTTGCATGATCTCACCACCAAAGAAGATCTATGGGGCGTGCACAAAGGGAAAGCAGAAGCGACAAATGTTCGAAGGTTTCAAATCTCGAAGAGCAAGGAGGCAGCTTGAACTAGTTCACTCGGACAATGCTGGTCCGTTTGATACTACCTCAGTTGGCGGGTGCAAGTACTATATCACCTTCACAGATGACTTCAGTCGGAAGTGTTGGGTGTATTTTTTGAAGGAGAAATCTGAGACCCTTGACAGGTTTAAGTAGTTCAAGGTGATGACAGAGAAGGAGAGTGGACAACCCCTAAAGGTGTTGAGGTCAGATAGGGGTGGAGTCTACACCTCTAGGCTATTTGATGATTTCTGTAGAGTGTGGGATATCTCATCAGTTGACAGCGGCATATTCACCCCAGCAGAATGGAGTCGCAAAGTGGAAAAATTTGACCATCATGAACATGGCGAGAAGTATGGTGAAGGGCAAGGGATTACCAAAACTGTTCTCGGTGGAAGCGATGCATGATGAGTCCGATTTATATAAGGTTTTTCGGACTCATCTGGGCTAGTTTTCACGCATTTGCACTTCACTTTTAGTTCTATATCGTTCATATTTCATCTTGTCTTTATTTCCATAGGAAGTGCACACTTAGGCTCGTGGTTGTGTATTTTTGTACTTTTAATGTTTGTACTCCTTTTTGTTATTGTCTGGAATGTCTGCACAGATTAGTGATGGTTTTTCCTTTCGATACAGGGGTCGTGTGCGTGTTCCGGGATGGTTGTGAAACAGGAATACTGCGCACGATCATGGGATCTAATGCACACGACCACTGGTCGTGCACCCCCGATCGTGCGCACTACTCTTTGTTTTCCCGAATCAGCCTGGGGTAAGCGCACGACCACTGGACATATTGCGCATGACCACCGGTCGTGCGCCACTGATCGTGTGCATTGATTCCTCTTTTCTGGAGTCCTGTCTGGGTAATCGCACGATCATTGGACTTAGTGCGCACGACCACTGGTCGTGCGCCACTACTCGTGCGCAGTATCCCAGTTCTTCTTCCTGATATTCCATGCCAGTGCGCACGAGCATAGGACATAGTGCGCACGACCACTGGTCGTGCGCCCGTGATCGTGCGCATTGTTCATTTCTGCTTTTGTATAAATAATGCAGGTCTCTCCCTAATCCGGAGATCCGCAGATCGCCCATTTCCTCCACCGTTTTCCGCCTTCTCCGTCGTTACCCTTCATCTTCCTCCCTAGGAAGGTGCTCCGGGCAACCTTTCACCGCCAAATCAAAGCTGGAGCTTCCTCTCGGCCTTCTCCTTCATCCGTGAGCTTCAAGTAGAGTTTTGACGTCATAGCCATCAAGCAAAGGAAAGCTAGCAAACTTCGTCCGCTATCATTAGACGAAGAAGACGGGCCATTGGAAGGTGGTGACAGCCCTTCTCTACCCCGGAAGCAGTTGAGGACCGAGCTTGGATGTGGAATGACAACCCGACGATTCCAACCGTGAATCCTCAGCAAGACTTCGGATTCGGTCGATCTCTTGACTTGTACTTGCTTTATTGTTGAATATTGGTGTTTAACTTTATTTATATTGATGAAGTATGCTTAGTTTGTAAACGTTGTGTACAATTATGTCTATGTGATTGTATGTTTTCGTTATATTTGCTTGAGTTGCGCCATATATCCATCCACCACCATCCACCCTTGCCGCACTAGCAATTGCTAGTGGCGTGCGTTGCGAAGAGGTGCTTACGACCCTCATCCCGCCATTCTCACCACCTCATCCACGAGCTTACTCTTCCATCCGCCTAGCGATTCGGTGCATAGCGGCCCGACTAGTCTTCCATCCCGCCTGGCGAAGCATCGCATAGCGGCGTTGCATAGGATTAGTTGATAGTGTTTTATTTTCTTTGTCCGCAATATCAAAAACCCCCTTAGTTAGCTCCGACCTGAGGACTTCAATCTCAAGTCCTCCTCGAAATTAACTCCACCTTACTGTGTTCCTTATGAGATCGATACTTGGGAAAACCCCCATTTTATATTACTTGTGCGACCGGTTCACTGCCGTGATTTTAAGCATCAAGTTTTTGGCGTCGTTTCCGGGAAACACAGTCGTGTGAGTTTTTGTAGAGGAAGATAAGAGATAGAAGCTATTTTTCATTTGTTCATATCACTTTCTTCTTTGTTTTAGTTTTTAGCATTTGTGTTTGTTTTTCCTTGTTCCTATTCTAGTTTTAATTTTTCTGTAGCAGGCTGTCCTATTATTTTATCTGTGGTGTGTAGTTAATTTTTGCTTAGAATATTTCTGTGGTGAATTCTTTCTTGTTGCACCATGTATTCTTATTCGAATATCCGTTGCCGATGGTGCGGGGATTATAGGCATGGTAGTGATGAGTGCCCCACTGAAGAATGGGAGCATAATTCTCGTGGTTCTGTGTATGGAGCACCGTCTTCTTATGGTACTTCATACACCCAACCCAGGTCTTATGGTCACTCCTCTTCTACGCCTTCATCTTTTTCTTATTCCTCTCTGGTCCCACCTGTACCGAGGAGTAATGGAAAACGATGTTTGTGTTGTCGTAGCACCGACCACGTGTTGAAAGATTGCGCAGAATTTCAGCGCCAGTTGGAGGAGGATGATGAACCGGGTATCCGATTCATTCCATCCACCTCTCAATCGGCAGCCCCTTCTGATTCTGATGATATCTTCGGAGCACCACCTTGTCTATGGGGGACTGCTGCGGATATACCCATCAGACTTTCTGCTGATCGGTGTGACGACATTGTGGCACCGTCTCTCCCCATGCACTCTTCCCCTGTTGTTGATTCACCCCCGGAGGAACCTACACATATTTTCTCTGATGCTATTGTTCCTCCGCCTTCTTTGCAAGAATTATTTATCCCTATTTTTAGTGAGTCGGTTGATGATGTTCGGCCGGATTGTGATTCTGAGCCTGAGGATGTGCCCATGTTTGACGAGGATATTATTTTCATTAATGGACAGTATTACGTCTTGGAACATGTGGATGCACCGAGGTGTGTTGATGAGGATATCCTCTTTGTTGAGGAAGTTTCCACTTCCTTGATGGATGAGGAGGTCCAAACCACCACCGAGGACCTCGAGCTCGCGGATTCCCCTCGCCATGACTCATATGACGCCGTCGATGATCTATGTAGGGATCCTGTTTGGAGTGCGATCGGGACCACTCCCCCTATTTCTGATTCTTTTAGTTATTCATCTCCTATATTCTTGATCCCCCTTCTTTATCTGAGCCTGGGCGGGTTGAGTCTCTGCAGGACCTTCAGGAGGACTTGGTGCTTTCAGCTCGAGTCATCGATGGTAGCATCCTCTCTCATGAGGAGGTTGATTCCTCCTCTGTTGAGAAAACTCCATTGATTGCTTTCTCCTCCTGCCTTCTCCCTGTAGTAGACGATACCTTGCTAGGCAAGGATGTGTTTTGTGGTGAGAAGAGTGAGGACTAGCGCTCCTTCTCTTCTTACTTCCTATTTCCTCTACCTGTGTTGGGCAGGTATTACTATTTAGGTAGAGGGGTAACTGTTCTATCACCGTATCTGTACCCGTTACCGAAACGGATATTGGAACAGTTACCTGTGCGCTTTTTTATTTCATAGGCCTATAAGCTAGAACTGTTTAGAATTTAATAAGTCGTGCTGGGATGACAATAATCCCAGTACTTATCTTTTATTTCCTGCATTTTTATTTTCATGTCTATTTTATTTTAGCATTTCTTTTTGTATATTTTTCTTTTGTTTTTGCGGAGCTCACCCCTGCAGGTATTCATAGCAAATCGCATTGGCGGGGTTCTGATTCTTCGTTTGGCGGGCCTGCTTTTGTTTCCACGCGTCTTCTGGTATGCTCACTAGCTGAGCATGGGGTAAACTCTTCCCTTAGCTCTTTATGATTTTAATTTCTCTATCTTATGATTTGTTGCTTAGTTTAAGTCTGGGGGAGAGATTTGTTACCTATTGCACTTACAAATTTCTTGTGCATACTAGAAGCTTTCTTGTTATATTTTGATTAGTTCATTGCATCACACACCACTGCACCCACATGAGCGCGTGCTTAGCTGTTAGTGTGCCGCGAGTTAAACCTATTTCTTCGTTAGATTTGGGAAAAATATGGTGCTGGCTTAGGATTGTGAGACGTAGTAAAATGTTGGCCTTGTTGTGTTTCTAGTCAACTGCTCTCATGCCGTGTAGAAATTCGAGTAGATTTAATTTTTCTGGATGCTTTTAGTTTTATATTTTTCTAACTGTGTAAATACTTTTTATTCTACTCAAAAGTTGGTGAATCCGGTGTGAATCCGACGGTAGCTTAGGGATGTGTGTAGACGGCCATTAGATTCGTATTGCTCGAGTCGGGAGGATGGATAGTCTTTCTCGTTGGCTAAGAACTTGTCCCAAGCTATTCTTGAAGCATGGGTATAGGTTTGTCATGCATGAGTGTGATGTAGGCCATCATTTTGGCCCGGTTGAGCTTTGTACCGTTCCTAACGTCTTATCCTCGCTAGCCCTGTTGTGCATACCCCTCCTTTTGATTCAGCTCCACCATGATTTCACCAAAGCCTCATAGCCGATCCTAGTCGCACACCCAAGTTGAGCTTTAGTGTTTATATTTTAGTGTTGGGGTGTGATGTGGTGATTTAACTTGTGATTATGTGGATGTGCTCCAATGTTATGTGCTGAATTATGAAAATAAAATGAAGAAAAAGAAAAAGAAAAAAAAATATTTGTAAAGAAAAAGAAAAAAAAATTTGAAAAGAAAAAGTTTTAATTGAAAATCATTTTGGAAATATGATTATATTTGGAGTAGGCGGTGCACACACCCATATGTTAAAAGATAAGTTTGGGGGTGTGGTGTACCCGCATGTATTTTGGTTAGCTGATGGATTCTTTATTTACTAGCTCATTTGGGTTAGGTGCATAGCTTTCTTGTTTATCCTTGTTTACCTCACCAAAACCCAAGCCCCATCTCTTCACCTAAAGTCCTACTGATTCGTGTGTGAACCAAACCAGTGCCGTGGAGAGAATGCGAAAGGGCTAGCATATGGTCACCGACATTAGTGGATTCCTTTGGAGGTTATCCCGAGCCCCGATCTTTGGCAATGCTCGCCTAGCGATTAGTCTACTTTCTCCCTACGCATGACCGGATGATTCACCGTGATTCCATTTTTGAGTAGTAATATAATTTTGAAACCCATTGTGAAAAATATAAACTTTTCTGCATACTTAGAAATTTTCTCTATTGTATTTTTACGCACGTGAGCATGCGACTTCGCATGTTACTTCGTTTCGCAATTTCTTTGTTAGCTAGTAATTTTCCCTATCTGCTTAGATTTTGTTTGCTCGGGACGCGCAAACAGTTAAGTCTGGGGGTGTGATGAGTCCGATTTATATAGGGTTTTTCGGACTCATCTGGGCTAGTTTTCACGCATTTGCACTTCACTTTTAGTTCTATATCGTTCATATTTCATCTTGTCTTTATTTCCATAGGAAGTGCACACTTAGGCCCGTGGTTGTGTATTTTTGTACTTTTAATGTTTGTACTCCTTTTTGTTATTGTCTGAAATGTCTGCACAGATTAGTGATGGTTTTTCCTTTTGATACAGGGGTCGTGTGCGTGTTCCGGGATGGTTGTGAAACAGGAATACTGCGCACGATCATGGGATCTAATGCGCACGACCACTGGTCGTGCGCCCCCGATCGTGCACACTACTCTTTGTTTTCCCGAATCAGCCTGGGGTAAGCGCACGACCACTGGACATATTACGCACGACCACCGGTCGTGCGCCACTGATCGTGTGCATTGATTCCTCTTTTCTGGAGTCCTGTCTGGGTAATCGCACGATCATTGAACTTAGTGCGCACGACCACTGGTCGTGTGCCACTACTCGTGCGCAGTATCCCAGTTCTTCTTCCTGATATTCCATGCCAGTGCGCACGAGCATAGGACATAGTGTGCACGACCACTGGTTATGCGCCCGTGATCGTGCGCATTGTTCATTTCTGCTTTTGTATAAATAGTGGAGGTCTCGCCCTAATCCGGAGATCCGCAGATCGCCCATTTCCTCCGCCGTTTTTCGCCTTCTCCGCCGTTCCCCTTCATCTTCCACCCTAGGGAGGTGCTCCGGGCAAGCTTTCACCGCCAAATCCAAGCCGGAGCTTCCTCTCGGCCTTCTCCTTCATCCGTGAGCTTCAAGTAGAGTTTTGACGCCATAGCCATCAAGCAAAGGAAAGCTAGCAAACTTCGTCCGCTATCGTGAGATGAAGAAGACAGGCCATTGGAAGGTGGTGACAGCCCTTCTCTACCCCGGAAGCAGTTGAGGACCAAGCTTGGATGCGGAATGACAACCAGACGATTCCAACCGTGAATCCTCAGCAAGACTTCGGATTCGGTCGATCTCTTGACTTGTACTTGCTTTATTGTTGAATATTGGTGTTTAAATTTATTTATATTGATGAAGTATGCTTAGTTTGTAAACGTTGTGTACAATTATGTCTATGTGATTGTATGTTTCGTTATATTTGCTTGAGTTGCGTCATATATCCATCCACCACCATCCACCCTTACCGCACTAGCAATTGCTAGTGGCGTGCGTTGCGAAGAGGTGCTTACGACCCTCATCCCGCCATTCTCACCACCTCATTCGCGAGCCTACTCTTCCATCTGCCTAGCGATTCGGTGCATAGCGGCCCGACTAGTCTTCCATCCCGCCTAGCGAAGCATCGCATAGCGGCGTTGCATAGGATTAGTTGATAGTGTTTTATTTTCTTTGTCCGCAATATCAAAAACCCCCTTAGTTAGCTCCGACCTGAGGACTTCAATCTCAAGTCCTTCTCAAAATTAACTCTACCTTACTGTGTTCCTTGTGAGATCGATACTTGAGAAAACCCCCATTTTATATTACTTGTGCGACCGGTTCACTGCCGTGATTTTAAGCATCAATGCAGTGTGTTGTGTACTTGCTTAATAGGTGCCCAATGAAGAGCGTGAAGTTCATGACTCTATTTGAAGCTTGGAGTGGATGGAAGCTGAGTGTTAAACACTTGAGATTCTTTGGGTGCGTGGCTTATGCACATGTCCCAAACAAGAGGAGGAAAAAACTTGATCACAAGAGCGAGAAGTGCATCTTTGTGGGCTACACTCCGATGAGCAAGGCTTACAAGTTGTACAATCCAATGATGGAGAAGGCAATAATCTCAAGAGACGTTGTGTTTGAGGAGGATAGCTGCTGGAGCTGGGATGAGAAGGTGAGAAGCATCAAGGGAATGTTCTTCGATGATGATGAAGAGGAAGGTGGTCACAAAGTAGAAGACGAGGTTGCTGGAGCTGAGCCACCATCACCACCAAGTGGAGAGTCAGGGGTAGCTTCTACTTTCTACTCGAGTGGAGCAAGCACAAGTGTAGGCGGTTGTAGTGGAGCGAGCACTAGCAGGGGCAAGGCTGATCGTCCTCAACCTAGGATGAGGAGGTTGGAGGAGATCTACATGGAGACGACACCAACTCTTAATAATTTTTCTTTATATTGTCTCTTAGCAGATTGCGAACCGCACTCGTATGATGATGATGCCCAAGAGAAGATGTGGAGGAAGGCGATGGATGAGGAGATAGTGTCCATCAAAAGGAAGGATACCTGGAAGATGGTCGATCCACCAACCGGCCATAAACCCCTCCGGGTGAAGTGGGTCGACAAAGTGAAGAGAAAAAAGAATGGAGAAGTGGAGAAGCACAAGGTGAGACTCATCATGAAGGGCTACAGGCAAGTCAAAGGAGTGGACTACGACGAGTTCTTTTCTCCAGTGGCACGGATTGACACCATCAAGTTAATCATCGCACTAGAAGCTCACTATGGATGGAAGATTTTCCAGATGAATGTTGTGTCCGCTTATCTGAATGGCTACTTGGAGGAAGATGTGTACATCGAGCATCCTCCTAGATATGTTGTGAAAGGCCTAGAGAGGAAGGTGTGTAAATTGGAGAAAGTACTGTATGGGCTGAAGCAAGGAGCTTGCACTTGGAATGGAAGGTTAGATACATACCTCCAGAAGCACAGCTATAGGAAGTTTCCTTGCGAGTATGCTCTCTACACGAAAGTGGAGAAGAATGGTTATATGATACATATATTTCTATACGTAGACGATATGATATTCACAGGCAACAATCCTATCATGTTCGAGGAGTTCAAGAGGACGATGAAGAAGGAGTTTGAGATGACCGATTGGCGAGAGCTCAACTACTTCCTAAGTGTGGAGATATAACAGAGTGAAGATGGTATCTTCATGTAACAGAAGAAGTATGCATATGAGATCTTGAAGAAGTTCAGGATGGAGGATAACAAGGCTATCTCCACTCCCGCTGATAGAGGATTGAAATTAAGGAATGACTCAAAGGAGGGAACAGTCGACTCCACATTATTCAAGAGCTTGGTCGAAAGTCTACGCTACCTGACTTTCACCGGGCCTGATATCATGTACGCTATTGGAGTGGTGAGCAGGTATATGGAGGAGCCGAAGAAGGACCATTTCTCGAAGGCGAAGAGGATTCTAAGATATGTGAATGGGACGAGATGTCATTGCCTAAAGTACTCTACAGGAGATGAGTTGAAGTTGGTTGGATACTCAGACAGTGACTACGATGGAGATGTGAATGATCGAAAGAGCACCTCTGGGTATGCTTTCCATGTGGGAACGGGTGTGTTCTAGTGGAGCTCGAAGAAGCAGACAATGATTACCCGGTCCTCGTGTGAAGTTAAGTATATCGCAGCGGCGGCCTGTACCTGTCAGGCGATTTGGCTGAGGAACCTCTTATAGGAGCTGCATCATTAACAGTAGGGACCTATGACTATGTATGTGGACATGTCTGCAATTCAGCTTGCGAAGAATCCTCTACTGCATGGACGCAGCAAGCATATTGAGACAAAGTACCACTTCCTTCGTGAGCAGGTGGAGCAGAAGACAGTTGAGGTTATGTATTGCCCCACTGGAGAGCAGATCGCGGATATCTCCACAAAGACTTTGAAAGTGGAGACATTTCTAAAGCTTAAAGGCAAAATCGGCATAGGCTGCCAAGTTTGAGGGGGAGTTTGTTGGTAATGTTGACCGGTTCAACATTTATATATGTGTGTGTGTGTGTGTGTGTGTGTGTGTGTGTGTGTGTGTGTGTGTGTGTGTGTGTTTGTTTGTTTGTTTTTGGCGGAAGAGAGAGATGGAATTTGTGGCTGACATTTAATGCGGGGCCATGTGTGTGTGTTTGTTATTGGCGGAAGAGAGAGATGGAGTTTGTGGTTAACATTTAATGTGGGGCCACGTGTTAGTTTCTTATTGGTTGTACTAGCATATATAAAGGCAAGTATGTAATTCATTTTAAGCTTGCTGAATAGAGAATTTTGTTTCCCTTCCTTCTTCCCATTTCCAGGGTGAAGCGCAGTAGTGCTGGAGTGTGTTTTGGGAGGTTAATCATGTGTCTTGGAAGCGCCCGCCACTGCACCCGCCTGGGACTGTTCGCCGGAGCAGCTCGCAAGAAGCTTCCACTCGCGGCTGTTGCAAGCGGTTCCCTCGCCTGAGTGGCCCGGCGTATCGTCAGAAGGTCTCGCCTGGACAGAGCCGTCTCGGCAGTGGCTCTCGCAGACACCCAACTCGCAGGGTCGTCTCGCCTTGCTGCATCTCGCCGTTTGCAAGAAGGTGCTCTCGCCGGCAGTGAGGAGGCGATCTCGCCGGGCCTCAAATGTGGATCTCGCAGCTCGCCTGGTGGTGGTCTCGCCGGCAGGGTGGAAGGTCCATATCTGCGGCAGAGAAACGGCGCATCTCGCCGGGGAGGGTTCTCACCCGAATTTTGATATAAAGTGATAGAGTTGGTTGTATCGTGTTTGTGAGTCAAGCAAGTAGTTCCCAAGTTAAGTGTGTGTGCCTATCCACAATTCCAACACTATCCCATGACTTTTCAAATAGACCGGTAAAAGTGTTTTTTGACTAGTTATTTTTGACCGGCAGATAAAACAAACAACTTAATTAGCAGGATGGAGTTTTAGAGAAAATAATAATGAAGTGAAAAGACTTCTCAAACAGGACCTAAACAGCTTTATTATTGCATTTGCTGATGGAAGAATGATTTTACATCAGCCAATGGGAGTAATGAATAATAATAATATGATGAAAAATAACACGTTTTCTTTCTATTTTGTATCATAACAGCCAACCAAAGTTAAAACCAGAGAATTTGATCCAAGTAAAATAATATTAATTAATGAAAATATATTTCCACCAACTAATTCAGTGTAGGCATCACCAACCCCGAATTATTTTTAAATTAAATAAAAAAATGAAAAATAACAATCCAATTTATCCAACAGTCCTCTTCAAGCGACTTCACTGCTATGCTGCTGGTGCTACTTGTAAAGTGGGAAAAACAGGAAGGTAGTAGTTGGGTTCCAGCATTTCGCGAAGAACTTGTACAGCTGCCCTTCCATTGTTGAAGTTGTAGATTACCATGTCATTATCCCAGCATCCGCGGTAGTAAGGTCTGAATGGGTCGAACCGCATTCCGGCTTCATCAACCCACGCGATGGACCGGACGCAGCAACTTCCATTCCAGAACATGAACATGCGCCTGAAGTCCACGATGTACCTATTCTCCCTTACCCTCACCATTATTACTGATTCCTTCGCTTCAAAGTGTTTTTTTGAAGGTATTCACCAAAGGAGGTCACCTCGAAGTTTACGCCTTTGTACGGCAAAGAAAACGTCAGGGGGGCCATGTCTTCGGCTAGGTTGCATGCCATTGTTAAAATGTGTTTGAGCGAAGTTGTATGCGCTTATAGCTTGGAATGTAATAAACCTGTGTTCATTATGTATTTATTAATATACATATGTAGTTTGATTCAGTGAATATACACATGTAATGATGGTGGAATTGATGCATGCATTTGCATATGATCATGAAAAATGATCTTATTCATCAATATGATCTTTTTGCAGCCGCAGGAGGCCGGTTTCCCATGATGCGGCTGTTTAGGGCTAGGCTGGAATCCCGGTTTTGTAGGTAGCCGGAATTGGCCAGAGTTGCTGGATCTCGGGCTTGGTGGGACTTGATGGTGCATCTCGCCTAGAAGCTCGGTCAGGTTTTAATGTTTTGATGGAGGGCGTCCATTATCCTGTTATAGGCCGACGTTTATACATGACAACTATTTCGGATAAGAGTGACTTTCCTTCTCCGTTCGGTTTCACTTTAAGATCCCTTGTTCCAGCCACCTATGGAAGGGTTTGTACAATGTTCACTAGAGAAGACATTGCCAAGGTTGCAACCCCCTTGGTCATACTCGGGTGGCAAAATGTGATTATGGACGGCCTTGTTGGAAATAAAATTAAATAAGAGATATAAAGATTGGGAAAGGTCGGGCGGTACTACCACATTTGTTTTGATTAACAATGGTGTTACATCTGTAAAATTTTTGGATCTTGTAATTAGCAGGAGTTATATCAACTAAAAGTTAGATAACAGCCAAAGACACATGCAACAACAAGAGTTCTTTATTGATGATATCAGTCTTCTTATAAAGCGAGACATACATGACGAGACATGATTTCGCCAGTATGTAAAGCCAACAGAACAAAAAAACACAAGAAGATAACTGTGGCCTGGAATACAGCGTGTCGAGACCGCCACAGACCGCGACTGCAGTCCGTCAGACCTCCGAGATCGGCACACTGCACTAGCCGCTCGAACACGAACACAGTCCGCAACCTTCAGAATCAGGCCGCCGCTTCAGAACTACTCTCCACAGATTGCTATCCGCGAACTTCCCCAAGTCGCCAGCTAGAAGAAGTGTTGCTTGGTCCTATCTGCACAACCTGTACAGACAAATTACTTCAGCAAGTCGCACGGTTAGAAAAAATCAGTCCGCAGATTCCAACGCGAGTTTGTGCTTACTGTTCTTCGATGATTATGTTGTCACCGAGGGGTCCTATATATAGGTACGGAGAGAGATGTGGTCTCCGCCCTAACTGATAGGAACACCTCCCCCAGCCCGCAATCCGCCTTCACCAGTCCGCCCGGTCCGCGTGGACATGGTCGAAGTTTCAGACTTGCTTCTAGAGGTCTATAACTGATTTTCCCCCCTTCCATGCCAAATCGTTGCACGATCCTCTTTGCATAGCCAGTCTGGGACACAAGCACTCCGTTCTCCCGCCTTTGTACCTCGAGTCCAAGGAAATGGTGGAGCTCACCCAAGTACTTCATCTCAAATCTAATAGCAAGCTTGGCCCTCAGCCTTGCTACCTCCTCCTATTAATTTCTGGTGTCAATCATGTCATCCACGTACAACAGTACGATGACCTGAAGCTCCCTCTTCTTCTTGACGAACAAGCTTGAGTCTTAATCTGAAGCAAGTAACCGCAGAACAAGAGATATTCCGCAATCTTCTTATACCATGCTTGAAAGATATAGTACCTAAAACACCTAGAGGGGGGTGAATAGGTGACCTAATCCTTTTTGAAACTTTAATGGCAGCAAACAGTTATATCACAGAATCTACTCTACTTTTTCACCGCATTCACAAAGCATACACAGCAAATCACAATCACAGCACAGCAGACACAGTGTTTTATAGTGGTTCCCCAAGATTTGGGTACATCCACTTTCCCCCTTCGCCTATCTAGCAGTGTACTAGATTCGGCCAAACTCCACCACTGTCTCAGAACCCAAAATAGTTCCTACACCTCAGGCCCAAGGCCTTACAACTCAGCTTTATCCCAAAGCCTACACTCAGCCACAAAGGCCTACACTCAGCCACCCAGGCCTACACTCAGCCAATCAAGGCCTACACTCAGAGATTACAATCTCCTACACTCAGGCTCTCAAGCCCTACCCTCAGCTTTTATAAATACAGGCTTACAATTCACTCAGATCCAAAGGATCTTACAAGATAAAAATGATTATAGAAATAATAACTCAACAACTCAGAAACAAGAGAGGGGAGTCGAGAGTTTCTTGATGAGTTCTTGAAAGAACTCAGCTGGATTCAATCTGACTTAGCTTTCTTCAAAAGCTTCTTGAAAGTAGAACTGAATAAGAATGAATCCTCCTGCAGTTGATCCTTGACCTCTGCTTCTTAAGATCCAGAATATATCTGAACCCTTCTTCTCAGCCTAGTTCCAACGGCTGATTACTTGGAAGGAGCCCTCTCTCTCCAACTTCTTAGATCTGCACTTGGACAGCTAGATCTTCTTGATTTGATACTATGTGTACCACTTCAATAACTTGTTCAACAACAATCTGATCAATAACAACAACAACAACAGTTTCTGTAAACTGTATGAGTCTATTTATAGACCTTCTTCATGGTAACCGGCTGGTCCGGTCCATAACTGACTTCTGACATTTCTGACAGTTGTTGTAGACCGGCTGGAACGGCAGCTGTCAAGTCATCCAGTCAATTCTTGAAAATCTCTAACTATCTGAAAGTGTCGAGACTTTCTGTCTTTAAGTGTCGACACTTATAGACCAAGTGTCGACACAAGTTGTGTAAGTTTCGACACAAGTCTAAAAGGTGTCGACACAACTCCTTGTGTTGTAATACTAAGTCTCGACACAGATTCTTCGTCATGTGTCGACACTGAAATTGAGTGTCGACACAAGTACTTGATCTTCTATCTTTTGCTGAATTCTTCTAAGTGTCGACACATCTACTTTGTGTCGACACAACTTCTTGTGTTGAATCTGTTAAGTGTCGACAGAGCTTCTTGGTGTCGACACATAGTCTTCTATGTTGTTACTTGCTGAGTGTCGACACAGCTCCTTGTGTCGACACCTGATTCTTCTGTTGAGACTTCAGCTGAGTGTCGACACATTCCCTTAGTGTCGATACTTGTACTTAGAATAATTTGTTGATCTTTCTGTTCTTTGCTAAGTGTCGACACAGCTCCATGTGTCGACACTTTCTTCAAGTGTAGAGTCTTCAGCTGAGTGTCGACACATTGTTCTAGGTGTCGACACTTACTTCATGTGTTCACTCTTCTGTTGAGTGTCGACACTTTGTTCTTGGCGTCGACACTTTCTTCAAGTGCTGACTCTTCTTGTTGTGTGTCGACACATTGCTCTTGGTGTCGACACTTTAACTTAGTCTCTGCTGACTTTTGCTGAGTGTTGACACAGCTCCAAGTGTCGACACTTTCTGGTGTAGACACAGCTTTACTGGGTGTCGACACTGCTCCTTGTGTCGACACTTTCTGTCTGCACTTTTCTTCATTGGGTGTCGACACAGCTCTTTGTGTCGACACTTTGTGTCTGGTGTCGACTCTGCATCCCAGGTGTCGACACAATGACTCCAAGTGTCGACACAAGTCTTCTTAAGTGTCGACACTTTCCCTCTGGGTGTCGACACATGGACTTAGAAACTTTTTGCTTCAGTCCAGTAATTACTTAACCTGCACAAGTAAACTCAACATACATCAAATACATTATGATGTATATCATTGAGTTGGGTGAGGCTTCTTCAAATCAGGTACATTTAACCAATGTACCCAACAATCTCCCCCTATTTGGAGAAGTCATAACCCTTAGTCAATGATATACACCATTCATAATTAAAATTACAAAATGATGTAAAGCAAGATTATATTCAGCAGGGTAAACATAAACATGTATAAATCACACATGTATACACATACATCAACAAAGAGCAAATAAGAAATAGACATATTCACAAAACAAACATGAAATATATTAATCATATATTGTTCTAATAACTTTCTTATACATTTTCAGTAGTTCACAAAAATGTTTTACATTCAAAAGATTACAAAATAGACTTCAAGAAAATTCTAAATCTATTTTTGTTCAGGCTCCTTAATAACTATGCCTTTGCCAGCTTGGACTTTAGCTTGAACAGGAGCATCAGCAGTTTCAGCATCAGCAGGCTTCTTGCCTTTCAAATCTTTCTTCATAAGCTCTTCAGCTTTGATCTTCTGCCTCTCAAAATAGTGGTATGGCTTTGGAAAGTACTTGCTAGGCTCCTGAGCTGTAGGAGGTAGCTTTCCCATCTTTGCCTTCCTTCTGTATTGGACAATTGCTTCTTGTCTGGTCTAATGTTTTCTCCATTCAGTTTCAGAAAACCATTTGTTCCTATCTTGAATGTTATCCTTGGCAGCTTTCCAGGCAGTTAATATAATATTCCTAGAGGTAGGGCTCCACTGTTCAAAGTCTGGCCTTTGTTCTGCTTGTTCCCTAAACTTCTTCTTAGACAACCTTGTCTCTTCTTCTTTCTGCAGTGCCTCTTGTAGGGCTTCAGAAATAGGCTGAACAACCTTTTCAATATGAACATTGTCCTTGCCCCCAGATGGGCTGTACATGGTCTGTACCTCAGCATGAATCATTTCAAAATCTGAAGGTGGATAAATGACCTGAGCTACTTCTGGTTGCTCACCTCCAAGATAGGTAGGGTTTATGCCAGATTCAGCAACATCATTGTCATCACACAGAGGAGGATATCCAAGTGTTGCTCTGATGGAATTTGATATCCACTTAGCATGGTCAGAGCTTGCCTTGACTAACACTCTCTCCCCCTTTATGACTTCTCTAGCCATATGATCTCTGATATCATCCTTCTGAAATCTGATTTGACTATCCAAGTATCTGATTCCATCTTTAAAGAATGGTTTGAGCTTTTGAAGTTGGTCAGATATGACTTTCTGGGAGGCTTGGATAGCAGTCTTAACAGCAGAAATTTCTTCTTGAAAGGCTTTGTCAAATTCAGCTTTAATAGTAGCATTGGAAGTAGAAGGTTCAGCAGCCATGTTCTTTAACTCAGTGACAATAGCATTATGGGAAGCAGTCAAATTGTCATTCATTCTTAACTGATTTTCAAGAACATATCCTTGCTTCAATGCTATGTCATCCACTTGGGCTTTGATCTTCTCCTGGTGTGTTGCCAAGTACACCACTGTATTTCCACCCTTGTGGAAGCATTCTGTCATCTCTTTCTTGTTAAGGTTCATTTCAAACCTTATGGATTTAATATCCTGGGCTAGATCAAATTGCAAAGATTTTTGCCCTTCATCCACATAAGTTTCTATGGCTTTTCTTTGTTCATCCAATTTAATCTGCAGGGCAATCATCAAAGCACTATAATCAACAGTTGGAGCTTGCTGAACTATAGGCTGTGGGGCAATAGATTGAAGAGCCTTTTTATAACTTTGGCTTCTTCTTTTGAATACATATAGTTTCTTTTGCTTAGCCCTAGTAGCCTCCTCATCTTCAAATTCTGAGGAGCTGGCTATGTCAACCCTCTCCTTAGGGCTTGAAGGCTTCTCAGGTTGAACATCTGGAGCTTTCTCAGATTCTTGCCTTATAGGCTCTTCCAGAATGTGCACTTGCTCCCCCTCAGCAGCAGCATCAGTTTCCTTGTCAAAATCTGCTTGATCCAGATTTAGGAATAAATCTTCCATTGTGTATTCTTGTGGAGACTATGCAGGAGAAATTCTTGGTTCTTCAACCACTGGATCAGGAAACACTTGAATAGCAGATGTGTCTCCTATAACAACATCTGGAGCTGGACTATTCAGCTGTGTTTGCTGATGATCATCAGACAAATCAGTATCGTCCATAGGAAAATTCAAAGTGTTTAGTTCAGTGATTACCTCTAGTATGATGGTGGTGGCTTGTTCACTTTTCAGTGTAGCGGGTTTATCCACAACTGGAGGCTCCCCTGGCTTTGATCCTTGTGGATAGGGCTTGCTTGAGGTAGCTCCCCCTGGATCTCAGCACCAGATTGAGGAGCAGGAGTCTTTGCAGCAGGCTCTTCTATATTCTCATCAGATGAGAAGACAACAAGCTCTTCACTTCCAGAACTGCTAGTGGACTCTTGTGCCACTGGAGCAGTCTTCCTTTTCTTCTTAGGAGGAATCTCTTTCTCCGAAACTGTCTTCTCAGGGGTTGGCATTTCCTTTGACAACACCCTGTCCCATCTAGAAAAGATCCTCAGATCCATCCTTCTCATATGATTTATCTTACTTCCTGCAGCTTGTTGCATTACCTCAGGTATGGTTCCAGCAAGATAAAGACTTATGATTCTGCCCAGGTTGGGCTTCTTCAAGCTTTCCTTAATCTTTTCAAACACTATAACTGACCAATCAGTTCTTAAAGTGAAGATTATCCTGGTCATTATATTGAACATGGAGGCAGACACTCTGTCATGCCCTCCTGGCTTGCTGAGAATAACCTTGCCAACAATCTCAGACATGAATTTTCCTTGATTATTCATGTCTTTCCTGTTGAAAACAGAACCTATCTTCATTTTAGGATCAAGTCCACACCAGGTTAGAGCTTCCCTGGTCTTGGATGCAGTAACTTCTTCTTCATCTTGAGTTCTTGGCAATTGAAGCACCTTCCTCAAGCTCTTTGGCGAAATCTTAACCTTAGTTCCATGAACCCTGGATTTGATTCTGTATCCAGATTCATCCACTTCAGCTCCATTTAGGAATTCAAGAACATCTTTCTTCCATATCTTAGTAGGTTCTGAAACTAAATATTCTAATCCAGAATCGGCAACTAGGGTTACGACCGCCGGGAATTCTTGATCAGCATCAGTGAAAGCGCCGCGCACCAGCTCATATCCTTCGTTGACATTCTCCTCTAGCTTAGGCGCCATTATGGTTTGTAGAATTGGTCTTGAGAGAAGAGAGGTGTCGACACAGAAGTTTTAGTCTCGAAACTTTGAAAGCGTGTCGACAAACAAAGACAAAACCCTATTTATACCTTTCTGATTTTGAAGATGAACAGGCGGGACGGCTAACTTAAAATGTGTCGACACTGGCAATAAGTGTCGACACTGACTTATAATGTCTCGACACATATGTGTCGACACAAGTTTAGTCAACAGATATTATGTGTCGACACTTGTTTATGTGTCGACACAACATAACTCGACATATTGTCGAGACTTTACTTAGAAAATTCTGAGTAAAACTTAAGTGTCGACACCACTTTGGATGTGTCGACACCTACTTGACATGTGTCGACACTAACATTCTGAAGTGTCGACACCAACTTTCTAGATGTGTCGACACCTTTTTCCTGAAGTGTCGACACCACTATTCTGTGTCGACAAAGACTTGTCTATGTGTCGACACCTTTTTACTTAGTCATTTTCAATTCTGTAAACTTATTCTAAGTTTATCATTCCTAGTTCAATTTTGAATCTATTGAACTTAGCTTCTTCTAGGGGCGTAGTAAACATATCAGCTACTTGATTATCAGTTTTAACATAATCTAATAAAATATCTTCTCTTTCTACATGCTCCCTAAGAAAATAATATTTAATTTTAATATGTTTTGTTCTACTATGGGATACAGGATTATTAGTTATTGAAATAGCACTTGTAGAATCACAAAAGAGTGGAGTTCTACTTACCTGAAATCCATAGTCCTCTAGCTGATGTTGTATCCACAGAAGTTGAGCACAGCAACTTCCTGCAGCCACATACTCTGACTCTGCAGTGGAGATAGCCACACTGGTTTGCTTTTTGCTACTCCATGAAATTAGTCTCCCACCTAGGAATTGACAGGTTCCAGTAGTGCTCTTTCTATCCTCTTTGTATCCTACAAAGTCTGCATCTGAATAACCTGTTAGATCAAAATCCCCATTCCTAGGGTACCAGAGGCCTAGATAAGGAGTGCCCTTTAGATATCTCAATATCCTTTTGACTGCTGTCAAATGAGACTCTTTAGGGCAGGCTTGATACCTTGCACAAACACATGTAGCATACATGATGTCAGGTCTACTAGCAGTCAAGTATAATAGGGAGCCAACTATCCCTCTATACAAGGTTTCATCTACAGGTTTCCCTGCATCATCCTTGCTAAGAGACATACTTGACCCCATAGGAGTCTTCATGGTACTGGATGAATCCATACCATACTTCCTTATGAGTTATAGGGTGAACTTGGACTGACAGATGGATAAACCACTTTCAGTTTGTTTAACTTGGAGACCCAAGAAAAACTTCAGTTCTCCCATGCTACTCATCTCAAACTGACCTTGCATAAGTTTTGCAAACTTTTTGCAAAGGCTGCTTTCAGTAGACCCAAATATAATGTCATCTACATATATTTGGACTAGTATAACTTTGCCTCTAGATTCCCTAAGGAATAGAGTCTTATCTATTTTCCCCCTTGAGAACTTGTTCTCAATGAGGAAACTAGATAGGGTTTCATACCAAGCCCTAGGGGCTTGCTTTAACCCATATAAAGCTTTCCTAAGTCTATAGATATGATGAGGTAGAGTTGGATCAACAAAACCTGAAGGCTGTTCCACATAGACTTCTTCCTTAAGATTACCATTCAGGAATGCTGACTTGACATCCATTTGGTATATCTTGAATCCTTAAAAGGTTGCATAGGCCAATAACATCCTTATGGCTTCTAGTCTGGCTACTGGAGCAAAGGTTTGATCAAAATCAATACCTTCTTCTTGCCTATATCCTTTAGCAACCAGTCTTGCTTTATTCTTAATGATGACCCCTTGTTCATCCATCTTATACCTGTAGATCCACTTGGTTCCTATTATATTGTGGTCTTTAGGTCTAGGAATAAGTTCCCAGACCTTGCACCTCTTGAACTGATAAAGCTCTTCTTGCATTGCTTCAGTCCATTGTGGATCTAGTATGGCTTCTTCAAACTTATTAGGTTCAACTTGAGATAGAAAACTGGTGTAGATTGCTGCATTCATGTTTCTGCTCCTGGTTTGTACTCCTTGTCTTGGATCTCCAATGATCTGCTCTACTGGATGATCTCTAAGATGCCTGTTGGCTGGAGGCATCCTAACTTCTGGTTGAACCTCTTCAGCATCTCCATCATGCTGTACTCCTTGTATTTCTTCAGCAATTGGCACATGTAGTTCTCCCCCTGGACAACAGCTACTGTCTTCTACTTGCTGTCTTGCAGCAGGCACTTCTTCTATAATAAGCTTGTCCATTTTCTTTGTTAAACCTGTGGGGCTGCATACACTACTAGACAACTCATTGTTAATAAGTTTAGTCTCATCAAAAACTACATGCACAGATTCTTCTACAACTTGTGTAGTCAAGTTGTAGACTCTATAAGCCTTACTGTTGTTGCTGTACCCAACAAAAATTCCCTCTTGGGACTTGGCAGCAAACTTAGTCAAGTAAGACTTCTCATTGTTAAGTATGAAGCATTTGCAACCAAAGATCCTAAAATAGGATAGGTTTGGTTTCCTGCCATTCACAACTTCATAGGGGGTCTTGTTAAGCCCTTTAGTGATGGTAGCCCTATTTATAACATGACATGCAGTATTAACTGCTTCAGCCCAGAAATACTCTGGCAGTGATGTATCACTTAATAGAGTCCTACCAGCCTCTATCAAGGTTCTATTCTTCCTCTCAGCAATGCCATTTTGCTGAGGTGTTCTAGGTGAAGAGAATTCTTGAAATATCCCAAATTCTTCACATATTTTGTCATGTTATCAAACTGAAATTCAGTACCATGGTCACTTCTAATTTTGACCACTGTACTATTTAGTTCATTCTGAATTTGCTTGACAAAGCTATAGAAGACACTAGGTGTTTCAGATTTCTGTCTTAAGAAGAACACCCAGGAAAACCTTGAGTAGTCATCTACAACTACAAGGGTATAGACCTTCCTATCTAAGCTGTGAACTGGCATTGGACCAAAGAGATCCATATGCAAGAGGTATAAATACCTCACAGCATCTTTGTTTTCTATGCTACTAAAGGTGGATTTAGTCTGCTTGCCCTTTTGACAAGCTGAGCAAATACCATCTTTAACACACTTAACTTGAGGACCATTCCTCACTAACTCTTTGCTAAAGAGTTTGCTAATAGTCTTGTAGTTAAGATGGGCAAGCCTCTTATGCCATTTGACACAATGAGAGACTGTCTCATCAGCTACAAGACACACTGGAGAACTATTGTTCTCAATCATAATGTCTAGGCAGTAGACATTTCTCTTCCTATAACCTGTCAAAATGATCTCTTGATCACTTGACCTCTTGATATGACAACCATTTTTAACAAATGAGATGTCATACCCTACATCACTTAATTGACTTATACTTATTAGGTTGTATTTCAACCCTTTAACATAAGCCACTTGAGTAATGGTAACCAAGTTTGTAGAAATGTTACCAAACCCTTTGATGATTCCTTTTTCAGAACCACCGAAGGTGACTTTTGGACCATCTTTTATTGGAATGTAGTCCCTTAGTAATCTTCTAGTTCCAGTCATATGTCTGGAACATCCACTGTCCAAGTACCATTTTGGGGTATGGCCACTCGGACTCACCTGCAAAACAGATTAATGAACCTTAGAACGCAAAGAATTCTTGGGTCCTTGGTACTTGTTAGTTTGCAATCTGACAAAGCTACCTACTGGCTTTCCAACATGTAGTTTGGTACACACTTTGGCACTAGCATTGTGCCAACAGTCCACTGCAAAGTGGCCAACCTTTCCACAACACCAACATTCAAACTTATTGTACCTTTGCTTAGGTACAGTCTTTGCTGTCTTATTTACAGCTGACTTGTTGAATGTTGGGGCTTTGCCTTTGGACTTGGACTTGGACTGTTCAGTCCTTGCAGGTTTAATAAAACCCAGTCCAGCCTTGCCTTTATGATGAACAAATTCATCAATTAAAGGTAGCACTGACTTAGGTTTAGAAAACCTAGCAACAAGCTCTCTCTCTTTCTGAAGATTAATCTCCAGACTCTTGATTTGATCATTCTTAAAGGTGATAGTCCCCATCGGAATCACTGTTATGTGTTTCAGCCTGGCTATCTCATTATGCTTTTGATCAAATTGCTTCTCAGAATCTGTTGCAGCGCTTTAAGATCAGTAATTTCCTTTGCCTGACTTTTGGCTAGGGACTTGCTTTTCTTGTAATCTTGCAACAACACTTTATATTCATCTATAAGCTGATGAATATCTTCCTCAGACTCAGATACATTCTCATCACTTGATGATGATGAATCTGATTCTGAACTGGAACAAGAAATTGAACTTAAAGTTGAACTTTGTACCTTACTGGGTCCTGGCTGCTCCAGGATTTTGTCACTCTCAGTCAATGCCATCAGTCCTTGGCACTGACAGTCTTCTTGTTCATAAATAGACTCCATTATCTGCATGAATTCTTCTTCTTCTTCAGCAAACAGCCCTATGTATGCCTCGGCATCAGACTCAGTTTCTGAAGAGGAGATATCTGATAGAGTCTTCTTTTTCTTGGCCACAAAAGACTTTTCTTTCTTGCCTTTGAAATAAGTCTTTTTCCTGTCACTAGACTCTTTCCTCTTTTCAGGACAATCTGTAATAACATGGCCCTGTCTATTGCAGCAATAGCACACTATCTTAGAACCAGTTGTCTTGCCAGATTTTGTCCTCTTCCTGTCCTTCTTTGAAGCCTTTTTATCCTGATAAAAATCTTCTTTTCCTTTTGAAGTAGAGGGCTTTGTCCTCCACTGTTTCTTCTTCAAGAATTTCTGAAAGTGTCTAGTGAAGGCAGCAAAGTCTTCATCACTTTCACTACTTTCAGATTTTGTACTGACTGACTCATCTGACTCTGATTCAACAACCTTTGGAGGTGGAGTTGGTGACTTATTCCTGCACTTTCTGGAGGCTTCTGTCTTGAAGGCTACTGTTCTTTCCTTGTGTTCAGTTCTTGTTGATTTCTCCTCCTCTTTCCTCACTGTCAATTGCATTTCATATGACAACAATTTGCCAAATAGTGTAGGTGGAGGAATTTCTCCCAACTTAGCCATTTCTCTTATGGCACAGATCTTGGTGTCCCAATCTTTGGTTAGGGACCTTAGGAACTTGTCATTTAGTTCATAGTTACTGAACTCTCTTATATAAGACATGAGTTCATTCACTATTCTGTAGAACTTCTTATAGCACTCAGTTATGCTATCACCCTTTTCCTTGTCTAAAGCTTTCATACTCCTGATTTAGCAAGGATTTTCTATCTTGTCTAACTTCTTCAGAACCTTCCATATACACAATAAGAGTGTCCCACATCTCTTTGGCTGTCTTACAGTGTATAAGATTCTGAAATGTTGAATCATCTATGGCACTCACTATAATGTTTTGTGCCCTTTTGTCCATAGTGGCTAGGACAATCTCATCCTTAGTCATTTCAGAGAAATCCTTTGGGGTTCTCTGATTTGCATCTAGAACAGATATCTTCATGGGCACATAAGGCCCTTCCTTTACTGTGATGTAGATTCTAGGGTCAGAGGCTTCCATAAACAGCCTTACCCTTTCCTTCCAGATCCCAAAGATCTCTTTCCTGCATATGGGCAATTTCATGGAACCCAATTCCTTGTGATTTTCAGAGGAACCCATGGTTCTTGATTTTCTTGAATCTGTATTTTGCCTTACACTGAATCTGCCAATCAGGATCTCCTCAGACTGTTAGTCCTTTTTGAGGAACCTCGCTTTGATACCACTTGAAAGATATAGTACCTAAAACACCTAGAGGGGGGTGAATAGGTGACCTAATCCTTTTTGAAACTTTAATGGCAGCAAACAGTTATATCACAGAATCTACTCTACTTTTTCACAGCATTCACAAAGCATACACATTAAATCACAATCACAGCACAGCAGACACAGTGTTTTATAGTGGTTCCCCAAGATTTGGGTACATCCACTTTCCCCCTTCGCCTATCTAGCAGTGTACTAGATTCGGCCAAACTCCACTACTGTCTCAAAACCCAAAATGGTTCCTACACCTCAGGCCCAAGGCCTTACAACTCAGCTTTATCCCAAAGCCTACACTCAGCCACAAAGGCCTACACTCAGCCACCCAGGCCTACACTCAGCCAATCAAGGCCTACACTCAGAGTTTACAATCTCCTACACTTAGGCTCTCAAGCCCTACCCTCAGCCTTTATAAATACATGCTTACAATTCACTCAGATCCAAAGGATCTTACAAGATAAAAATGATTATAGAAATAATAACTCAACAACTCAGAAATAAGAGAGGGGAGTTGAGAGTTTCTTGATGAGTTCTTGGAAGAACTCAGCTGGATTCAATCTGACTTAGCTTTCTTCAAAGCTTCTTGAAAGTAGAACTGAATAAGAATGAATCCTCCTGCAGTTGATCCTTGACCTCTGCTTCTTAAGATCCAGAATATATCTGAACCCTTCTTCTCAGCCTAGTTCCAACGGCTGATTACTTGGATGGAGCCCTCTCTCTCCAACTTCTTAGATCTGCACTTGGACAGCTAGATCTTCTTGATTTGATACTATGTGTACCACTTCAATAACTTGTTCAACAACAATCTGATCAATAACAACAACAGTTTCTTTAAACTGTATGAGTCTATTTATAGACCTTCTTCATGGTAACCGGCTGGTCCGGTCCATAACTGACTTCTGACATTTCTAACAGTTGCTGTAGACCGGCTGGAACGACAGCTCTCAAGTCATCAAGTCAATTCTTGAAAATCTCTAACTGTCTGAAAGTGTCGAGACTTTCTGTCTTTAAGTGTCGACACTTATAAACCAAGTGTCGACACAAGTTGTGTAAGTGTCGACACAAGTCTACAAGGTGTCTACATAACTCCTTGTGTTGTAATACTAAGTCTCGACACAGATTCTTCTTCATGTATCGACACTGAAATTGAGTGTCGACACAAGTACTTGATCTTCTATCTTTTGCTGAATTCTTCTAAGTGTCGACAAATCTCCTTTGTGTCGACACAACTTGTTGTGTTGAATCTGTTAAGTGTCGACACAGCTTCTTGGTGTCGACACATAATATTCTATGTTGTTACTTGCTGAGTGTCGACAAAGCTCCTTGTGTCGACACCTGATTCTTCTGTTGAGACTTCAGCTGAGTGTCGACACATTCCCTTAGTGTCGACACTTGTACTTAGAATAATTTGTTGATCTTTCTGTTCTTTGCTAAGTGTCGACACAGCTCCATGTGTCGACACTTTCTTCAAGTGTAGAGTCTTCAGCTGAGTGTCGACGCATTGTTCTAGGTGTCGACACTTACTTCATGTGTTGACTCTTCTGTTGAGTGTCGACACTTTGTTCTTGGTGTCGACACTTTCTTCAAGTGCTGACTCTTCTTGTTGTGTGTCGACACATTACTCTTGGTGTCGACACTTTAACTTAGTGTCTGCTGACTTTTGCTGAGTGTCGACACAGCTCCAAGTGTCGACACTTTCTGGTGTAGACACAGCTTTACTGGGTGTCGACACTGCTCCTTGTGTCGACACTTTCTGTCTGCACTTTTCTTCATTGGGTGTCGACACAGCTCCTTGTGTCGACACTTTGTGTCTGGTGTCGACTCTGCATCCCAGGTGTCGACACAATGACTCCAAGTGTCGACACTGCTTGTCTGGGTGTCGACACAAGTCTTCTTAAGTGTCGACACTTTCCCTCTGGGTGTCGACACATGGACTTAGAAACATTTTGCTTCAGTCCAGTAATTACTTAACCTGCACAAGTAAACTCAACATACATCAAATACATTATGATGTATATCATTGAGTTGGGTGAGGCTTCTTCAAATCAGGTACATTTAACCAATGTACCCAACAATGCTCTTGACGATTGCTTCAGCCTGTAAAGGGACTTCTTCTGCTTGCAAACGTAGTCTGGATGTTCTTCAGAGATAAACTCAGGCGGCTTGATCATAAAGATATCCTTGTCAATCTCGCTGTATAAGAAGACATTCTTCATGTCGAGCTGCCAAATTTCTCATCCCCTGAACGCCGCTAAGACAATAATCATACGTACTGAAGTAATCTTAGCAACTGGACTAAATGTCTCCTCATAATCTTCCCCATACTGTAGTGAAAATGCTCGATCTACAAGGCGAGCCTTGTACCACTCGATCCTGTCATCTTCCTTCTTCTTTAACTTGTAGACCCACTTACAAGTCACTATAGTGATGTCTTCCGGCTTAGGTACAAGTGACCACGTCTCATTCTTCTTGAGAGTAGCCATCTACTTGTAACGCCCCGAAACTCAAAGGGAGCAAAGGGGGACGTTTTGGGCCTGTTTGGGTTCTGGCTGCAGGCACACGGCCTGGGACACGGGCGTGTCCCAGGGCGTGTCAAGCCTGTGTCGACACTAAGGCGGGAAGTCGACACTTTGGTCTCGACATTGTGTCGAGACTGGGCACACGGCCTGCGACACGGGCGTGTCGCAGGGCGTGTCGACCCGTGTCGACACATAGCCGCGGAGTCGACGAGATTCGCTCGACGATGCGTCGAGACAAGGCACACGGCCTGCGACACGGGCGTGTCGCAGGGCCTGTCGACCTGTCTTGACGATCGTCCCGGGGAGTCGACGAGATTCGCTCGACGATGCATCGAGACAAGGCACACGGCCTAGGACACAGGCGTGTCCAAGGCCGTATCAGTAGGTTGACGATCTTCGCTCGACGAAGTGTCGAGTGTCGAGACCGTGTACACGGCCTGGGGTCCAGGCGTGTTGAGGTGACACGGGTAAGGACACAGGCGTGTCCTAGAACCCGTGCAGTGCTCGGGTTGTTTTCGGGGAAAAATGATGGGGGTACACGGCCAGCCACACGGTCGTGTCACATGGAACACGGGCGTGTCAGCTCGAACACGAGCGTGTTCGATACCCGTGTGAGGTTCCAGGTGATTCAATTTTGACGGCGAATGAGGCACACGGCCCTGGACACGGGCGTGTGCCAAGCCGTGTTCGGTCCAGATTGGGCATTTCAGTCCCGAATCAAAGCCGTTCGTTTCCTTATTTTGAGATCCAACAGCTGGGGGTTGTTCCTGAAGGGATATACCTGGGATTGGACTTAAAAAACCCTCACTTTTCTTAAGTGTTATCTTTCTAAAACCTTAGAGAGAGAGGAGAGCCAAGGGAGGAAGAAGGAGGTAGATCCCGCCATTGGAGGAGCTTCGGAGCTCCGAATCGCGAGCCGACTCCGGATCCACGGAGGCAAAGCTAGTGCGGTGCTTTTCATCTGATTACTTTTCAATGGCGCCAAAGAGGAACGCTAGGGTAACGATCCTCATCTTGAGCATGAGTAGCTCTCTTTCTTTGCATAGGAAGCCCGCTCTCGCGAGTTTGCGGAGAGTTGGAGGCGTTCCTTCGGGTAGATATGTGAAGTCCCCATTGTTTAGAGTCCGTAAGCGAGAACGGACATAGGCATAATGTGTGAAGCCTACCCGGACATGTTGGTCTGGATCGGTGATGTTGCATTGCTTAATGCCGGAGAAGACTCCGCGCTATTGGTTGTTTTTCGGGTTTTCTACGCGGTAGATTGCAGCAGGGAGCCTTGGGGATTAACCCAAAGGTGCACTCGGAAAACTGGGCGGATACGAGATCTTGCCAACTTGGTGGCCTGAGAGCCAACTTGAACATAACTGGGTTATGTGATTTGTGATGGACATGGGACTCGGTGGAAGTTTGACCCGCGCAAATGGCTTAAATTGTCGTTGCGATATGAGCACGGGTTAGATGGAACCGTACCCGTTCTATGTCATTCGGTTAAAGAGACCTAAAGGCACGTGGCAATTACCGTTGGCATAGATTAGGGTCTTCGGCGGTCAATGGCTTAAATTATCGTGACCCAGGCCGAGAAGACAAATTGCTCATAGGTTTGGCCGTCTATGTGGCGGTGGTGAGTCCGGAATGTCAATGGCTTTAATTGACATGACATCGACTGGTTCACCGAGAATGTGCCCTGAGAGCACGGGGCGTGTGGCCGTGTGAGCCAACGTCTGTGATGAAATGGCTATATATATGTTGGGTATTGTATCCACAATGTACCTGATTTGAAGAATCCCATGGACAAGCTAAGGTCAATAGACTATGTATTTGATAAACTTTTTCAAGTTGTACTTGCAGTTTCTCCACGCTAAGTGCACACCAATGTCAGGGTGCAGTAGGTCAATATACACGGGTCTGCACGACGTAATCCCTCGTTGAGCAGATCAGTGTGTTGGCCTATGTGTACTCTCTCTATTGGAGTGCACTTACTTTCAAGTACAGGGCCGTTCATATGCAAGAGAAGACAAGGAGCATGGAGGATTAAGGAGCAGCTCCTGGGTGGAAGACGTAAAATCATCCAAGGCAAATTCGACGAGAATCACCAAGTGATTCTCGCCGAATCGACGAGAATCATTAGTGATTCTCGCCGACTCCTTCTGGCCACCTCAAAATGGTGCCAAGTAAGATTCGGCGAGAATCACTTGTAATTCCCGCCGAACCAGTGGTCAAGCAGCCCATGTATAAAGTAAAATTCGTTGAGAATCGACAAGTGATTCGACGAGAATCACAAACGATTCTCGACGAATCGTCGAGAATCACTTGGTGATTCTTGCCGATTCGTCGAGAATCGTCTGCGATTCTCGCCGATTTTTACTTGGCGTTTTCTCAGAACGCTGCTGAACCGGATTCTGCTTTTGGACTAGTTTGAACCGGGATTTGGGGAATTCTTTTGTGGGTCCCACAAACGGTCATATTTGAGAATCCTACAGTATTTATACACGGGTATTTTTTGAACGAAAAAGACACAGAAAAAGACGCCGAGCTTACGGAAACCCTAAGATCGCGAAATCCTTCCGCCGCCTCCGTCGCCGCTCGCGCAAGTTCGTCGCCGCCACTGATCTATCTTCTTCCCGATCTTCGGCGACAGAAGCTTAGCAAGGCTTGTGTCTCATGCGTCTATCCAGAGAACCTTTGTCTCTCGATTTGTTGATCGGAAAAACTTCCCATCCGAATCGATCGAGACGACCGATCCTCGTGTGACCGTTGGAAGACCGAGCTTGCTTCGCTACGAAGTTTGGATCTCAAAGTCCTGCAGCTGCCGCTCGTCATCGTAGCCGCCGACCCCGAAGCTAGCCGCCGCTCGTGTGCCGTCGCCGAGTCCGGGGAGATCCTCTCCAAGTGAGACCAAGGTCGTAGACTCTTCATCGACCTCGAGAACACGTCGTCGAACGAAGAGGAACACCGTAGTCTCCGAAAGAAGTTTGTATCTCATATACATTCCATATTTACTTTTGTTGTAAAGGAACTTTTGTTCCGTGTTGTAAGGGTTGGGTGCAACCCGTTTTGTGGGAGTGTTGACTCTCACGTGTGGAAGGGCTCCTTCCGTTAGTGAAGGGATTGGATTTCAATCCCGTTGGAGAAGTGACCGAGTCGTCCCTTGTTGGGGAGATAGGTCGAAGGGGGAAAGTGGATGTACCCAAGTCGGGGAACCACTATAAATTTGTTGTGTATTCTGTGTGCTGTGCTTGTTGTTTTTATTGTGCAGGTACATCCGTAAACTCCGCAAAAGAACCACACGTCACCTATTCCCCCCCCCCCTCCATAGGTGCACATAGCTGACACTAGGTGGACTTTCAAGTGGTATCAGAGCGAGGTTGCTCATCCAAAGGTTAACACCTTGAGTAGAATCCTGCCACTAGTGTCAACAAGGAGACTTACATCTACTATGGACGGGCTCAAGTACTCCGACAAGATCCCAGTGTGCAACAGACTCAACTTTCCTATCTGGAAGGAAAGGATCAGGTTCTACATGGAAGCAGTGGACCCTCGACTGTTCATGATCGTGCTGGAGGGACCTTATGTCCCCACTAAGGCCTCCACCATTGATCCCACCAAGAAAGTGCCGAAGACACTCTCTGAAATGGACAAGGATGAGATGGTCCTAGTGGGCCTTGACATGAAGGCAAGAAACATCCTGGTCAGTGCAGTTGATGACTCGATGATGCAGAACTTCAGCAACTGCAGGACAGCTCAGGAGATCTGGCAGTGTCTGATCATTCTCATGGAGGGCACAGATGAAGTGAGGGATGATCGGAGATCCCTCCTGAACCAGAAGTATGAAGCCTTCAGACAAGGGCCGAAGGAAGAGATCGGGGTCACCTACGAGAACTTCCTAAAGATTGTCAACGCCCTCAAGGGGTACGGAAGAGTGTTCACCAATGGTGAACTCAATGACAAATTCCTTAGGTCCCTTACTAAGGAATGGGACACTAAGATCTGCGCCATCAGAGAATTTGGCAGACTGGCAGAAACTGATCCACAAATTCTGTTTGGGAAGCTGATGTCCTATGAGCTTCAGCTGAACACCAGGAAAGCTGAGGAAGAAGCAGAAAAGGCTGCTGCAAAAGAAAAGACTGTGGCTCTAAAAGCAAGTCACTCCAGAAAAGGGAAGAGCACGGTGTCGTACCGTGCCAGGAAAAAGGATGAGGAGGAGGACTCCGATCCATGCTCCTCCAGCTCAGAACTGTCGGAGGAGGATTTCTCCCTCATCACTCGAGAGTTCAAGAAGTTCCTCAAGATGAGGAATCAAAGAAAGAGAGACGGCTCCTCTTCCAGACATCAGAAGAAAAACTACTCTTCTGACAGGTATGCATCTAAACCCAATAAACATCGTTCTTCTGACATTATTTGCTTTGGATGTAATAAGCCAGGGCACGTCATGGCCGACTGCTATCAAGGCAAGAGGGAAAAAGGAAAAGAAGAGGAGCACAAGTCCTCCAGAGACAAGAAGAAGGAGCGAAGCTACATCGCTAAACGGCCAAAGACACTAAGTGAGTCTGATTCCTCAGACTCCAGTGATGATGAAGAAGCCTACTTCGTGCTGGTGGGTCGATCAGACTCAGAAGGAGAATGCCCCCCATTCACTGGGAAGGTAAAAGCTCACACCCCTCTCTCCGACTCCGACTCTGATCCTGAGTCTCAGGATGATGAACCTGAGGATGGCCCTTCGGCCCGTGAAGCTGAGCTCCTCGAAAAGTATGAGCTTCTGCTCAACACTTTCGACGAGTGCCGCAAGAGACTGAAGGCTGAGAAGAAGAAAGTAAAATTCCTTAAGGGTGAGTGTGTATCCCTAAGGTAAGAGGTCACTAGCTTGATCTCTCTCAGACAGGAGCATATTGACCTAACTTCAAAGCACTCAGAGTCTTTGAAGCTCCTTGATCTCAAGCAGGAGGAAGTCAACAAATTGGAAGAACTACTTGCGGCAGAAAGGAAGATCGTACACAGCTTCTCTATGCCAAAAACAGTGCTTGCAGTCGTTGACACCTTCTCTGCTCAGGCCAAAGGAGCTGGCTTGGGGCATATTGGGGCATCTGGTTCTTCATCTAGGAGAAACAAGAACCAGAGGAAGAATAAGGCCGCCAAGAAGGCCTCTGCTGATGAAAAGGGTAATGCTCCTCTCAGTCCTGTTGCGTTCAGAAAGCCTGGCTTTCCTTGCAACCAACATGACTTTGAGTCAACATTTGGGCATCATTTCTGGCCCTCGGCTGCAAAGCCTAAGAGCCGGTATGACGGTTGGAACTTCCCCCGGAACTTTGGTGAGAGTGCCTTCAAGGCACCTTATGAGGAAATCCACATAGGAAATTATGGTCCGTTCTCTAGCGGCCATAATAGAAAGCAGGCACCTAAGGCCAAACCTATTATACAGAAGGTGACAAAGTCATGTGACTGTTGTCACCATGAGGTCTCCACCTCCAGATCCAAGTCCCCAGCTGCACCCACCATTCCAAGGGTAAGGCAGGAGCCTAGGAAGAGATACAACAGGTTCGACTGTTGGTGCTGTGGCAAAGTCGGTCACTTTGCCATGGATTGTTGGTTTAATCCAAGACATTACGAGACTCCCCATGTTAATAATTCGAGGCCGACCACTCGTAGGGTTAACCAACCGAGGGGGAGTGTGCTAACCCAGAATCTAGGACCCAAAGTCGATTGGGTTCCTAAGGCGAATTAATTTTGTTTTGCAGGAATGTCCAAAGGCCACCAAAACGCCAATCTGGTATTTGGACAGTGGATGCTCCTGGCATATGACTGGGACAAGAAGCCTGCTGCGTGATTACACTCCCGTCGAGAATGGACCCAAAGTCATCTTCGGAGGGTCAGATCGAGGAGTCACTAGAGGTTACGGTATGATTTCCAACGGTATAATCTCTATCACCGACGTGGCGTATGTTGAAGGGTTAAACCATAACCTGATCAGCGTAAGTCAGTTATGTGACAAAGGTTATGACGTTAAGTTCTGCAAGGATAAATGTCTGATAATTTCACGTACCTCTTCTGAGACGGTATTATCAGGCATTAGGAGCAGAAATATCTTCTGCTTAGATTTTCTTAGTATAGATTCATCTACCCCCGTATGCCTTGTGGCAACAGGCAGTGCATCTCTTTGTGAACAATGGCACAAGAGATTGGCACATATTAATTATAAGACAATTAGTATGCTATTTTCTAAGAATTTAGTAAGAGATGCTCCCAGTATCAAGTGCATCAAGGATAGCCCCTGTCATGCATGCCAGATGGGCAAACAGACACGGGCTACCTTTAAGAGCATTGCAGATAAAGACTCTTCCCGATGTCTTTACCTGTTACATATGGACTTGTTTGGTCCAATGCAAGTTCATAGCTTGGGAGGCAAATCATATACGCTAGTGATAGTTGATGATCACTCTCGGTTTACATGGGTGTTCTTTTTGAAACGAAAGTCAGATACTTTTGACATCTTCACTAATTTTGTCAAGCAGGTTCAGAATGAATTTAACTGCTCCGTGGTCAAAGTCAGAAGTGACCATGGAACAGAATTCGAATATGGTGCTATGATAGAATTCTGTGAAGAACACGGTATCTTTCATGAGTTTTCCTCCCCACGCACTCCTCAGCAAAATGGGGTTGTGGAGAGGAGAAATAGAACTCTCATTGAAGCCTGCACGACAATGTTGAAAGACGCCTCTCTCCCGGAATACTTCTGGGCAGAGGCTGTCAATACAGCTTGTCATGCACAAAACCGAGCATTGATCAACAAGCATCATCGTAAGATGCCCTACGAGCTACTGAAAGGCAGGAAACCAACCATGTCCTACTTAAGGATTTTTGGTTGCAGATGATATGTACTAAATAATGGGAAGTACCCGCGTACTAAATTCGGTGAAAAATGCTTCGAAGGCATATTCATGGGCTATAGTTCCCATAGTCGGGCATATAGGGTCTTCAATAAGAAAACCCTAGTGGTAGAAGAATCAATAAATGTTGTATTTGATGAAGGAAGTTTGCTACACAGCAACCCTTCCAGTGGTTTTCTTGAAGATGCAGGTGCACGATTGAAACAGCTGAGTCTGGATGAGCCGGCTAAAGATGACACTCCTAAGTACGTCAAAGTGTCCACCTCCACGTCATCAGAAAATGTCGAAGATCAAGATGGATCAAATCTCTTGGAAGAAAGAGAAGCCCAAGAAGTAGTTGAAGCTCCAGACGCCAGACTTCTAGAGCTCCGTCACGTGAGGGATCATCCTAGAGAACAGATCATCGGGGATCCTCGAGTCGGCGTCAGAACTCGAAGAGGTACAACTAACGAAGTATTGCATCTAAGCTTCCTGTCACAGGTAGAGCCAAAGAAGTTCGACGAGGCGAACAAGGATGCGGCATGGATTCTGGCCATGCAAGAAGAACTACATCAATTCGAACGATGCAAAGTTTGGACGCTGGTTCCCAGACCATACAAGCAGAATGTGATCGGCACAAAGTGGGTCTTCAGAAACAAGCTGGATGAACATGGTGTCATCGTAAAGAACAAAGCCAGGCTGGTGGCTCAAGGTTACCGACAGGAGGAAGGGATTGATTTCGATCAGACCTTTGCACCAGTAGCAAGGCTCGAGGCAATCAGGTTGTTCCTGGCGTATGCTGCAGTCAAAGGATTCACAGTCTATCAAATGGATGTGAAATCGGCATTCCTAAACGGAGATCTGAAAGAGGAAGTATACGTCGCTCAACCCCCAGGTTTTGTCGATCCTACTTTTCCCAACCATGTTTACTTTCTTAATAAAGCATTATATGGGTTGAAACAAGCTCCACGAGCTTGGTATGAGACTTTATCTAGGTTTCTTCTTGAGAACAAGTTCTCTAGAGGTAAAATAGATAAAACATTGTTTCTCAGGGAAGTCAAAGGCAAGATTTTGCTGGTGCAAATCTATGTCGACGACATAATATTCGGCTCAACGGACAATAATCTTTGCAAAAAGTTTTCTAAACTTATGCAAGGAAAGTTTGAAATGAGCAGTATGGGAGAGCTCAAGTATTTCTTAGGACTTCAAGTGAAACAATCTGAGGATGGAATCTTCATCTCTCAGACGAAGTTCACAAATGAACTCCTTAAGAAATTCGGTATGGAGAGTGCAACCTCTATGAGGACTCCAATGGGATCCACCATGTCTCTGGATAAGGATGAGAAAGGTAAACCTTTCGATGAAACCAAATACAGAAGCATCATTGGATCCCTGCTCTACCTTACTGCCAGTAGACCGGATATTATGTTCTCCACATGTGTCTGTGCCAGATATCAGGTGAACACTAAGGAATCTCACCATGTCGCTGCAAAGCGAATTCTAAGATACCTTAAAGGTACTCCTAATCTTGGCTTGTGGTACCCGAGAAACAATGATGTCGAGCTAATAGGCTTTTCAGATGCTGATTTTGCAGGGAGTAGGGATGAACAGGAAAAGCACTTCCGGGACGTGTCAATTCCTCGGAAGAAGGCTTATCTCATGGAACAGCAAGAAGCAGAACTGTGTGGCTACCTCCATAGCAGAATCTGAGTACATCTCCGCAGGCAGCTGTTGCGCACAACTCCTTTGGATCCGAAATCAGTTGGCCGACTACAACCTTCAGTTCAAGGAAGTTCCTATGTACTGCGACTCCTCCAGTGCTATTGTCCATTGCCAACAATCCTGTCTCGCACAGCAGAACGAAGCATATTGAAGTGCGCTACCACTTCATTCGGGAGCACGTGGAAAACAAGGACATCTCTCTCTGTTATGTCCCCACAGACAGGCAGATTGCTGATATATTCACAAAGCCCATAGACGAGGCAAAGTTCAATCTTTTCAAGACTGAATTGGGGATGCTCAATTATGAAGAATGAAGACTACAGAAGCTTCCGACCCGTGCATGATCTGAGGGAGAGCTAAGGGCCAAAGGTTGCTGACCCCGATTTGCCGAAGCCGAAAAGGGGGAGATTACCCTCTCGGGGTCAAGGCTAAGGTGGCTCCAGCTTGCTCCCAAGCAATCAATGGTATTGGTAAGGGATGACTCCACTTAATGATGTTAAGTTTATGGCTTTCAGTTGCTTTCCTTTCCATTTTCTCTATTCACCTTAGCTTGTAGGGTTTAGGCTTCTTCAAATAGGGGGAGATTGTTGGGTATTGTATCCACAATGTACCTGATTTGAAGAAGCCCCTGGACAAGCTAAGGTCAATAGACTATGTATTTGATAAACTTTTTCAAGTTGTACTTGCAGTTTCTCCACGCTAAGTGCACACCAATGTCAGGGTGCAGTAGGTCAATATACACGGGTCTGCACGACGTAATCCCTCGTTGAGCAGAGCAGTGTGTTGGCCTATGTGTACTCTCTCTATTGGAGTGCACTTACTTTCAAGTACAGGGCCGTTCATATGCAAGAGAAGACAAGGAGCATGGAGGATCAAGGAGCAGCTCCTGGGTGGAAGACGTAAAATCATCCAAGGCAAATTCGACGAGAATCACCAAGTGATTCTCGCCGAATCGGCGAGAATCACTAGTGATTCTCGCCGAATCGACGAGAATCATTAGTGATTCTCGCCAACTCCTTCTGGCCACCTCAAAATGGTGCCAAGTAAGATTCGGCGAGAATCACTTGTAATTCCCGCCGAACCAGTGGTCAAGCAGCCCATGTATAAAGTAAAATTCGTTGAGAATCGACAAGTGATTCGACGAGAATCACAAACGATTCTCGACGAATCGTCGAGAATCACTTGGTGATTCTCGCCGATTCGTCGAGAATCGTCTGCGATTCTCGCCGATTTTTACTTGGCGTTTTCTCAGAACGCTGCTGAACCGGATTCTGCTTTTGGACTAGTTTGAACCGGGATTTGGGGAATTCTTTTGTGGGTCCCACAAACGGTCATATTTGAGAATCCTACAGTATTTATACACGGGTATTTTTTGAACGAAAGATACACAGAAAAAGACGCCGAGCTTACGGAAACCCTAAGATCGCGAAATCCTTCCGCCGCCTCCGTCGCCGCTCGCGCAAGTTCGTCGCCGCCGCTGATCTATCTTCTTCCCGATCTCCGGCGACAGAAGCTTAGCAAGGCTTGTGTCTCACGCGTCTATCCAGAGATCCTTTGTCTCTCGATTTGTTGATCGGAAAAACTTCCCATCCGAATCGATCGAGACGACCGATCCTCGTGTGACCGTTGGAAGACCGAGCTTGCTTCGCTACGAAGTTTGGATCTCAAAGTCCTGCAGCTGCCGCTCGTCATCGTAGCCGCCGACCCCGAAGCTAGCCGCCGCTCGTGTGCCGCCGCCGGGTCCGGGGAGATCCTCTCCAAGTGAGACCAAGGTCGTAGACTCTTCATCGACCTCGAGAACATGTCGTCGAACGAAGAGGAACACCGTAGTCTCCGAAAGAAGTTTGTATCTCATATACATTCCATATTTACTTTTGTTGTAAAGGAACTTTTGTTCCGTGTTGTAAGGGTTGGGTGCAACCCGTTTTGTGGGAGTGTTGACTCTCACGTGTGGAAGGGCTCCTTCCGTTAGTGAAGGGATTGGATTTCAATCTCGTTGGAGAAGTGACCGAGTCGTCCCTTGTTGGGGAGATAGGTCGAAGGGGGAAAGTGGATGTACCCAAGTCGGGGAACCACTATAAATTTGCTGTGTATTCTGTGTGCTGTGCTTGTTGTTTTTATTGTGCAGGTACATCCGTAAACTCCGCAAAAGAACCACACGTAACCTATTCCCCCACCCCCTCCATAGGTGCACATAGCTGACACTAGGTGGACTTTCAATATATATTGCTCGCTTATGCTAATGAAATGCAGGGAAGGAGCATCACCGCCCCGAGTTGGGGGCGGGATCGTTATAATTGGGTCAGCATTGCTGACCGTTGCCTTATTTTGCCACCGTGCGGTGGTTTGTTGCTTGCAGGTGCAGCTGGACCAAGCGGTCAATAGCGGGCTAAAGCCCTTTTTGCGAAGCCGGCCCTCGAAGGCCTAATTGGAATTGTTTACTGTTTTATTCATGAATGACCGGCCTGCGTGCCGTGGTTTGTAAAACATGTAATATCAAGTGAAACATTTTGTAAAGCCTTAAAGCTATTTTGGGTATTTTGTATAACATTCCTATTTTCTATTAGTGGACATTCGTACTTTAATGCTGGGTTCCTTGTCACAACTTTTATATACTGCTTCTGCTAGAATGCTCTGTGTAGGACGTTGAGATTGGTTGGATGGTTTCCATAAGTAACCACCCGGTCTGTCTGTGGTATATGGCGTCGGGCCCCGGCCGGACCTACTGCTATATGCTATGCGACGGATAGGGGACGTTACAATTTGGTATCAGACTACTGGTTTTGGTCGGGCTTAAAGTGAATTCGTGGGCGAATTCTTTTTAAGGGGTGGTGAGCACATTGTGTGCGTCATCGTAATAACAGTCAAAAGAACCCATGAATGTCCACTTAGGAATGAAAATACTCGTGTTTGGGGAACCTGCGTGTTCCTATAATTGCTGTTTGCAATTTTATTTGGTTGCTTAATGGTGTTTTGTACCACTATAGGTGACCAGAAGTGGTGTTGGGCCGTCAGAACGCCGAGTTTCTGAGGCTAGTAGTGCACCGGATGTTGCTCCTGCAACACCTCTGTCGGCTGATAATATTCGATTGGTGGCTGAAGCGGTGTTGGTCATGATAAATGCGCAGCCTGCAAGGCAAGCGCAGCAGCCCGCTCCTGTGATGGAGTAGGAACCTCTGCAAGAGGCCGAGCCGAGGAGAGTGGAGCATGTGGTTGTGGAACCGGTGGTGCCAAGGAGGGCAACCGAGAGGCAGCTTAAGCATGTAATGAGCTTTAACCCTCTGTTATTCTCGGGGTTGGGAACCCCATCTCAGGCTGAAGACTGGCTCTCCAGGGTGAAGAGAGTCATGACAGCGACAGAGACGGAGGAGTGGCAAATGACCACCATCGCTACGTTCCTTTTGGACGGTGAAGCGAGGATGTGGTGGGACTGCATCATTTGAGGGGTAGACAACTGATAGACGTTCCGATGGAAGAGTTCTCGGGATTGTTCTTAGCAAGATACCTCCCTTCTACTCAGAGGATTTCGATGGAGAACGAATTTCTGAAGTTGGTTCAGGGTGAGAAGAGCGTGGATGAATATCTCTATGAGTTCACTCATTTGAGTCGTTATGCTAGCTCCACCATCATGGATGAGGAGCGTAAGACTAATCGCATTTATGAAGGCTTGAGGGATGAGTTGAGACTACTGCTTTCGGGGCCGATGACGCAGGGTTTCTTAACCTTGGTCAATACTGCCCGGTCCTTGGAGAAGGACATGAAAAATGTACAAGCAAAGAAAAGCTTGGGTGAGAAGAAATCTAAATTCAGAGTTCCGACTGCTTCAAAGTCCGGCTATCGGAGGGCTTTCAAGAAGCATAGGACTTCAGGTCTAGCTCCTTCTGGTGCTTCTGGGGTGACTACGAGTCGGACCCCGGGCGCGTGTTTTACATGCGGAAAGACGGGGCATTTCGCCCGTGATTGTTGGAGCGGACGTCCTAAGTCCGAGAGAAGGCCGGGAGCTACTTATGAAGAGAAGGGAAAGGCGGTGGAGTCGACCGCATCCCACTATGCTCCGGCCCAACCAAGGGTGTACAATCTTGGCCAACAGGAGGCCATCAAACAAGCTGATGTGGTGACAGGTACGGTTTAATATATATAACAAGTCAATTTCTTTGAATGCTTGTTATGCACATGTTACCTTACAACTGCTTGTTTAGGATTTGTATTGATTTGTGAAAATCCGGCACGAGCACTCTTCGATACGGGAGCGTCACACTCCTTCTTGTCCGAAGGATTTATATCACGCATCGGAGTCCCTTCTTCGATGGCGAAGGATAAGTTGGAAGTGTTGTTGCCCAATGGGTGTTCGATGCGAGCGGATAGGATCTGCGATGTTAAGATTTGTATTGGGGAGCAGGAGTTTGACCTGCGGGCGTCTTTACTTCCGTTGGTGGAGTTCGACGTCATATTTGGCATGGACTGGCTCTCGGAGCAGCAAGCCCATATAGATTGTGGTAGCAAGGAAGTCAAGCTGGGAGCAAGTCGTGAGACGACTTTTACGGGCTTAAAGGGGTCGAGCAAGACGTTGATGTCTGCTCTTCAAGTGGTGAAGGCGGTTCGTGCCGGAGCAGAACTGTTCTTTACACTAGTGGAGGTTGCAAAGCCGAAGCCCGCGTTGGATTGCATTTCAGTGGTATCGGAATACCCTGATGTGTTCCCCGCAGATCTTCCTTGAGCCCCGCCTCAGCGGGAGATAGATTTTATGATCGAGCTAGTGCCAGGTGCAAAGCCTGTGTCACGATCTCCGTATCGGCTAGCGCCTAAGGAAATGGCGGAGCTGAAAGTTCAACTGCAAGAGTTGTTGGAGCAAGGGTATGTGCGCCCGAGTTCTTCGCCTTGGAGCGCACCGGTCCTCTTTGTTAAGAAGAAGGACGGAAGCTTGAGGCTATGTATTGATTATCGGGAGCTCAACAAGTTGACTGAGAAGAACAAGTACCCGATCCCCCAGATTGATGATCTATTTGATCAGTTAGTCGGGTCGACGGTGTACTCGAAGTTGGATCTCAAGGCTGGGTACTATCAGCTGCGAATAAGGGAGAGTGATATCCCGAAGACAGCGTTTAGTACGAGATACGGGCATTATGAGTTTACGGTCATGTCATTTGGGCTGACAAATGAGCCTTCAGTGTTCATGGATTTGATGAACAGGACTTTCAGGGAGTACTTGGACCATTTCGTGATCGTCTTCATCGACGGTATTTTGGTGTACTCGCAAAGTGAGGAAGATCACTTCAAGCATCTTCATTTGGTGTTGGAGAAGCTAAGGAGAAATCAGTTGTATGTCGAGTTCTCGAAGTGCGAGTTTTGGCTATCCTCAGTGGCGTTCCTCGGGCATATAGTGAGTGGAGAGGGTATTGCTGTGGACCCAGCGAAGATCGTTGCGATACGGGAGTGGCCTGAGCTTGCTACGGTAGCGGATGTCCAGAGTTTTCTAGGGCTTGCCGGCTATTATAGGCGCTTCGTAGAGAACTTCTCGCAGATAGCTTTGCCTCTCACTACTTTGACGAGGAAGGAGCATAAGTTCGTTTGGACGTCGGAGTGCGCGCGAGCTTTTGAGGAGTTGAAGTGTCGGTTGACCACGGTGCCTGTGCTGAGTTCGCCATGTGGAACCAAAGGCTATGAGATTTATAGTGATGCTTCGGGCAGCAGTTTGGGTTGCGTGCTACTGCAACACGGAAATGTAATAGCTTATGGCTCGAGATAGCTAAAAGTGCATGAGAGGAATTATCCGGTCCATGACTTGGAGTTAGCGGCCATGATTTTTGCCTTGAAGCTGTGGAGACACTATTTGTACGGTGTGAAGATTGATATCTACACCGATCACAAGAGCCTGAAGTATCTTATTGATCAGAAGGATCTGAATATGCGGCAGCGTAGATGGATGGAGTTCCTGGGGGACTATACATTCAAGATCAACTATGTGCCTGGAAAAGGAAATGCGGTTGCGGACGCGCTAAGTCGCCGAGCCCCAACTCAAGCCAATTGGCTATCGGTTCATGATGAGCGGCTGGTGCGAGAGTTGGAGGCGTTGGAGATTGTTGGTGTGGACAGACAATCAAGAACTGAAGCAGTTCTGAATTGGACTGAAGTCCAATATGACCTGGCTGATCGTATTCGGCAGGCATTGGATATGGATGCTCATATGAAGCAGTTCATGGTAGAGGCTCTGGATGGGTCGAATTCCTAATTCGTCGTGGAGGACGGACTACTTTGGAAAGAAGGTCGTCTGTGCGTCCCAGTGTGGCTATTTAGGGTGGAGTTGTTGTAAGGCACACCATACCAAGGATCACCCGGGGAGACGAAGATACCGTGAAGAAACTGTGGTGGCGGGTTTAAGAAGGATGTGGCGCTAACGTAATGCCAAACTTGCGCCTTGGTAAAGGCGGAGTGCCAAATGGGAGATTTCTTAAGTCCTTGCCTATCCCGGAGTGGAAATTTGACACTCTCATGGACTTTGTGCAGGATCCAAGCAGAGATCATCATCGGTATCATTAACAAATGAGTCGCATTTTATCCGATAGGAAGGATGATCCAGTGGAGAACTCGAGCTTTATGTGGATAACATAGTACGGTTCATGGTGTGCCCCGCAACATCGAGGAAGATGGGCGGCCCCACCTAATAAAGAGCTTGTGCAGCAAATATTGGAACAAAGCTGAAATTCAGCACAGCCTTTCATCCACAAATGATGGGCAACCGAGGGGTATAGAACCATGGAAGACCGCATCATTTTGGAAAGCCCACCGGGGTGCATAAACGTGTTCCGAAGCGATATCCAAATGGGGCCTTCTCCACGTCCGAGATAGAGGAATCTTCATCCCACTTCGGCGCAACCTCGGGCACCGAATCATCAAAAAACGTACGGTGGGCATTATGTATACATCAACCGACTCACACTCGCGGGTGCGGCGAAAAAAGCTAAGGAGTACCTGCCGTTCGAGGTTCTGGAATTGGTGAAGCGGCCTAGGTTGAAGCTTTCAGTGGAGCTTAGTGGTTTAATGATGTATTCCATATTTCGGTGCTTCAGGGGGTGCAAGGCTACGCTCTCAAGTGTCCGTGGATAGTGGGCAAGCACTGAATCGGAGGTCAGCGCCCCATCGCAAAATCATGGTCAAGCCGGTGACGCGGTCACCACGTCGGAGCTCTCTTGGGAGCGGAGCACAATCTCATCGTTGTTCCCATACAAATTTTGGTTTTGTAGCGTCTTTCCTTTATGAGTTCCTGCGAAATCCTCTTTTAAGAGGGGTGTTGGCTAACGCCCCGAAACTCAAAGGGAGCAAAGGGGGACATTTTGGGCCAGTTTGGGTTCTGGCTGCAGGCACACGGCTTGGGACACGGGCGTGTCCCAGGGCGTGTCAAGCCTGTGTCGACACTAAGGCGGGAAGTCGACACTTTGGTCTCGACATTATGTCGAGACTGGGCACACGGCCTGCGACACGGGTGTGTCGCAGGGCGTGTCGACCCGTGTTGACACTTAGCCGTGGAGTCGACGAGATTCGCTCGACGATGCGTCGAAGACAAGGCACACGGCCTGCGACACGGGCCTGTCACAGGGCGTGTCGACCTGTCTCGACGATCGTCCCGGGGAGTCGACGAAGATTCGCTCGACGATGCGTCGAGACAAGGCACACGGCCCAGGACACGGGCGTGTCCAAGGCCGTGTCAGTAGGTCGATGATCTTCGCTCGACGAAGTGTCGAGTGTCGAGACCGTGTACACGGCCTAGGGTCCAGGCGTGTTGAGGTGATACGGGTAAGGACACGGGCGTGTCCTAGAACCCGTGCAGTGCTCGGGTTGTTTTCGGGGAAAAATGATGGGGGTACACGGCCGGCCATACGGCCGTGTCACATGGAACACGGGCGTGTCAGCTCGAACACGGGCGTGTTCGATAACCGTGTGAGGTTCCAGGTGATTCAATTTTGACGGCGAATGAGGCACACGGCCCTGGACACGGGCGTGTGCCAGGCCGTGTTCGGTCCAGATTGGGCATTTCAGTCCCGAATCAAACCCGTTCGTTTCCTTATTTTGAGATCCAACGGCTGGGGGTTGTTCCTGAAGGGATATTCCCGGGATTGGACTTAGAAAACCCTCACTTTTCTTAAGTGTTATCTTTCTAAAACCTTAGAGAGAGAGGAGAGCCAAGGGAGGAAGAAGGAGCTAGATCCGTCCATTGGAGGAGCTTCGGAGCTCCGAATCGCGAGCCGACTCCGGATCCACGGAGGCAAAGCTAGTGCGGTGCTTTTCATCCGATTACTTTTCAATGGCGCCAAAGAGGAACGCTAGGGTAACGATCCTCATATTGAGCATGAGTAGCTCTCTTTCTTTGCATAGGAAGCCCGCTCTCGAGAGTTTGCGGAGAGTTTGAGGCGTTCCTTCGGGTAGATATGTGAAGTCCCCGTTGTTTAGAGTCCGTAAGCGAGAACGGACATAGGCATGATGTGTGAAGCCTACCCGGACATGTTGGTCTGGATCGGTGATGTTGCATTGCTTAATGCCGGAGAAGACTCCGCGCTATTGGTTGTTTTTCGGGTTTTCTACGCGGTAGATTGTAGCAGGGAGCCTTGGGGATTAACCCAAAGGTGCACACGGAAAACTGGGCGGATACGAGATCTTGCCAACTTGGTGGCCTGAGAGCCAACTTGAACATAACTGGGTTATGTGATTTGTGATGGACATGGGACTCGGTGGAAGTTTGACCCGCGCAAATGGCTTAAATTGTCGTTGCGATGTGAGCACGGGTTAGATGGAACCGTACCCGTTCTATGTCGTTCGGTTAAAGAGACCTAAAGGCACGTGACACTTACCGTTGGCATAGATTAGGGTCTTCGGCGGTCAATGGCTTAAATTGTCGTGACCCTGGCCGAGAAGACAAATTGCTCATAGATTTGGCCGTCTATGTGGTGGTGGTGAGTCCGGAATGTCAATGGCTTTAATTGACATGACATCGACCGGTTCACCGAGAATGTGCCATGAGAGCACGGGGCGTGTGGCCGTGCGAGCCAACGTCTGTGATGAAATGGCTATATATATACTGCTCGCTTATGCTAATGAAATGCAGGGAAGGAGCATCACCGCCCCGAGTTGGGGGCGGGATCGTTATAATTTGGTCAGCATTGCTGACCGTTGCCTTATTTTGACACCGTGCGGTGGTTTGTTGCTTGCAGGTGTAGCTGGACCAAGCGGTCAATAGCGGGCTAAAGCCCTTTTTGCGAAGCCGGCCCTCGAAGGCCTAATTGGAAGTGTTTACTGTTTTATTCATGTATGACTGGCCTGCGTGCCGTGGTTTTTAAAACATGTAATATCAAGTGAAACATTTTGTAAAGCCTTAAGGCTATTTTGGGTATTTTGTATAACATTCCTATTTCGTATTAGTGGACATTCGTGCTTCAATGCTGGGTTTCTTGTCACAACTTTTATATACTGCTTCCGCTAGAATGCTCTGTGTAGGACGTTGAGATTGGTTGGATGGTTTCCATAAGTAACCACCCGGTCTGTCTGTGGTATATGGCGTCGGGCCCCGGCCGGACCTACGGCTATATGCTATGCGACGGATAGGGGGCGTTACACTACTCCTCCATAGCACATTCCAACTCCTTGAATCTTATGGCCTTCTTGAAACATGATGGCTCCCGCTCATCCAGAGGACCAGCATAGAAACATAAGACCAAACTCACCATGTTTCCTTCTGTGTAACGAGCTGGTGGCTTGATAGTCCTCTTTGATCTCCTCAAAGTTGGTGCTTGACTGACCACCTCCACATCTGCCTCTTCTGTACTAGCTTCTAGTTCAGATGCGCTTGGATAATTGCTCCCCCTACATCTAGAACCAGAAGTTTCCGCCTCTAAGATAGACACGACTGGAGCTCCTAGTGAAACAGGCAGCTCTACTTGAAGATTCACAACAGCTTTTTCTTGTCTATCAACCCTTCTCTCAGGTAGTTCAATTCCTGAGCACCCTTTGTAAGATGTCAACTCATCAAACACCACATCCAGAGAAACAACAAATCTCAGTGTCTCTGGATCCATGCACTTTCAACCCTTCTTCCTGTCATCATACCCACACGAAGACTATCTTCCTTGCTTTTGCATCTAGATTCGTCTGAAGAGTGTCAGGAACATGAACATAGCAGGTTGACCCAAATACCTGAAGGTGAGCAACACTTGGTTTCTCCTTGAACATCAGTTCATGAGGAGTCATCATGTTGATTAGACTTAGAGGCATTTTATTTATAACATAGGTTGCACAAGACATTCCCTCTGCCTAGAAGGATCTTGGGATACTCTTAGCATGAAGCCAACACTTGCAGGTCTCCGTCAGATGATGGATCTTCATCTCTGTAACTCTGTTTTGTTGTGGGGTATGTGCACAAGTAAGATCTCTTTGAATACCGCTCTTCCTGCAAATATTAGAGAACTCTGCAAAGGTGAACTCTCCACCACTGTCAGTCCCCAACTTCTTAATCTGTATGCCTAGTAGACCTTCCACGAGCTCCTTGAACTCCACAAACTTCCCGAACACTTCTGACTTTTCTTTCAGAAAATACACCCAGACATATCTGGTGTAATCATCAATTAACATCAGCATATACTTGTTGCCTCCGAGGCTTGGGGTTATAGTTGGTCTCATCAGATCCCCGGTAATGCACTCCAATGGCTTTTTACTTCAGTTTCGCTATTTATCAAATGGAAGTCGATGAGACTTACCATACTGACATCCCACGCAAACATGATCGTCTCCGTAGGATGACAAGCTAAATAAGCCCTTGACTAGGCCCTTTACCGCCATAGCCTTCAATTTATCCATTCCTACATGCCCCAACATCTTATGCCAAATGGCTGAGCTATCATTCATCCTCATCTTATCAACATAAGAACTTGTAGATAAAACGTACATGTCCTTTGCTCTCCTCCCAATGTGAACAACATCAGTTTTTACGGCTGATATATTTCGAAGAAATTTCACTTTCTTAGGACCAAACAGAACATGATACCCAACGTCAGCAGCGTTGGTCATGGAGAAGAGGTTCTTTTTCATACCAGGCACGTGATATACACTCCTTAGAGTAAGTGACCCTCTATCACTGCCTATAGATACAATCTCTTCCTTCTCGACTGCATGAACTGTATCATCAGCTGTGATAATAGCATCATTACCTGAGTATGGATGCGATGAAGAGAACTTTGACTCATCTCCAGTGAGGTGATGACCACACCGCGAGACCACGATCCAATCCTTCTAATAGTTGATAGGAGCAGAAGCACAAAGAGTAGTTGAGAAGGCTCCTCCCCAACCACCATCGTCCTCCCTGTATCAGGCTCCTCCTTCCCTACAACATGCCCTGGCTGAAGATTAACTATGTAGTCCCTTCTGAAGTGACCTAGCTTGTTACACCTGTAACACCTGAGCCCTTCCTTCTTCCCGTCAGACTTAGGAGCATAGCTCCTCTACTGCAGACCTGAAGATGATGGCCCATCGCCTCCAGAAGACTTTTTCTTCTTCTCCCACTACTTCTTCCCAAAAACAGCACCTCGTTCTCTCCTTCTGAGAAAGACACCCCGACATCTATCTTGCCAAGCTCTCCTGCGATGCAAGCATATTTTCCAACTCCAACAAGTATGGCTGATTTGCCCATCCTTGAACAGACGTCACAAAGGCGAGGTACTCCTTCCACAAACCGCGGATAATATGTCTCTTCAGCTTCGCCTCAGAGATAGGCTCATCGGGGTCCAAACCAGAAATCTCTGCGCAGAGGTTTTTCATCTTAAGAAAGAAGGTGGAGACGGGTAAATCTCCTTGAGTGGCCTTTGCCAACTCATTTTCTAAGAACTGTAGCCGAGCTACACTCTTCCTGTTGAAAAGGTCATCCAAGGCCATCTAGATCTCAGCAGCTGATTTCCAACCAATAATGTGATCGAAGAGTTCAGGTGAGATTGCTCAATTGAGAGTGAATTCTGCCTTTGCATTTGTTCTCTTCCAAGTCTTCACATCCTGAGCATTATCACCAGCAAGAACTACTTCCCGAGTATCATCTCCTCCAACCACCTCCCAGAGGTCCTCTCCCAGAAGATATCTCTCCATATAAGACTTCCATTTCTTGAAGTTAGACTGTATTAGAAGTTCAATACTGAGACATCTTACATATCCTACTTCCATGGATCTAACACTGTTTTCATCTTCACAAGAGCAACAACAACTTCTAGTTGATCACTGCTTAACCACTCCAATCTCCCTCTGATACCATGTAAAATTTTTGGATCTTGGAATGAGCAGTAGTTATATCAACTAAAAGTTAGATAACAGCCAAAGACACATGCAGCAACAAGAGTTCTTTATTAATGATATCAGTCTTCTTACAAAGCGAGACATACATGGCGAGACATGATTTCGCCAGTATGTAAAACCAACATAACAAAAAACACAAGAACATAACTGCGGTATGAAAATATAGCCTGTCGAGACCACCACAAACCGCGACTGCTGCCATCAGACCGCCGAGACTGGCACACTGCACTAGCCGCTCGAACATGAACACAGTCTGCAACCTTCATAATCAGACCGCCGCTTCAGAACTACTCTCCACAGATTGCTATCTCTGAATTGCCCCAAGTCGCTAGCTAGAAGAATAGCTGCTTGGTCCTGTCCGCACAACCTGTACAGACAAATTACTTCAGCAAGCCGCGCGGTCAGAAAAAATCAGTCGGCAGATTCCAACGCGAGTTTGTGCTTACTATTCTTCAATGATTATGCTGTCACCGAGGGTTCCTATTTATAGGTACGAAGATAGATGTGGTCAGTACCCTAGCTGATAGGAACACCTCCTCCAGCCCGTAATCCACCTTCACTAGTCTTCTTGGACATGGTTGGTCCACAAGACAACACGCCTACAACACTACTGGATAAGAGCCAGTCCGCAACACCTGCGGACACAACACCAGTTCGCAACCAGACCACTGAGTCCTCCAAGTCCGCCAAGATCGCCGCAGGTAGGCAAGGCAGTATACAACGACAATGAACAAGACATCAGACCGCAACACCTGCAGACACGACTCTAGCTCGCAACGGACAGCCAAGTCTGCTAGGATTGCCGCAGGTAGGCAAGGCAGTATACAACTAGACAGTGAACAAAGCAACAGACCACCAAGTTTGCCAGACCAATAGCGAACTGCCGAACTCCAACATCAGTCTGCATAGGCCGCTCAAGTTCTGCACAGCATCCTCTATACACAAGGTCGTACCACAGCTCGCATAGACCGCGACCTCCAATCCACTCAGTCCGCGCAGTCCGCGCAGTTTGTCTGATCAGACACTTTGTAACAGGCCAATTTTCTGAAAACAGGATTTTTGGGTGACACGGCCTGGGACACGGGCATGTCCCAGGGCGTGTCAGCTGACACGGCCTGCGACACGGGCGTGTCGCAGGGCGTGTCGAGGTTGTGTCGACGATCGGCCTTGGTGTCGATGATTTTCGCTCGACATCGTCGAGAGGGGGCACATGGACCAGGACACGGTCGTGTCGATGGCCGTGTCATGTGCTCGACGACTGTTACTCGACGATCGTCGAGTATCGAGTTTCAAGTAAGGACACGGCCTGTGACACGGGCGTGTCACAGGGCGTGTCAGTGGGCGTCGAACTCAGCTCGGCGTCTTGAGCCGGGGCGTGTTTGCGGGACACGGGTGTGTCCTGGTGCATACGGCCAGGAACACGGGCGTGTGCCAGGCCGTGTGAAGTCTCGGGTTGTTTTGGGATTATTTTCGTTGAGTCACACGGCCTCAGACACGGGCGTATCTGAGGGCGTGTCGGGTACACGGCACGTGACACGGGCGTGTCACACGGCCGTGTACTGGCTGGATTGAGTCGGTTGTCTGCCGCTTAGAGGGACACGGCCTGTGACACGGGCGTGTCACTGGGCGTGTCACTGGGCGTGTCAGGCCGTGTTTTAGCTTTTCTGGCCAAATCTGAGCCGTTTGTTTCCCTCTTCCTGGATCCAGTGGCTGGGCTTTGTCCAGGTGTTGTGAAGGCCGAGAAAAAGGGGATTTAAACCCTCTTTTCTCTTCTTCTTCTTCTTCATCTTCATTCCAAGAGAGAGAGAGAAGAAAGGCCTAAGGGAGAGAGAAGGGAGGAGTCTACCAGCTGCTGTAGGAGCTGCAGAGTGCGGAGCGAAGATCCGAGAGCGGATTCGTGAAGGCAGAGCCGAGGCGGTGATTTCCATCCGGCTACTTCATGGCGCCGAAGCGATCTTCAAGGGTAACGATCTCCTTCTTGGACATCTAAGTCCTTTCTTTATGCATGTGTTTGGAATCCTCCACCAAGAGGTGGATTTGCGGAAGAGATTCCTTTGTTAAGTCTGCATTTAGAGCCGGAATTATGGAAGACGGTATAGGCATGCTGTGTGAAGCCCATCTGGACCGGTAGTCTAGATTGGTGATGTTCATGGGTAAACCGGAGAAGACTCCGTGGTTTTGATGCTATGAAAATGGATTTCTATTGTGATGCCGAGTTAAACCCGGCTTGCTGCACCACATGGGTGGGTCGATCGGATTAGGAGGGGGGTCGATGGGTAGACATTGCCAGGGGAGCTTGGATAAACCCGGCGTGCTACACCACATGGAATTGCAGGTGTTGTGGCTTGAATGGAATAAGTGGAATGGATAGCTTGCTGATATAGGCCCTTGAAGGCCATGTGAAGAGCTGTGTTTGGATTTCATGTGTGGCCGGCCTGCGTGCCGATGTACGAACTTGTTGTTGTGTAAAGAGGAACCTGTAAGGCCATAAGGTCAGGGTGTGTGAGTTGTATACATTCCTGGTGTTGTGTTATATAAATGTGGTATTTATATATGGGTGGACATTCTGGTTTGAGTTCATGCTAACATAAAACATGCTGCGCTAGAATGGAATGAGTTAAGGATACGCATAGAGTTTGATTTCCACACGTAATTCCTTTGCTTGTCTGTGCTATATGGCGTGGGGCCCCGGCCGGACCAATCGTTATATGTCATGTGACGGGTGGGGGCGTTACAAAGTGGTATCAGATCCAGGTTTAGATTGTTTGGGAGGAGAGAACATAATTGAACTCAGGAATGTCCACTAGGAATGTATGTCATGCACAGGATGTGCGTGCGTGTGTCGTCAATGTACCAGTACCGTTATGATTTGGAAGTATTCATGGTGTTCTGTACATTGATAGGTGGCGAGGGATGGAGCTGGGCCGTCTGAGCCCCAGCGGTCGGATGAAAGTGCAGCACCCGTGGAAGCGCCGATGCCTCCCTCGGCAGAAGCCATACGGGTGGTGGCGGAGACAGTGCTTGCAGTGTTACAAGCACAACCATCTGGACAGGCAAGACCTGGTGGAAGGCAAGAGCATGTTGCTGAGGTGGTGGAGGCGCAAGCAAGTGACGACTCATTGTCACGCTTTATGCACTTTCATCCACCTACGTTTGGTGGAGCGCTTTCACCAACGCAGGCAGAAGATTGGTTGGCAAGGGTAAAAAGGATCCTAACCGCAATCAGGACGGTCGAGGAGCAGAAAGTGATGTTGGCCACTTTTCTGTTTGAAGGAGATGCGAGATTATGGTGGGATGAAATTGAAGTGCACCACTTGGCAGGTCGAGGTTTAATGGAGGTTTCAATGGAGGAATTCTCCCAATTATTTTTATCCAAGTATGTGTCAGTGTCGCAGAGGATTGCGATGGAAAATGAGTTTCTCCGTTTGGTGCAGGGTGAGCAAGATATTGATACCTACCTGCATGAGTTTACAAGATTGGGGAGATATGCGGGATCTACCTTTGCGGAGGAAGCGCGAATGACAAATCGGTTTTATGGCGGATTGCGGGATGAATTGAGATTGGCACTTCCGAGTTCAGTGAGCCAAGGCTTACAGGCGTTGGTCGATACAGCTCGTGCCTTGGAGAAGGATATGAAGCGAGTACAAGAGCATAAGAGACTGACAAGGGAAAAGTCAGAGTTTAAAGTGTCGCAATTGGATCAATCGGAGTTTCGACGACGAGAGAAGAAAAGATTTAGGCCGGTGGAATTAGCTCCGTCCACTGTTTCTTCGGGGGCGACGTATGGGCCAGGACGTGTGGATACAAGTATATGCTATAAATGTGGGCAGTAAGGACATATAGCAAAATTTTGTTGGAATGCCCCTCCAGGGAGTGAGAAAAAGACAGGTGCATCATATGAAGAAAAGGTGAAAGCAGTGGCTGAAACATATGCACCCCGGACGCAACCTCACTTTCATGCGATGGAAGTGCAAGAGCCGCAAAGCTCAGTTGGTGAAATTTAGCCTCGGGTGTTTAATTTATCTTTGAATCGCGAATTTCAAACTCGGGAGGCTGAGCGGAAGTGAACTGTGATGTGCATTACTTTTGACTGAATCAGAACTTAATGGATCATCCATAGTGGTGTATGTAAATGCTGTATATATATAGTTGTCGATCTCTATAATAGAGCTTGGTGCACTTGTGATTGGGACGAAATAAATCACTCATGTTGTTTTGTTTGAACTCTTATGTGGCTGAATGTGCACAAGTGGAAGTTAGGGATGTTTGTTGTGCTGTCTGTTTGTTAGTGTGTGCGGAGACTTGGGGTGTACGATTTTGTGATGTTGTGACGGATTGGCTGCTTGTAGTCAAATTTCGAGGACGAAATTATTTGAAGGAGGGGAGGATTGTAACAGGCCAATTTTCTGAAAACAGGATTTTTGGGTGACACGGCCTGGGACACGGGCGTGTCCCAGGGCATGTCAGCCGACACGGCCTGCGACACGGGCGTGTCGCAGGGCATGTCGAGGTTGTATCGACGATCGGCCTTGTTGTCAACGATTTTCGCTCGACATCGTCGAGAGGGGGCACACGGCCCAGGACACGGCCGTGTCGAAGGCCGTGTCGTGTGCTCGACGACTGTTACTCGACGATCGTCGAGTATCGAGTTTCAAGTGAGGACACGGCCTATGACACGGGCGTGTCACAGGGCATGTCAGTGGGCGTCGAACTCATCTCGGCGTCTTGAGCCGGGGCGTGTTTGCGGGACACGGGTGTGTCCTGGTACACACGGCCAGGAACACGGGCGTGTGCCAGGCCGTGTTCCAGGCCATGTGAAGTCTCGGGTTGTTTTGGGATTATTTTCGTTGAGGCACACGGCCTCAGACACGGGCGTGTCTGACGGCGTGTCCGGTACACGGCACGTGACACGAGCGTGTCACACGGCCGTGTACTGGCTGGATTGAGTCGGTTGTCTGCCGCTTAGAGGGACACGGCCTGTGACACGGGCGTGTCACAGGGCGTGTCAGGCCGTGTTTTAGCTTTTCTGGCCAAATCTGAGCCGTTTGTTTCCCTCTTCCTGGATCCAGTGGCTGGGCTTTGTCCAGGTGTTGTGAAGGCCGAGAAAAAGGGGATTTAAACCCTCTTTTCTCTTCTTCTTCTTCTTCTTCATCTTCATTCCAAGAGAGAGAGAGAAGAAAGGCCTAAGGGAGAGAGAAGGGAGGAGTCTACTAGCTTCTATAGGTGCTGCGGAGTGCGGAGCGAAGATCCGAGAGCGGATTCGTGAAGGCAGAGCCGAGGCGGTGATTTCCATCCAGCTACTTCATGGCGCCGAAGCGATCTTCAAGGGTAACGATCTCCTTCTTGGACATCGAAGTCCTTTCTTTATGCATGTGTTTGGAATCCTCCACCAAGAGGTGGATTTGCGGAAGAGATTCCTTTGTTAAGTCTGCATTTAGAGCCGGAATTATGGAAGACGGTATAGGCATGCTGTGTGAAGCCCATCTGGACCGGTAGTCTAGATTGGTGATGTTCATGGGTAAACCGGAGAAGACTCCGTGGTTTTGATGCTATGAAAATGGATTTCTATTGTGATGAATGTATGGATGTGATGTTGAGGAGGCTTTGGCAAAGCTCCTGGTTATGAAATGATCAATTGGTAGCACGCCTGGGGAGCTCGTGATAAACCCGGCCTGTTACACCACTAGGGTGGGTTGATCTAGGTTAGGTAGGGATCGATTGGTGGCAACGCCTGGGGTGCCGAGTTAAACCCGGCTTGCTGCACCACATGGGTGGGTCGATCGGATTAGGAGGGGGGTCGATGGGTAGACATTGCCAGGGGAGCTTGGATAAACCCGCCATGCTACACCACATGGTGTGGGTCGACCTGCTCTGGTTGCTATTGGATGCTGTGAGGTTGGACCTCTGAGTGGTTTGGGCGGGATGTCGCCAGCTTGCGAGACTGGTGGACTAGGTCCGGTCAACCAACAAGTTAACACCTCGGATCGGCGGTGTACGACTGGTGGATTCCGGTACACCAAGAAGGTGCCCTGAGTGCACGAAGCGTCTGGTGGATTCCAGCGTTTGTGATGGAATGTGTTTGTTAGTGGGATAAAGAAAATGAGATACATATGATGTTTGATGATACTTGATGATAGAGGATAGCACTGCATACAGGGAAGGAACCACTACCCTGGGTAGGGGGTAGGGTCGTTATAATGGGTCAGCCAAATGCTGACCGTTACTTTGTTTTCTGTGTTGTCTTGGATGTGGAATTGCAGGTGTTGCGGCTTGAATGGAATAAGTGGAATGGATAGCTTGCTGATATAGGCCCTTGAAGGCCATGTGAAGAGCTGTGTTTGGATTTCATGTGTGGCCGGCCTGCGTGCCGATGTACGAACTTGTTGTTGTGTAAAGAGGAACCTGTAAGGCCATAAGGTCAGGGTGTGTGAGTTCTATACATTCCTGGTGTTGTGTTATATAAATGTGGTATTTATATATGGGTGGACATTCTGGTTTGAGTTCATGCTAACATAAAACATGCTGCGCTAGAATGGAATGAGTTAAGGATACACATAGAGTTTGATTTCCACACGTAATTCCTTTGCTTGTCTGTGCTATATGGCGTGGGGCCCCGGCCGGACCCATCGTTATATGTCATGTGACGGGTGGGGGTGTTACACACTTACACTTTAACAATTTCAACAACATCAAGCGGGCTCACATAGTACATTTTTGAAAGATTCAGGTACTAAGTAGAGGTTTCCTTTATATATATAGAGGCTATATAAATATTCAAAGAATATATGATATATTATTATATCTATATTGATATAAGTTGTAGACAACTCAAAAAACACTTGATTTCTTGTCTCTGCTTTTGGTGATTGATATCTTCTGTGATTCCTTGCAAGTCAATGGCAGATTGTCTTCTGGCCACTTGTTTTATTTTGAGAGAATAACTTATTTCCGATACCCTCTCTTAATAGAGGTTGTTGATTACTCCCATCTTCTTCCTTAATTCTTTAAAATGCTATGTGGTTAGGGCTTTGATTAGGTCATTCGTGATTAGGGCTTTGATTAGGTCATTCGTGATTAGGTATTTGATATTGCAGTGCTCCAAAATAATTTCTCATCTACATAGAAGTTCCCGCGTGTGTAAAGTGTCATTTTAGCTCTAGGCGTTTGTTTTGTTGTGAAATTTGTGATCGCGAGAAAGGAAGATGACAGATGTGTTATCTATTTTGATTTTGGTTTTTCTATGAGTTTCCTTCTACTTTTTTCAAAATGTTGGTGTTAGCATTGTGATCTGGAAGTGATTAAACATGTGACCTCACTGCCAACTCAGTGTGAGTCTATCAGTGTCGCACATAAGATTGTGGAGAAATTGAGAGATTGAGTTTGTATGGTTTGGCTCATATGATGAGTTGAAAATACTTAGCTCAATCAGGATAAAAGCGTCGAGTGAGTTGAGACCGCTAAACGTCTTCGTTGATTTAAGTGTTAACTCGATGAATGGCGGCGTTGAGTGAGTTGAGTATATTCAACAATTCGTCAAGTCAAAGTGTTGATTCGACGAGTATGACACTTAAGCGTTGAGTGCATTGACTATACTAGACGACTAGTCGAGTCAAGGAGTTATTTCGACGAGTCTGAGTCTTAGGCGTTGAGTGCGTTGATCTCACTCAACGCCTTCGTCGAGTAAAGAGTTACTTGGCAAATCTGGCACTTAGGCATTGAGTGTGCTGAGTGCACTCAACGCAATTCGACGAGTCAGGCTTTTGGCGTTGAGTGCGTTGAGTGCACTCAAATCCATTCCACGATTCATCGAGTATGGCGCAGAAAGCGTTGAGAGCGTTGATTCCACTTAACGCCTTCTCAGATTCAATCGTTGACTAAGCTGAGGATGGCGTTGAGTTCGTCGTGTATCCTATGGATACTCGATGATTTGTCGAGTATGTGATGAAACTCGATGATTCGTCGTGTATGCTATAGATACTCGACGATTCGTCGAGACAAGCATTATCTGGCCGAAATTCTGGATTTTAAGTCTGGTTCTGCCAATAGTGACTGGAACTGTTCTGTTTATTCCTTGGGTATAAATAGAAGTCTTTAGGGTTTCTTCTAGATAGAGTTACTTTTCATTCTATAAAAAGCACACGAGCTGCACTATGCGAAAAGACGGAAGCCCTAGATCCCGACGGAAGCCGTTCTGGCGATCTCGCCGCCTTCGCTGATCCCAATCTCGGCGAGTGTCGTTGCCGCCTCTCCTCTAATAGATCTAGCAATCTGTGGAGACGCTTAGTATCCTCTCCCGACCTAGTTCGTGTTCGAAAAGTAGTTGCGGGTTGTCCTGATCATGTGGATTTCCTGTAGATGCACGTATATTATTTCTAAGCTCAAAACTCAAGCCGCTAAGTGGCCGGCCGAATTTTTCTGGAGCATCTTGGTTGAATATAGACTCAATCCCTCAAAGGTAATTTTATTTACCACAAGCTTTACTTCTTTATTCATGAATATTTTCAGATACGAACATTTTGGATTTTCTTGTTCTCTTTTTTCGTTGCACGCACAAATGTTGTGTCGTCTTGTAAAACCCAACAGAAAACTCCTCTGATCCGTACTCCTTCTCAAGCTGCTTCACAATGGGCAATGTATTTTGCTTCTGATGTCATGACAACAGTTTTTTCTTCTTGACATATCTAGAAGATTGGAATGTTATCTAAGAAAATTGTGTACCCTAATGTGCTTCTTCGATCATCAGAACATCCTCCCTGACCAGTAGCTGTTGGAATAACTGTGAAGGCTATACATTTGGTTTTTGTTTTTCGCTTTCTCTATCTCTTTGCTAGCTACTATTCTTCTTTCCTTCTTGTTGGGGTTCCCGCTAAAAATGTCCCAGCCAAACCAGTAGGACTTCAACCGAAACCCTTAAGCAAGTTGACCTGACTGAGTGAACAACGAGCATGAGATGTGCCAGCTTGAATGGTTCAAAATCACCAGGGGAACAAAACCAAGCATGCATAGGAACCACACATAGGAGCGCTCAGCCAGTGCCTGCGGGCGCGACCAGCTTAAGTCGCACGCACGTGAGCCGACCACCGGTCTCTGACGTGTTATTGCCACTTCTGTCGCATTTGGCTACCTTCCCGCCTCCGACTGCCACCAACACCTGGAAACTTGTTTGTGTCGTCGGAACCGCCCGGGAGGTATGTTTGTCATTTCGGAATAATTTATGATCTAGGATACCAGAATAGGGTAATTTCATTTGTCATCCCAAGATCCAGCTGGGCGCAATTACCAAAATGTTCGTTCTAAAAAGCTATAAAAGGCCCCAAGACCTTCATTTGAAAAAAAGACAACTCGTGAGACCAAAGAGAGCACTGAGATTTTCTAGCAAGGACGTGGGACTTAGATCATTTCATCGCTCAGAATTCGCTCTTCTCCCTTTCTAGTCTACTCATGCTTAACACTCCCATGAATACATCAACAAGCGCAAGAAAGACAGAATTGTTATTGGCCATTTTCCAGTCTACTCATGGTCATATGCTTGGAAATTGTTGTTGGCCATTTTCTAAACAATAAATTGGCGTCTTCAGAGTACTGAAGGATGAGATAACTAAAACCCCATATAATTTAATTAGTTTCAATTACATTTTAGCACATAATTTCTTGTGTAAGAAGATAATTGGTTGCATTATGTACCATTATATACCACTTTTCTTTCAAGGGATACTTGGCTCACTCTTTACCACTTTCCTAGAAACCAAGTACACGACATAAATGTAGATTTTACAAGCAAGGTGCTTTATAAAACTTGTATTGTTTCATTCCTGCATATGCCTAACCTACTCATGTTAACAAACATATGTTCTAAAGGATTTAATTCTACTATTTAGTTATTTTGATGTTTTGCATAGTTCTGCACTTTTTTGTGAAATTTAGCTCTAATATCAGTTTGTCACACTCTGACATGGTAACTCAAGTTCATGATGTGAGAACAGTAAATGTGAGACATGATCTTTTACAGTTACACATTTCAAGAGTAAGAATCAACAAAAAGCAGTACTTTCCATTGATATTTCAGAAGAATTAAAAGTACATTATCATATGATAAATCATTTTTCATTTTTAAACACATGTTATTCTTCATCACTGCTTGCTGGCCGCCCTATTCTCATTGGTACATAAAACATAAGTGTTGAGAATATTGACCTCAATGTTCCATAGACTTGATTTGAAGAGGCATCATCCACAGCACTAAGTGCATAATTGTATTTGATACTGTTCAAGTTCAGTATGTACAAGATGTTCCTTAGAACAAGGTTAGGCATGCTACCTAAGTGATGGCGACAGGTGGTCATAAGGTAGGTATGTGGAAAGACAAAAAATCCTTCTAAGTCCAAAGGCATTGAGTGAATCAAGCTCACTCCACGCCAGATGTAGAGAAATATGGCCAAATCCACATGCGTTCAGTGAAGCAAGCACACGCAATGCCAGATGCAAGGTAAGATGCTAGATATGCTGGAAATCGCCTAAGTCCATAGGCATTGAGTGAAGTCTATTCACTCAACGCCATGTAAGTAAAAGCATTGAGTATAGCTTGGTTAGTCTAAGAATAACTATTTGCTAGATAGAACAGTGGCTAAGTCCATAGGCGTTGAGTATAGTCTACTCACTCAACGTCATATAGCTAAAAGCTGTGAGTAATGCTCAATCTATCAGAACCTAAGAAGAAATAGGAAGAAAGTGGCAAAGTCCACAAGAATTGCGTGATGTCTACTCACTCAACGCCATATAGAAAAAAGCTATGACAAAGGCTAAGGCATTGATAGTCTAAGAAGAAACAAACAGAAATGTGGCCAAGTCCACAAGAGTTGAGTCAAGACTAGTCACTCATCTCCATATAAAACAAATCGTTGAGTATAGCTCAGGCAGTCAACACCACAGAAAATCTGTGTAGGTATTTGGCCAAGTCCAAATGCATTGAGTGAAGACTGCTCACTCAACGCATGATAACAAAAAGAAATCTATTAAGTAGTTTAGCATTGAGTGACGCTTACTCACTCAACGCCAAGTGACTAAAATAAAATCTAAGTGTTATGGAGTTGAGTGAAGCATACTCACTCAATAACAAGTGATAGAACTCCAGTTAAGTAGTTTGGCGTTGAGTGAAGCTCAATCACTCAACGCCTAGAGACAACATTTTTTAAAGTGTTTTGGCGTTGAGTTAAGGTTGCTCACTCACCGCCTAATGGCAGAGAAACTTTTATAAGTATTTTGGCATTGAGTGAAGGTTGCTCACTCAATTCCTAATTACAGAAAAAATTTCCAAGTATTTTGGCATTGAGTGAAGGTTACTCACTCAACGCCTAGTGATAGAATGATTGGCTAAGGCCAAAAGCGTTGAGTGAAGCTTGTTCACTCAACACCTGAGATAGATAAAAATCTGTCTGAGTGTTTTGGTGTTGAGTGAAGCTTACTCACTCAACGCCTATACTAATGATGCTTGATTTTAGCTAAGTCCACAGATGGTGACGTCAGCAAAGTCAATAAGTCAATAAAATTCAAATTATTTGCGGGAAGGCTACAGTATGCGACAAACGGCACTGCAGGCCTTCAGTATAACTCTTGGCTATTAAAGTAAAACTACAGCTGTCAATCTCAGTGGAGCCCACATGTTAAAATATTCGTTGATCGGCAGAATAAAAAAGGAAGAAATGAGATTGAAAAATGTAACTTTTGGGGAAAAGGTTTGGACTTTATCTTCTTCCTTGGACATTATTGCTGAGCTCTGGAGAAGAAGTTCAAACTTTAGATCTAAGAGTTCTAAGGGAGAGCTGGTGCCATTATTATCTGCACCAACAAGATAAGAGATATTCTCTAAGGAAGTAGAATCAACTAAGGCCTGATGCAAGCTGCAGCTGATCTGAATGCCATCAAGAGTTAGTCGGTGCCATTCTCAGCTGCAACAACAAGTTCAGAAAGTTTTCTTTCTGAGGAAGAAGGAGCAATAGGTCCTTCCTAGCTGCAGGTGATCTGAAGCCGATAAAAGATAGTTGGTGCCATTTTTATCTACACCAGCAAGGTCTGATAATTCCCAGAAGAGGTTATAGCTGAGCTTAACTCAGCTAAGGTTGTAGCAAAGGGAGAAACCCTAGTTGCAGTTCTTCACAGTTCCAGCTGTACAGTTCTAAAGAACATTTTCTGGAGGCTGTGAAGAAGTTAGGACTGAGTTTCTAGGTCAGTTCAGGAAGGAAAGAAGAAGCAAAGATGTCCTACAAGTTGCTTCCAGCACAAGCCAAAGCAAAATCTACATCCTTGTTGCTGAGAAGAAGTTATGGTTGGGATTCTCTCAGCTCAAGTAGCAGTAACTAGCTGCAGTTACTTCTCATTTCCAGAAGGAACACTTTCTGGTGCTGAGAAGAATTAGATAGGGCTGAGTATATCTTATTTTAGGTAGAACTAGGCTCTGGGATTATTTAACTAAAGTCAAAGTTGGGTTGAGTTTATCTCAGTCCAGAAAGATTGACAGAAAGAAATATGTCTTGTGTCAAGAACAACTCACCAACCCACTTTCACCTTGTACGATCCTTTTTGGATCTAAGTGGTAGGAGCAAATTCGCTCTGAGGTAGGATCCATGTTTGGATCTGAGTTGTCGGGCTGTTTAGCATGAGGTGGGACTCTGTTGAGAATCTGAGGTACATGATCATTTGATCACTGAGAGTGGGATCCAGTTTGGATCTGAGGTAGTAACTTTAGGTTCGAGGTAGGAGAGTCATTCTCTCTAAGTGTAGGGCACTTGTGCTTGAGTTGTAGGATTCATTAGATCTGAGGTTGGGGTTTTGTGTCTGAGCTGTAGGAGAGTCATTCTCTCTAAGGTAGTATCCTTTATGGATCTGAGGTAGGGCTGTCCTCCCAGCATGAGTTGTAGGGCCTTTGGGCCTGAGGTAGTTGATCTTTGGATCACTGTGTTGTAGGGCCTTGTGCCTGAGTTGTAGGTCTTGGAGAAGATTGAGTGGTCCTACGGGATCGTGTTATAAGATCTTAGGAAGCGAGATTGGAGAAGTGCCTTATCTAACTATAAGTTAGAAAGGTGGGAGGGAAAGTGGATGTACCCATAATTTAGGGAGCCACTATAAATTTTGTGTGTGCTTCTTGTGTTGTTTCTTTGTTGTAGGTTGTGTGTGCCTTGAAAGCAAAAAACTACTCACTCACATAGCACTCATAGAAAGAGAAGTAAAGATAGTCACAAGAGACTAAGAAAGCTATTCACCCCCCCAGGAGATTTAACTATCCTTGAAAACAAAGATTTTCAAGTGGTATCAGAGGAAGGTTACTCAAAAAGGACTTAACAGTCTGAGTAGACCTCAAGGGATAGCTAATAGGTTTTTACTTGTAGGTTCAGAAGAGAATCATAAAGAGTGGAGCTCAATGGAGCCTCAAGTCTACAGGAAGGAGAACTTTAGGACATGGAAAGAGAGGATTAGGCAGATCATTGAAGCAATTGACCCTAGAGTTTTTGCAACAGTTCAAGAAGGACCTTTCATCCTCATAAAGGTCTCTGTCTTAGATGCAGAAGTACAGACTCCAAAAAGTTATGCTAAAATGACTAAAGATGAAGTCATCTTGGTAACTGTGGATAAGAGAGCACAACATAACATGGTAAGTGCCATGGATGACTCCACCGTCCAGAACTTGGTCCACTACAAGACTACCAAAGAAATGTGGCACACCTTGATTTTCCACATGGAAGGCAAAGAGAAGGATGATAAGGAAGAAGATGTCATCAGCCCATCAAATGCTGTCTATCCAGATGCTAGTCTAAAGATCAGGGCCCCTCTATCACATCCAAAAAGTGACTCAGAGGAGGATGATGATGAAGTAGATGACTTCAAATGTTATGGGCTAATAGTCATGACAGAAGAAGAATCCTGACAGGATCAGCCTGGTCCTGAAAAGGTACATTCTCTGTCTAGTTCTTCCTACTGTTCAGATTATGAGGCCAGTCCAGATTCTGATGCATCCTCATCCAGTGATAAAGATGACTATGAATCTGAGGTAGATGTCAATCAATTGATTAACAAGTATGGTAAAATTTTGGATGCTTTGAGAAGAAGCAAGAAGTTGGCCAATCTGCAGGCTGAGGAGAATATCTCTCTATAGCTAGCTTCTGCCCAGCAGTCTGAGACAACATCCCTGCTGGATCAGAAAGTGAGGGAAGTTAGCTAATTGAAGGCCATCTCAATCATCCAAATTGAGACCATAAGCCAGAAGAACAAGATCATTGTGGATCTTGAAGAGAAACTCCTAAAGGAGTGAAAACTTGGTGCTGATTGTAATAAGCCCAATGTTGTATTTCCATTGATTGACTTCTTTACCTCTCAAAAAGATGAGTGGTTTAGGGTCTAAGTGGAATTCCAGATTTGTCCTTTCCAAAGGGATAGACAAAGCTCCTGTTAAGCCTCAGTCCACATTTCACAAGGTAATTCTCCCTTCATACAGGTATGACCAAGGCTGCATGCATGGTCACTGGTAGAATGAGAATTCTTCTTGTAAGAATACAAGAGTATCTTCCAACGGAAGAAGAAATGTTGGGGGAATGAGTGCCTATAAGGCTCCGCATGAAGAAATTGAAATGGCCCATCCTGGACCATTTGTATTTAGTGCACCAGCCCCCTCACTCATGAGTAAGGCAGTGGTCATTTCTCAAGGTCTCCATGCACACACTCTGACCAAGGGCAAGTCTGCCAACAAGTTAGACTTGTGTAATTCTAAGGCCATCAATAGTGTAACTTCTACAAATAAGACCATTGATGGTATACCTCATAAAAACCAAGTTCTTCTACATCCAGACCTATCCTCAGTCAGACTGTGGCTGAGAGAAATAAGAACAAAGAAGCTGATCTTCTTTCTTTCTAGTCTGCTATCTGTCATGCTGTCAGACCTGCTCAGAAGAGAAGATATAATATCCATTAGTGCTGGTGATGTGGCAAAGTGGGCTAATTTTCCATAAATTATTTACACAACCCTAGTGTGCCAAGGACAAGGGTAAGTCTTCCTAACAGGACTGTTGTAGGTAGACATGTGCATGTTTTTGCTAACAGGAACCTAGGACCCAAATCATTTTGCGGTCCTAAGGTAAGGTAAACTCAATTTTGCAGGATAGTCAAAGTTCCCTTACCCCCATGTGGTACTTGGACAGAGGATGTTCCAGACTTAAGACTCGAACAAGAAGGATATCTTCAGGATCATACACCCTTGAGAAATGGACCAAATATCTGCAGTCATACAGTTGTTAATGGGTAAACAAACAATCTAGGTTTCTTCTCTTACTGCCCAAGAGAAAGAGAATGTTGAGTGAAATCCCGAAGAAGGACTAGTGCATAGTCATGGATGAAGACCAGCTGAATCCATCCATTAAAGGTCAAGATGCTTGAGTGATGGGACAAAGTGTAGCTGCCTCCTCAGCAAACAAAGTGTTGCACAAGTCTTGGGCAAAGGCCAACTGGATCCAGCCAGTAGGATTGTCTGGTTGGACAAAGTTTTGTTGCTACACCAGAAAATCAGTGAAGAAAAAGCAGTCTGTACTCATTACTGAGGAAAGTAAAGGTTGCTCTTTTGAGAGCAGTGTTGAAGAGGCAGTTGATCCTTCGTATCTGTTACTTCTGTGGAAACCAGAAAAGGAGTGTGTTCGGGTTTCAGTATCATCTGAACCTATATCAAATGATGTCGATGTCAATGGGCAGTGTGGACAGGATCTGCTCAAGGAAAGATCATCTAAGGTTCAAGTGGTATCAAGTGGTATGGGAGAGTTGTGTCAGTGGTATCAACTCAAGAGATATGATTTCTAGTCAAGTGGTATAATCACTATGGGATTGGTAACTGGCAATGATCAAGGGGGAGAATGATGGTTGGGTTGCCAATGCAAGAAGTTCATTAGGGCTTGAACAACATGCAGACAACATTCCTCTTATTAAAAAGGATTGTTTGACAAAACAGTAAGAATGCTGGAGCCAAAGGCAAGTCTGTTGCTAAAGAAATTGAGAAGATCTGGCTCAGCAAGAAGTCACCTAATATGATTGATGCGTGTAATACGGAAAGCACACCAGTCGCACAAGTAATAAAGTTTTTGGGAGTAAATCCCCAAGTGTCAGTCTATTGAGGAATGCAATTAGCGTAGAACGGCAACAATACTGAGAATATCATTATGAGAGTTAAAAATAGAACAAAAAGAAAATAGCGGACTCGGGAGATTGTGGATGTTTGATCTACTGAACTAGTAAAAGCTATGCGGGTCGACAGCACCGCTTCGCAAGGTGAAATGGGTTTGTCGGCCGCTATGCCGAACTTCAGTTGGGCAAGTGGAAGGGAAACTAATGGATTGCAGCGTTCTTGTGTGGATTGCAATCGGACAAGGCACAGGAATGAAGTGGATGTGGGGTGAGTGAGGCGCATTCACAGACAGAACTCACAAGCATAAGTGTTGGGTACATTGGTCAAATGTACCTGATTTGAAGAAGCCTCACCTAACTCAATGATATACATCATAATGTATTTGATGTGTGTTGAGTTACTTGTGCAGGTTAGGTATTTACTGGACTGAAGCTAAGAATTTCTAAGTCCATGTGTCGACACCCAGAGGGAAAGTGTCGACACTTGAGACAGCTTGTGTCGACACCCAGACAAGCAGTGTCGACACTTGGAGTCATTGTGTCGACACCTGGGATGAAGAGTCGACACCAGTCAGAAAGTGTCGACACTTGGAGTTGTGTCGACACTCAGTGTAGAAGAATGCAGAAAAGCTGTGTCGACACTTAGCAGAAGTGTCGACACCTAGAAGAGCTGAGTTAACACCAGAAAGTGTCGACACTTGGAGTTGTGTCGACACTCAGCAAAAGTCTGCAGAATCTAAGTACAAGTGTCGACACTCAACACAATGTGTCGACATTATGCAGAAGAGTCAACACTTAAAGAAAGTGTCGACACCCAGCACAATGTGTCGACACTTAGCTAAAGACTCAGTATTTGAAGTAAGTGTCGACACTCAACACAATGTGTCGACACTATGCTGAAGAGTCAGTAGTTGAAGAAAGTGTCGACACTCAGCACAATGTGTCGACACTTAGTTGAAGACTCTACACTTGAAGAAAGTGTCGACACAAGGAGCTGTGTCGACACTTAGCAAAGAACAGAGAAGTTTATAAAATATTCTAAGTACAAGTGTCGACACTAAGGGAATGTGTCGACACTCAGCTGAAGAAACAAAATTGAAGACTTGTGTCGACACCAAGAAGCAGTGTCGACACTTGACAGTTTCAATATATGAAGATGTGTCGACACAAAGAACATGTGTCGACACTTAGAAGGATACAGTTAAAGAATGAAGTACAAGTACTTGTGTCGACACTCAATTTCAGTGTCGACACATGCAGAAGAATCTGTGTCGAGACATACAAGGAATTGTGTCGACACCTTGTAGACTTGTGTCGACACTTACACAACATGTGTCGACACTTGGTCTATAAGTGTCGACACTTAAGAACAGAAAGTCTCGACACTATCTGACAGTTAGAGAATTTCAAGAAGTGACTGGTTGACAAGACAGCTGCCGATCCAGCCGGTCTACATCAACTGTCAGAGATATCAGAAGTCTGTTATGAACCGGACCAGCCGGTTACCATGAAGGAAGCCTATAAATAGGCACCCATAGTTTACAGACCAAGATTGATGAAGTGATATAGAAGTGGTTGAAAAAGTTTTTGATAGAGAGAGTTCAGATCTTTGTAAAAGTGGTATATTGAGTATCAACACAAGAAGATCTTGCTGTGCATCGGCAGATCTAAGAAGTTGGAGAGAGAGAGCTCCAACCAAGTATTCAGTCTTTGGAACTAAGGCTGAGAAGAAGAATTCAGAGTCATCTGGATTTCAAGAAGCAGAGGTCAAGGAACAACTGCAAGAGATTCAGACTAATTCAGTTCTAATCAAGAAGCTTTGAAGGAAAGCTAAGTCAGTTTGGATCTAACTGAGTTCTTCCAAGAACTCTTCAAGAATCTCTCAACTCCTCTCTTATTTTCTGAGTTGTAGAGTTAGCTATTGTACTTTCTATTTTAACTTGTAGGATCCATTGGATCTGAGAGAATTGTAAGCCTATATTATAAAGGCTGAGGGTAGGGCTTGGTTGCCTGAGTGTAGGAGTTGAAGAACTCTGAGTGTAGGCCTTAATTGGCTGAGTGTAGGCCTGGGTGGCTGAGTGTAGGCCTTTTGGCTGAGTGTAAGGCTTTGGGCCTGAGGTAGGAACCTAGTTGGGTTCTGAGTTAGTGGAGAAGTTTGGCCGAATCTAGTACACTGCTAGATAGGCGAAGGGGGAAAGTGGATGTACCCAAAGATTGGGGAACCACTATAAATTAGTGTGTGTCTTCTGTGCTGTGCTGTGCTGTGGAATTACTGTTTATATGCTGTAATTGCTGTTAGCTGTAGAATTCTCTTAGAAATAGCTGTTGTGCTGCCAAACAAAAGTCAAAAAGGATTAGGTCACCTATTCACCCCCCCCCCTCTAGGTGTTTAGGTACCATATCTTTCAAGTGGTATCAAAGCGAGGTTCCTCAAAAGGACTAACAGTCTGAGGAGATCCAGTTTGGCAGATTCAGTATAAGTCAGGAAACAGTTTCAAGAAAATCAAGAAACATGGGGTCTTCAGAGAATCACAAGGAATTGGGTTCAATGAAACTGCCCATATGCAGAAAAGAGATTTTGGAATCTGGAAAGAAAGGGTAAGGCTGTTCATGGAAGCCTCTGACCCTAGGATCTACATCACAGTCAAAGAGGGCCTTATGTGCCCATGAAGATTTCAGTCTTGGATGCTACACAGAGAACTCCAAAGGATTTTTCTGAGATGACCAAGGATGAATTGTCCTAGCTACAATGGACAAAAGGGCACAGAACATCATAGTTAGTGCAATTGATGATGCCACCTTCCAGAACCTTATTCACTGTAAAACAGCAAAAGAAATGTGGGATACCCTCATTGTCTACATGGAAGGTTCTGAAGAAGTAAGACAAGATAGGAAGTCCTTGCTTAATCAAGAGTATGAGAGCTTTAGGCAAGGAAGAGGAGATAGCATCACTGAATGCTACAAAAAGTTCTACAGAATTGTTAATGAACTCATGTCCTATGGAAGAGAGTTCACAAACTATGAATTGAATGATAAGTTCTTAAGGTCCCTAAACCAAAGATTGGGACACTAAGATCTGTGCCATCAGAGAAATGGCAAAGTTGGGAGAAATTCCTCCTCCCACACTGTTTGGCAAGTTGTTATCTTATGAGATGCAATTGTCAGTAAGAAAAGAGGAGGAAAAGTCAACAAGAACTGAACACAGGGAAAGGACTGTTGCCTTTAAGTCAGAAGTACCTAGAAAGAACAGGACTAAGTCATCAACTCCTCCTCCAGAGGTAGTTGAATCAGAATCTGATGAGTCTGTTAGCACTAAATCTACAAGCAGTGAAAGTGATGAAGATTTTGCTGCATTTACCAGACATTTTCAGAAATTCCTTAAGAAGAAACAGTGGAGGTCCAGACCTTCATATTCCAAAGGGAAAGAAGTCCAGTATCAGGAGAAGAAGCCTTCAAAGAAGGATAGAAAAAGACAAAGACTAGTAAGGCAACTGGGTCTAAGATTGTGTGTTACTGCTGCAATAGACAGGGTCATGTTATTGCTGATTGTCCTGAAAGAAGGAAAGAATCCAGTGACAGAAAGAAGACTCACTTCAAAGGAAAGAAGGAGAAGTCCTTTGTTGCAAAGAATGAGAAGACTCTTTCAGACATTTCTTCTTCAGACACTGAGACAGATGCTGAAGCCTATATAGGGCTATTTGCTGAAGAAGAAGAAGAGTTTATGCAGATCATGGAATCAATCTATGAACAAGAAGAGGTTCAGTGCCAAGGACTGATGGCATTGACTGAAAGTACCAAAATCCTGGAGCAGCCAGGACCTAGTCAGGTACAAAGTCTAACCTTAAGTTCAGATTCCAGTTCTAGTTCAGAGTCAGAATCATCTTCATCAAGTGATGGAAGTGTTTCTGAATCTGAGGGAGATATTCATCAGCTCTTAGATGAATACCAAGTACTGTTGCAAGCCTATAAGAAAAGCAAGATCCTAGCCAAAAGTCAGGCAAAGGAGATTGCTGATCTCAAGGCAGCTGCAACAGATTTTGAGAAGCAGTATGATCAAAAACTGAATGAAGTAGCCAGGCTGAAACACATTACTGTGATTCAGATGGGTACTATTACATTTAAGAATGATCAAATTAAGTTACTAGAGATTAATCTCCAGAAGGAAAGAGAGCTAGTTGCTAGGTTTTCAAAACCTAAATCAGTGCTACCCTTGATTGATGAATTTGTTCATCATAAAGGAAAGGCTGGATTGGGTTTTATTAAACCAGCTAGGACTGTTCAGGATCAGTCCAAGTCCAAGGGCAAAGCCCCAACATTCAACAAGCCTGCTGTAGTCAAAACAGCAAAGGTTGTACCTAAGCAAAGGTACAACAAGTTTGAATGCTGGTGTTGTGGCAAGGTTGGCCACTTTGCCTTGGATTGTTGGCACAATGCCAGTGCCAAGTTGAGTAGCAAGTTACCTGGTGGAAAGCCAGCAGGTAGCTATGTCAAATTGCAAACTAACAATCACCAAGGACCCAAGTTTACTTTGGGTTCTAAGGTTCATTAATTTGTTTTGCAGGTGAGTCCAAGTGGCCATACCCCTACATGGTACTTGGATAGTGGATGTTCCAGACACATGACTGGAACTAGGGGACTACTGAAGGACTACATTCCAATCAAAAATGGTCCTAAAGTGACCTTTGGTGGTTCTGAAAAAGGAATCATCAAAGGGTTTGGTAACATCTCTTCAAACCTTGTTACCATTACTCAAGTGGCTTATGTTAAAGGGTTGAAACACAACCTCATTAGTATAAGTCAGTTAAGTGATGTAGGGTATGACATCTCATTTGTTAAAAATGGTTGTCATATCAAGAGGTCAAGTGATCAAGAGATCATTTTGACAGGATATAGAAAGAGAAATGTCTATTGTTTAGACATTATGATTGAGAACAATGGTTCTCCTGTGTGTCTTGTAGCTGATGAGACAGTCTCTCAATGTGTCAAATGGCACAAGAGGCTTGCCCATCTTAACTACAAGACTATTAGCAAACTCTTTAGCAAAGAGTTAGTGAGGAATGGTCCTCAAGTTAAGTGTGTCAAAGATGGCATTTGCTCAGCTTGTCAAAAGGGCAAGCAGACTAAATCCACCTTTAGAAGCTTAGACAACAAAGATGCTGTGAGGTGTTATACCTCTTGCATATGGATCTATTTGGTCCAATGCCAGTTCACAGCTTAGGTAGGAAGGTCTATACCTTTGTAGTTGTTGATGACTACTCAAGGTTTTCCTGGGTGTTCTTCCTAAAGCAGAAATCTGAAACACCTAGTGTCTTCTATAGTTTTGTTAAGCAAATTCAGAATGAATTGAACTGTACAGTGGTCAAAATTAGAAGTGACCATGGTACTGAGTTTCAGTCTGAAAGCATGACAAAGCTGTGTGAAGACTATGGGATATTTCAAGAATTCTCTTCACCTAGAACACCTCAGCAAAATGGCATTGCTGAAAGGAAAAATAGGACCTTGATAGAGGCTGGTAGAACCCTATTAAGTGATTCATCACTGCCAGAGTATTTCTGGGCTGAAGCAGTTAACACTGCATGCCATGTGATAAATAGGGCTACCATCACTAAAAGGTTAAACAAGACCCCCTATGAAGTTGTGAAAGGCAGGAAACCAAATCTATCCTATTTCAGGATTTTTGGTTGCAAATGCTTCATACTTAACAATGGAAAGTCTTACCTAACTAAGTTTGCTGCCAAGTCCCAAGAGGGAGTATTTGTTGGGTACAGCAATAATAGTAAGGCTTATAGAGTCTACAACTTGACTACACAAGTTGTAGAGGAGTCTGTGCATGTAGTTTTGATGAGACACAACTAATTAACAATGAGTTGTCTAGTAGTGTGTGCAGCCCCACAGGTCTTACTAAGAAGATGGACAAGCTTACCATAGAAGATGTACCTGCTGCAAGACAGCAAGTAGAAGATGATGGCTTATGTCCAGGGGAGAACTACATGTACCAGGAGCTGAAGAAGTACAAGAAACTCAGCTTGATGAAGATGCTGAAGAAGTTCAACCAGAAGTAAGGATGCCTCCAGCCAACAGGCATCTAAGAGATCATCCAGTAGAGCTGATCATTGGAGATCCAAGACAAGGTGTTCAGACAAGGAGCAGAAATCAGAATGCTGTAGTATATTCAAGTTTTCTGTCTCAAATAGAACCAAAGAAATTTGAAGAAGCTATACAAGATCCACAGTGGACTGAAGCAATGCAGGAAGAGCTTAACCAGTTCAAAAGGTGCAAGGTTTGGGACTTGGTTCCTAAACCTAAAGATCACAATGTGATAGGAACAAAGTGGATCTACAGGAATAAGTTAGATGAACAAGGAGTTATCATCAAGAATAAAGCAAGACTGGTTGCAAAAGGATATAGGCAAGAAGAAGGTATTGATTTTGATCAAACCTTTGCTCCAGTAGCCAGACTGGAAGCCATAAGGATGTTCTTGGCCTATGCAACCTATCAAGGATTCAAGGTATACCAAATGGATGTCAAGTCAGCATTCCTAAATGGTAATTTGAAAGAAGAAGTCTATGTGGAGCAGCCTGCAGGTTTTGTTGATCCAACTTTACCTCATTATGTGTATAGACTTAGGAAAGCATTATATGGGTTAAAACAAGCACCTAGAGCTTGGTATGAAACCCTATCTAGTTTCCTCATTGAGAACAAGTTCTCAAGGGGGAAAATAGATAAGACTCTATTCCTTAGGGAATCTAGAGGCAAAGTCATACTTGTCCAAATATATGTAGATGACATTATATTTGGGTCTACTGAAAGTAGCCTTTGCAAAAAGTTTGCAAAGCTTATGCAAAGTCAATTTGAGATGAGTAGTATGGGAGAACTGAAGTTTTTCTTGGGTCTCCAAGTTAAACAGACTGGAAGTGGTCTATCCATATGTCAGTCCAAGTTCACCCTAGAACTCATAAGGAAGTATGGTATGGATTCATCCAGTACCATGAAGACTCCTATGGGGTCAAGTATGTCTCTAAGCAAGGATGATGCAGGGAAACCTGTAGATGAAACCTTGTATAGAGGGATAGTTGGCTCCCTACTATACTTGACTGCAAGTAGGCCTGACATTATGTATGCTACATGTGTTTGTGCCAGGTATCAAGCCTGCCCTAAAGAGTCTCACTTGACTGCAGTCAAGAGAATCTTGAGATATCTAAAGGGCACACCTTATCTAGGCCTCTGGTACCCTAGGAATGGAGATTTTGATCTAACAGGCTATTCAGATGCAGACTTTGCAGGATGCAAAGAAGATAGAAAGAGCACTACTGGATCCTGTCAATTCCTAGGTGGAAGACTCATTTCATGGAGTAGTAAGAAGCAAACCAGTGTGGCTATTTCCACAGCTGAGTCAGAATATGTAGCTGCAGGAAGTTGCTGTGCTCAACTTCTGTGGATTCAACATCAGTTAGAAGACTATGGATTTCAGGTAAGTAGAACTCCACTTTACTGTGATTCTACTAGTGCTATTTCAATAGCTAACAATCCTGTATCACATAGTAGAACTAAACATATTGAGATTAAATATCACTTTCTTAGAGAGCATGTAGAAAGAAATGATATTGCACTTGAATATGTTAGAAACTGATAATCAGATAGCTGATATGTTTACTAAGCCCTTAGAAGAAGCTAAGTTCAATAGGTTCAAAATTGAACTAGGTATGATAAACTTAGACTAAGTTTACAGAACTAAAATTGGCTAAGTAAAAAGGTGTCGACACATAGACAAGTCTATGTCGACACAGAATAGTAAGTGTCGACACTTCAGGAAAATGGTGTCGACACATCTAGGAAGTTGGTGTCGACACTTCAGAATGTTAGTGTCGACACATGTCGAGTAGGTGTCGACACATCCAATAAGGTGTCGACACTTAAGTTTTACTCAGAATTTTCTAAGTAAAGTCTCGACTACATGTCGAGTAGTGTGGTGTCGACACTTAACCAAGTGTCGACACATAAAACCTGTTGACTAAACTTGTGTCGACACATATGTGTCGAGACATTATAAGTCAGTGTCGACACTTATTGACAGTGTCGACACATCTTTAGAAATTCATCCCGCCTGTTCGTCTTCAAACAAGAAAGGTATAAATAGGGTTCTGTCTTTGTTTGTCGACACGCTTTCAAAAGTTTCGAGACCAAAACTCTTGTGTCGACATTTCTCTTCTCTAAAGACTAATTCTCCAAACCCTAATGGCTCCCAAGCTGGAAGAGAATGTTAACGAAGGCTATGAGCTCGTGCGCGGCGCATTCGCCGATGGCGATCAAGATATCAAGTCAGTGGTTACCCTAGTCAGCAATTCAGGACTAGAATACTTGGTTTCAGAACCATCCAAGATATGGAAGAAAGAGGTGCTTGAATTTCTTACTGGAGCAACTGTGGATGACTCTGGATACAGAATCAAATCCAGAGTGCATGGAACCAAGGTCAAGGTATCACCCAAAAGTCTGAGAAAGGTACTTCAGCTACCTAAGACTCAAGAAGAAGAAGAAATTTCTACATCCAAGACCAGGGAAGCTTTGGTCTGGTGTGGTCTTGATTCTAAGATGAAAATAGGTTCTGTCTTTAACAGAAAAGGAATGAATAATCAAGGCAAATTCCTGTCTGAAGTTGTAGGCAAAGTTATACTAAGCAAACCAGGAGGACATGACAGGGTATCAGCCTCTATGTTCAGTATTATGACCAGAATCATCTTCAACCTCAAAACAGACTGGTCTATGGTTATCTTTGAGAAGATAAAGGAAAGTCTGAAGAAGCCCAATCTGGGCAGGATACTTAGTCTCTACCTGGCTGGTACAATACCAGAGGTAATGAGCAATGTTGCTGGAGCTAAAATCAACCACATGAGAAGGATGGACATGAGAATCTTCTCCAGGTGGGAAAGGGTGCTGTCAAAGGAATTGACCACCCCTGAGAAACAATTACTAAGAAAGATTCTCCTCCCAGGAAGAAAAGAAAAAGCTGTTGTGACACAAGTGTCCTCAAGCAGTTCTGAGAGTGAAGAAACGGGTGTTTACACCTGATGAGCAAGAGGAGGAGATAGTAGAAAAGACCCCAGCTGGTCAAGATGTGGCTGAGATTCAGGGGGAGCTGCCTCACACTAGCCCCATCCCTAGGGATCCAAGCCAGGGGGAGCTGCCAGGTGTAGAAGAACATCTACACTGGAGAGTGAGCAGGCTACACTTATTATCCAAGAGGTACTTTCTGACCTTAATACATTAGATTTTTCTGTAATGGATTCTGATTTGTCTGATGTCCATCAGCACATTCAGCAAGCAAGTACAAAACCAGATGTTGTTCTTCAGGACACATCTGCTGTTGTGCCACAAGTTCCTGATAAAGTACTTGATGAAACCAGTACATCTCCTGCACAGTCACCCCCAGAATATACAATGGAAGATCTATTTCTGAATTTAGATCAAGAAGATTTTGACATGGACAAGACTGCTGCTGATGAAGAGAAGAGTGCTGCTATTGAGGGGAGAACATGGAAGTTGTGGAAGAGCCTATTAGGCTGGAAACTGAGCAAGCACCTGGTGTGCAGACTGCAAAACCATCAAGCCCTAAGGATAGGGTGGATATAGCCAGTACTTCATGAAAGATATGAAACTAAACACCTAGGGGGGGGGGGGTGAAAAGGGACCTAAACTTTTTTGCTTTTGTTTGGCAACAACAGTTTCACTGATTTACAACAGTATAACAGCAAATACAGAAATTAAGCATTCAATTCACAGCACAGCACAGCACAGAAGGACACACTAATTTTATAGTGGTTCCCCAATCTTTGGGTACCTCCACTTTCCCCCTTCGCCTATCTAGCAGTGTACTAGATTCGGCCAAGACTCTCCACAAGCTCGAACCCACAAGGTTCTACCTCAGGCACAAGCCTTACACTCAGCCAATAGGCCTACACTCAGCCACCCAGGCTATAATCAGCCA